>VTPC01090042.1:315895-383360 GCA_011009095.1 Ignelater luminosus
AAAAAAAACAAAGTGCAATTGGGGTCCTACGTGCGGTGCGATGCAACATGTTCTTCTTGTAAAAGATTTATTTTAATAATTAAATTATTGTATGAAGTTTTAAAACGGTTGTGTAAGGAACTAACAAACACAACAAACAAAACTTGTTATTTTGTGAGAACATATGATAATCTGTTACTATGGTAACTTACAAATTTTAAACTGTCAAACATGATTAAAACTCAGGTTATGTCGAATTGTCAAGCTGATAGAGATGGGATGTCACCACTGAATTAGAATTTTTCTAAAATTGCAATTTTATTTCTTATGAATATTTCTAGTTGAACCTTGAGATAAGAGTGAATTCAATTAATCAGAAAACATAACCTTAACAAAATGAAATGTTTAGAAATGCTTTCAATTGCCAACAGATGGAATATTTAAATATTTAAGCTGTGCATTGTTGTAAAAACAATATTTCCCAAAAGTAAAACAAAATTGTAGGTATAATTTTAATTTGGGAAAATTGGTGTATGTTTTATAATAAAAGAAGCGTAGATAAATGGCATGAAATTTTATTTTATTTATTTAGTTAGTGCCTATTGTATGAAAAATCTTTTTAATATTATTCGTATTTTTGTGTAATTAAAATTCTTGACACTTAATATCCCATTGGATAAAAAAGATTTTGATAAAATAAGCACTAAACTGATTAGTCTATTATTATTGATCAAATGATAATAAGCAGTCGTACTCGTACATAATTAACCAATTATTAAAATTAAGTTAAACCTGTAACAAGCTGTCGCTATAAGAAACTAGATAAATAAAAAAAAATAATTCTACCAGTTTGGTAATTTTAATGATTGATTAAGAAACATAATTATACAGTGACATTTTCTTTTCATTTAACAACTTTCTCAAAAAATGTTATCTTGTGCCCTTTTAAATTGTGCAATTATTCGAAACAAAATTCAATTTTTATTTAGTAGTGACCCAAAAGTTAATAAAAATGAACAGCCTATAAAGGGTAATTCCCAAACCAAATAATTATAATGACAATGAATGAGAAGCACTCGGAATTCCAGTTTACTATAGATGGTGGGAGATAGTACGTGTATGGTGTATAAACATTCTTGTCAAGTCGGAACTTTATTTTGTTCAGTATTTATTCAACTGTTGTTAAGCGTGTTTCTGTACGAAAAAGTATGTTGATTGTGATGTAATAATATGATGTTTACGACGCGTTGCGTATTAGTTTAATGTGATAATACAAATAATGAGAATAATGGAAGCAAAGATGAAGTTTGTTTTGTGTATTTATACTTTTATTTATTTGACTTACAATGTGGTTTTCACGTTAGAAGGTCCATGTAATCTAAAAAGCAGTGTTAATATAAGTGATGGTGTTATTTTAGAAAACGGTAGTATACTTAAGGAGGGTGTAGTATATAATTTAGAAAACCAAATAGACGGACCTGATGGCAGCAAACTTGGATGTATTTGTAGAATTATACCCTGTATAAGAAAATGTTGTCCCCTAGACGAATATTTGGCTTCCAAGAATTGCACACCGACAGACAGACCTTTAATTAAAGCAAATTCGTCTTTGAATAATTATCATATTTTAATTGGAAATGGGTGTGAAAAACCTAAAAGACGAATACTTGTTGACCCAACTGCATCAAAGAAGCTGAATAGTTTTGTTGTACGGCCAGATGGGATGCTTTATATTCCGCATACACACGAAGTATACTACGATGCAGAAAATTATTGTCTTGATTATATAGATAATATTACTGAACCTAAAGCCCTTACTTGTGTGAGCAATAATAAGCTTATTAGTGCCACTAATGTAGTAGGTAAGTACATTTGGAACTTTTTAGATTTTAAATTTTCCAAAGTTATCTTTCAAGGATTATGATAATTTGTTAAATATATTCATTAAGAGATTGCTGCCCTTTATTACTCTGTTGATTTTTGATTAGAATAACACACTATTATATACACCTTAATTAAAATCCAAGTTTGCATTGTTAATAATAATGTAAACAACTTCAAACAATGACGTAGATAATAACAACACAGCGTTGCCGTTTGTTCTTCCTTAAATCATTCTAGATTTTTACATAATATTAAGTAAATTAAAGCAAATTTGCAATTTTATTTTTTTATACAACCTAGTTCTTGTCGCGTTTTTATTTAATTTAATTTAAAATGTGGAATCTGGTTTTTCTGCTTTCACCAAATATCCTACAATAATTGTCCTTCTTTTTGCATACTGCAAAATTCATAATAATTATTTATACACTAAAGGACTAAAGTGAAATGTTAATTAACGAACTTGTTTTCTCACAACCAGCAATGTAATTATTAAATTATTTATTTAATTTACAATTTTCTACTATTAAATAATCGGTATAGAAGCGTTAGATTCGAAAAACACCAGTTTTAGGTTGACTTCCTGCAAGCTGTCAAATTGACATTTCTAAGTTATGTTCCATCCGGGGTTGTCAGACGTGGCGATTTTTCGCAAAATCGACGACTTTTTAATGAAAATTGCAACTAGAAATTACTATTTATATTTTAATTCCAAATCATAATTTATTGTCAATGGTTTATTTAATTTTAATACTAAATAGTGCAAGTATATACAGACCTTCTTAAGAATACCAAATATAAACAGGGTCAGACTACATCAGTCATTTGCTTTGCTTTAGCCTTTTGAGAAAACTAATTATTCCACCCAACGGTCTACCTTTGACATCCCGAAATCGAGCTTTGCCCTCCTTCAAGCTTCTACTGAAGCTAAATGTCTCGCAGGTCACCTACGGGTAACTTCGCCTTCCATTCACCTCCTTAAGAAAGATAAATGCAAACACGAATTGAATTACTTCAACTAACGGGCCATCTGTGGTATTCCAGAGTTGGGCTTCGTCCTCCTTCAACTAGAAATACGTTAAATATTCCACGGGCCATCTGCGGTGGACAAGACCAGGCTTCGCACTCCATTGATTGCTTTAGGAAACAAAAGATACGAACGCAGATCAAGCTACGCCAGCTAACGGTTCATCTTCGGTAAAACTAAGTCGAGCATTCCAAGAAAGTTAGACTTTTGGTAACCTAAAATCGAGCTTTGCCGTCTTTCAACGCCCTAAGCAAGCTAGATGTCCTAGAGGTTACCTACGATGGTCCAAGATTGATTAACCTTCTTAGAAAAGATAAATGCAAGCAGATCATATTAGATAGTCCCCCCTTCAACTTTCTTAGAAAGCTACATGTTCTACAGGCCATTCTGCGGTGGCCCAAGATCAGGCTTTACACTCCATTAATCGTTTTAAGATCGAGATTCGCCCTTCTTCAACATTATAAGAAAGCTACCACAGACCACTTGCGATGACCTAACACCGGGCTTCGTCTTCCATTCAGTTTATAAAAGCTAAATACGAACACGTATTGAACAATGTCAGCCAACAGGCCATCTTTGGTAGCCCAAGATCGGTCTTAGTCCTCCTTCGCCTTTCTAGAAAATGCTAATTACCTCACAGGCCACGTATAGTCAGGCATTCAGTCGACTTCTTAAGCCTTAAGCCTAGATGCAACAATAGTTCGAGCTGAGCCTGCCAATAGGCTATTTTTGATAGCCTAACGTCGAGCTTTGTCTTCCTTGAACCTTCTAAGAAAGCTAATTGTACCACAGGCCGCTTGCGAGGCTCCAAGATCGGCTTTCACTTTTCATTGACTTTTTCATTAAAGCCAGATAACGATCAACCTGTGGTGGCCAAAGGTCGTTTATCCAAACGGACATCTTCGACAGCCTAAAGTCGTGCCTGGCCTTCGTTTAACTTTCTAATGAAGCAAAATGTCTTTCTAATTTCGCTTTCCATTCACCTTTTTACTAAAGGTAAATGAGAATACAGTTATGTGAGCCAACAGGACATCTTTGATACCCCAAAGTCGGGCTTTGCGTTTCTTTCACCTTCTAAGAAGGCTAAATGTCCCACAGACTACCTGCGGTAGCCCAATTTAGAATTTCGCTTTGCATTGATCCACGTACGAAACTAAGGGAAAACACGGATTCAGCTACGTCAGCCAACAGGACATCTTCGGGTGTCCAGAGTCGTGCTTCAACCTCCTCTAACTTTCTAGGAAAGCTAGATGCCTTATAGGCTACCTGCGGTGGCCCAAGGTAGACTTTCGCTTTTTATTGATCTTCTTACGAAAGCTAAATGCGGTGGCCCAAGGTACAATTCCGCCCTCCCTTGACTTTCCTATGAAAACTAAATGAGAACACGGATTCAGCTACGTCAGCTGACGGGACATGTTTGGTATATTACAATCCAGCTTCGCGTTTCTTTTACCTCCTAAGAAAGTGAACTATCCCACAGGTTTTGCATGTTTATGGAGTTCCGCGGTCTGGTTATGTCACAGCCGCTTGTGCTGGACACATCTCCATGTACAGGTTATAGCTTCTAGGGCCGTCGCTAGACTTTTCGGCGCCGCGGACAAAATATTTTTTGCTTCTAGTTGTCAGCTCCATCGATATAAACAATAACCGTATCCCATTTTTCGCCGTTTGTAATTAGGGCGTTCTTGAACAATGTTCACAAGAAGTGCAAACGCACAGGATTTTGTAGAATTTTTGATGTTTAATTAGTTACATCACTTGATATGTCGAGGATTAGCTAGATAAAAAGGTAAGTTGGTTGCCGCCTGGGTTGCTCGGAACGCAAAACGCCATATTAGCTTTTTTGTTGTGACGGTACCAGCGGACTTGCATTCTTTCACCTACTGTTAGTTGTCGGGCACTTTATACTTTGTTCCGTTTATTTGTCGACGTATTCGATTTACTGGGTATAAGGGCATCTAAGCGCGTGCGAATTTGATGCTTGAAATATAACTGCCGGTGACCTTCCACACGCCATATTTCTCTTAATTTGAATTATTCATTACATTTAGTCGGGCCATAAGAGTCTTTCGGACCGTTCGGGCCTGTCGGATTTCCTGAATTTCTCGGTCTTTTGGATTTCTCTGATCTTTCGTACTATATGGGCTTTTTGAACTTCTCAGGTCTATGAGACCTTTTGGATCTCCCGGGCCTGTCAGACCTCTCGAACCTGTCAGGTCATACAGGTCTGTAAAGCCTTTTGGACTTCTCGGCCTTTCAGACTTTTTTGCCAGATCTGTCTGGCCGATCAAGAAGTTACCTGGCCTGGAAATTTCGGCCTGTGGAGGGCTGTACTGTAAGTCACCAGAGATTTCAAGATTCTTCTGCGTCTCGAATGGCACGACGAAATTTGCAGTTTACAACTAATAATCTGTTGGTTATTTAGTGTGTACGAGTCGATTTCTAGCGTTTCTTGTAGAATTTCCAACATTTTTTTTCTCAATATTCAGACATTTGATGACATTACGATCTGTAAGTCCTTAATTTTGATTTGCAGCTTGACAATTTTCCAAATTCTAAATTAATTTTTGTACAATCAGCGTAACGTCACGGATTATCCAAAGTTTCTTCTGCGTCTCTTCTGTTGGTTATTTAGTGTCTAGGAGTGCTTAGAGTAGATTTCCTGAGTTGTTTTGCAGAATTTTTAGCGTTTTGGACTTTTCGGGCTTCTCGGGTCCGTCGAGCCGTTCCAGCCTGTTGGGCCTTTTGGACTTCTCGGCCCTTCGGGTCTATCGGGCTGTTTGGATCTCTCGGGCATGTCAGTCCTGTCGGGTCTGTGGGGCCATTCGGGCCTTTTCGGACTGTTGGGCCTGTAGGACGTTTTGAAGTTTTCAGTCTTCTCGGGTTTGTCGGGCCTTTTGGACCGTTTGGGCCTGTTGGACATTTTGGATTTCTCGGCGCTTCGGGCTTCTCGAACTATTCGGGCCGATCAAGAGGTTACCGAGGTCTTTTCGGGCCGCGTGAAAATAACTTTTTAACTATATCATATCAATTGATTTTTTTCTTGTTTTAGATTTTAAAGTCTCCTGATTTGATAGCTGAATCTCCCGATTTCTTTGATAGAAATCTCCCGAAATGTAAAAATAAGGGTTGGCAGCGGTGCTTGACAATTTGACATTTAAGTATACGAATGAACAAGTAAAAATTTTGTGTTTATTTTGCTAAAGTTATTACAACTATAGAATATTTACGTTTTCAAATAATTTTCTAAGTTGAAATCAACTGTAAACCGCAGAAATTTATTGATGACACTTTTAGGTTATTTTCACCGAACACTTCCAATTTGTAATCTTTGATGGTATCAGGGATTAATTTTGTTACACAAATACGTAGAATGGGATTTTATGGTGTGTAATTTGCAACAAAAAAACAACTAAGGTGTGTAGCAGATTGTAAATGTGTTGTATATTAGTTTGTTTAGTTTTCATTGTGTTTCAATAAGAATTACATTACGTTAGACTCTTTGATGTTCAATGCAATTTCTTAATAACTAGGTGTAAGAACAAGCTTTTTTTAAACATAATTTAAACAAGAAAAGTATACTTGCAACTAGAAAATAAAATGCTGAAAGTAAATACATAAATCTTTTTATTTATTATTGATAATTTTGGTATGTGATTGGAAAATTTCCTTCGTTTAATTTTATACATGTACTATCTACTTCAAATATTAATAATTTACAGAATTTAGTAAGGTTTCTAGAATCAATTAACTGCAAGCTATTATTCCATAAATTACTGTGCTAATAGTACAACCTCGATAAAAGAGGGTTCTTATAATTTCTCCTAATGGAACCATCTTCCACATGTATGACAATTGCGTATTCATAACTCATTCATTTACTTGATCAAACCACTATTATTCAGTTTCAGGTCATTTCATTATAGTACGTAGACAGCTTCTGGTTTACTATAATATCTAAAAAGAATCAACACAAACGGAAAATTGTAATGTGATTTTTGACTTACCTGTCAATAAAAGTAATTTTAGATGTTTGTGGAAAAAAAGTTAATTTCAATACCATCAAAGATTAAAAATTAGAAGTGTTCGGTGAAATAACTTGAAAGTATCATCAACAAATTTTAGTGGTTTACAGTTGATATCAACTTTAAAACGGTGGGACACACGGTGTTAAGTAAACTCTAAAGCAGTAAAATCGAAGTTTGTAATACTATTGGCTTTAATAATAAAATAATCACAAGGAAGGTTTACAAGTACTAGTAAACCGACCTTCAAACCTGAACTTGGCATAAGGAATTTCTGGGAATGACTAAAACTTGTTTATCAAGTTAATAAGAATAACGATTGAAACTGATTGTTCTGAAAGAAAACTAGAAAGAGTGAAAACGTAAAATGTAGTTTAAAAACGGGTGCATAAGATTACAAGATTACGAGATTGCTTTTCTAACTCAAGGAGTTTGTTTATTTGAGATTGATAGTTATTTAAACAACTCAATCTGGTTAATTTTAAATGTTCTTGTATAATAACACTAAAAATAACTTCTAGAAGTCCAAAACCAAGAAGATTTCCATCATAACTTATTTTTTATAACAACTCACATGTCAAAGTGACAATTGACAACCAATAATTTTATTAGGTTAGTTTTTAGGAAATTAATAAATCAGTGTTGCCAAATTAATTTTTTGTTGCTTGACTCATTTTAAAAGAAAATTAGATTCGAAATTCCCAAATTATTTTTGTCGATTAACATTTGACCTTCTTATTATTATTATTTCATCTCGACATTAAAATAAATCTCGCGTTCCGTAAAACATCATAAACATTAAGCGAAGATTTTTTTTCTCTGAAAAATAATGAATTGCAGATGATTCATGTTGAATATTTTTATTTGCAGTAGTAAATTAACTAATTAAGTTTCAAATAAACACAATTTATTTTTATTTAATTGCAGACGAGATTTAAACACAGTAGTGAAATATGATTTTCATGTTTTATCGTTTTTTCTACACAATTTATTGTCACGCATGGCTGAATATATTCATAAAATTTATGTCATAACAGGAAAAACAATTTTTCACTAAAAATTAGAACTCAATTCCTTCTAAGTTTGTTTCAAATATTCATCATTCCTTATAACTCGTTTGGAAAATCCATATGTTAAGAAAATATTCATGCCTACCTACTTAGAGACTGCATTCGTATTTATCAACCACAATTTCTAAAAATAACGCAACCACCGTGCAATAGCAAGTGATAATGAATTAAATGATTAATATCCCAAAACCAGATGGTAAAATTAATTAATAGGTAAGGGGTTTTTTGGTGTTCTTCCTTTTAATATCAAAATACTCCAGAAATGTGCCTTCTGGGAAATTAAAAAATTTGATTAATTTGATTAATTACTAAAACTGTTGATGGAATATCACAAAAAAATTGAAATTTTCCATTTTTATAATTATTTTAAATTGTAATAATTAAACGCTCAAGTTTTTTCAAAGAGTGCGCCATATATATAATTAAATGTAACATTGGCGTGCTGGTAATCTTTATTTCTGTAATTTCTATTTACTGCTCTGAATTATTATTATTATTCTTTCCTAAATTATTTTTTTATTCTCTTTTTAGGTCACTTTTTTTGCTTTACATGATAGAATTTAGTGACAGAAATATATTAGACGTTGTATGTTATTTTTTAGCTGTTTACATCCTAGGAAAATGTGCAGTGTAATTTCCGGTAGTTATACTATAATTACTAAATCATCCTTATTGACATTCACTACTGAACTATGTCATTTTAAGAACAAGAATTAGGTCAACTTTCCTGGCTAGGTTTTTCGCTCATGACCGCTAGATGGCGCTATCTAGTGGCGGTGATTGGACTGCGCTGTTGACGTGTAGACTTTTATGTGGATTTTTGAACGTCTTGAGACAATTCTTGTGATGATTAACAAATTTCCTACACTCTTACACTACTATACTACAATTAATTTTATTTAAAGCCTTAAACAGATAGAGATAATTAAGCAATGACAAGAAATTAAAAAAAATTAAAACATAAAAATTAAATTAAGAATCTGAATGCTTCCTTATTGTTTACTACGCACTGTTCATATCAATCAACCAAATAGTAACCGCTTTCAGTTAAAAGAGTAAAATTTCTTAAGAACCCGTACATGCCTCATGGAAGAATAAAAAGAAGCCTTCATTTAGTACGACATAATATGCGGTGTTGCCGTTTAAAGATTTTAATTTGGATAGCGCCACCTAACCGAGATGAGTGAAAATTAAACAGCCGCTATAATTGTTTGAACGGCATCATTCGGGCCCTAACAGAGACACTCCGAAAAAATGACAAAAACTAAAAAATTACATAAATAAAGTGCCAAATTTCAATAATAAATAAATTTCTGTCCCTTTATAGATTATATTTACCAGATCGTATCGATTTGATTATTATCAACAAAATTTTCCATCAACCACTAGTGAAAACAGCGAAATTTATTTCCACTGGAAAAATTGCGACCGAGCTTTCACTCAGTTGTTTGTTGAATAGCGTCTGTCGTGCGTCTGTCTCAGCGGTGGCCCTGCTAAACATTACAGCCAACAACACAAAATTAGATAGATTAGGGGCTGCGTTAATTATTATATAAAAAATGTACGTATACCGAATAATGATTGATGACAGTTTGAATTTAGCCTTGTTTGACATTAATTTAATTGTCGTCAAGATCAAATCATTATTGTTCTTGCTGGGGTCACTGTAGGCATGCGCATTTTTGACCAGAATAGAATTTAGAATTTACTGGTGCAAAGGCACCCACGCCGAACACGCTCACACTACGAGTGCACCTCAACCCACCATGGCTGACGCTCTTGTGTACTCGGCCGGATTTCGGAGTCTTAATGGAACCCGAAACAGAAAGCAAAGTTGTGGCGGAGAAAAGGAAGTAAGGAGCGTTAGAGATTAGGGACAGAAAAGGGCGATGTTGCCCAAAGCGCGGTTCTGTTCTGAAGTCGTGGCAATAAAAGATAAACAGAAGCGGGGATAAGATGGATCCTTGCGGGACGCCAGTTGTCGACCAAATCAGGAGACTTCGGATGATGTGTGCAAACTAAGAAGAGCTTTTAAAAAGCTCCTCGTGCCAAACCTTGTCGAAGGTGCGCTTTATGTCCAGGAAGATCGCGAGCATGCACTTTCTGGTGTTTAGAACGAAGGTCATGAGATCTCACTCTCGGTGAGAATTCTTTCGAACACCTTGCCTAAAATGTTGAGCAGTGCGATGAAGCAATAGGAAGGGATCGTTGTGGTTTTTGTTGGGCTCGGGGATTATGACCACGCGGGCGGTTTTCCAGAAGGCAGGGAAGTGGCCGCAGCAAAGACAGATGGTGGTAGTTGGCAGAAAGCTCTCCGGGTCAAATAGTCCTTGCCGGAAGCAAGGGCTGCCGCCGTCTCTTCCACTTGGATGGGAATATCCGCGGAAGGGGGGGGACTCTCGCCAGAGCTTTTATTCGGGGATTTTTCTGAATCGCGTTGTTGACGCGTTGGAAGTGGTCTTAGTCGAAGCGGAGATGAGAATGTGGGGTTGCCCCGCTTATTGCACTTGTTCCAGAACAAGTTTCCATGTCTGTGATCTAGATTAGAGCAGAGTTCCGACCAGCGCGCCTCCCAGTACCTGGTGACTTGCAACCGAACGAGTGCGTTGAGTCGGTTCCACTGCTTCTTACCCAGAGGATCACGGCTTCTGGCAAATCCTCTGTAGAGTCTGCAGTTTTCTTTTATGAGTCGGTGTCGACTGGGTCTTGCATGGTGGTGATAGGGGGGATTGTCGGTCTTTGTAGTCTTTGTAGATTACGATTTGTGGATTTAGAGCTGGGAGTAATAGCGTGAAGTTGGTGACTAAGCGTAGATGATCGCTGATGATGGACTTAGCAATGGCGGCTGAAGCGGAAAAGTAAAGGGTGAGATTGTCAGTGACCAAGATGTGGTCGACTATCAACGATCCTCTGTAATTGAGGGGGGCTGGTGTTGGCAGTGCGGAAAAGTGCGAGCCTAAAAGGCCTTGGATCGTCCCTTCAGGTTCTTCGGAGAGAAGTCACGTATTCGAAGAATTCGACCAGAAAGGGATCGTCGGGAGGAATGTAGCATTGGGGTGGACAGTAACTTCCTTGGGAATGAGACCTAGAATTTTCTTGAATAAAAGGGCAAAAGTTATGGGTGTGGAGTAGGATTTGGGTATGTTGCTGACAAAGTAGGAGTGGGTAGCAGGGGCGAGATCGGGAAGGTAGCTGACAGAGAAGTCCCGCCTGGTACGGTGCATTTTGAAAGCAGCGATAGTCTACTAGAGAATGAATTTGGGGAAGGACAAGAAGTGATGGTGGTTTGGGATGCGGAGACTCTTGGGTTGAAGGAATTGAGCACGTAGCTCAGTTTGATTAGGAGGGCAAGAAGAAGTGCAAGAGGTGGGACCGAGTAAATGAGTTTTTGCAGTTCGTCGTATCTCTGGTCGACCATTAACATGAGTGAGATAAACATATAATAATGAAGCTGGCCGTGGTCGTATGTCGATATCCTAGAAACAAACTCTTGTTCCTTTTATATTGTTATGTAATACAGAGTGATTGTAAATGAGTGAGGATGGTTTGAATTTGGCGCAACATTTAAGTTATTTTCATGTTGGAACTACTTGTTTACTTTTTGCAATCTGAAAATAATTTAAATGTGGCGCCAAATTCAAACCATCCTTACTCATTTGCAATCACTCTGTATATTAATACATAGATTTGGCAATTATATTGCGAGGAAATCGTTAAAGGAATTTTTTTATAAGTATATGTAATCTTAACCCATCATAATAATCAGACCTATTTTCTTTATTGGATAATAATTGGACAAGAAACTGTAAAAAGTCGAGGTTAGGTTATGAATTCAATTAAGATACAAGATACAGGTTGTTATCTTATTTTTCATAATGTAATCTGGGCTTTATCTGGCAATCATTATTTGTCTATTTGACAATTTATTGCTTGTCAAATTAACAATTTGTTCAAGTATTAAATACCTAACCTATTTGTTTTCAAACTGACAGATATGCAAATATGCTAACTTGTTTTTTTACATTAGATAACTGTTTTTGTTGAATTCAATTCGATCATTCCAGTTCTCTTAAAAATTTCCAATTCACGAAAGTATCAGGAAAAAACTATCCGTGAAGAACTATTGTATTATCGTCTTGAAACTATTAAACTTGCTCATTTAAATTCTATATTTCATTTATATTTATGTTTGTAGCTTTCTATAAAGAAATTTGTTGTTTTAGGAATGATCATATCGATGCCATTTCTGCTGGCAACTTTCCTTGTTTATGCACTTCTACCAGATAGAAATTTACATGGAACATCATTAATGTGTTATGTTTTAACACTTTTCGGTGCATATCTTTTATTGGTCATAATTCAGTTGCATCCACAGGATATAGAAGATAATCTGTGTATTACAGTGGGTAAGTTAATTGTAAATTACAAAATATTTTATTTATCAGTAAAATTAAATTAAATCTGGAAATTAATACAGCAGAAAATAGTATTTGACCTTTTTGACTGTTAACACTTGACCTTTTATTTCTTCACTTTCTCTAATCGTTTGACGATAGTGATATTTTATTTAAATGTGGCATGTGCTACTTTTCTCTTTCGTTTAGAAGAGTACAATACAGTTAGAATATAATTTTAATAATATTAATGTAGCATTGTGAGGACCATCATCAAGGCAAACCAGCAGCTATGCGTGGGAGATATTTAATATGTTACTTCCACATGACATACATATATATGTTGTCCTTATAATTAAAGTGTAATTTATTATGTTGAAATTACAGTTTAACTTACGAATAATTAAAATAATTTTTTTCCTAGTTAAAATAATTGTTATGTTAATTTCATTGCCTTCAGTAATTTGTACATAAATATTTACTCGATCAAATCCTATTTGTATATTCATCTTAATGAGTTTGCTGAAGTTGTGTTTACATATCAATTCTTGTAAATCTTTATATTAGGTGATGATCCACATGCGCTTACTTTTCTAGTTAAAATATCTACTCATGGAAAATCCTTATTAAGTATACGCGTAATTACAAGCTAAAAAAAATTTTAATATTTTTTTTTATTTTTTTCATTTCCATGAATCCAAAATCTCATTTAACTTTTAACTTTTTTATTTAATATACAAATACAAATATATTTCTCTTACAGCTATATTCGCCTTTTTCTTCTTCATGGTATCGTTTTTCATGATGAACGTTATGTCTATTGATATCTGGTGGACTTTCAGGTACGTATTTACTATTGATAACTTAACTTAGAAATAAGAGAAGACATTTTTAAATAATTTATAAATAAATTTTAATTCACTATGAATGAATCACGAATACAAATAGGATCTTTTCTAAAAGCGTTACCTACTATTACATAATATAATGTTATTACTTTCACTTCTAATTATCTTTTCCTGGTCGCTTTTAAAATTCAATGTGTTAATGTATAATTTTAGTGGTTTACGAGGCTTCTCAGGTAGTCGGAAGGAAAAAGAAAGAAAGAGATTTTTGCTATACAGTGGTTACGCATGGGGTGTTCCATTACTTATGGTTGCTATAGTTGTTCCTTTAACTCTAAATGATAACTTATCATCTGAAGCTTGGTACAATCCTGGTATAGCACGTGGACAATGCTGGTTTTATGGTAATTCCATTTTCTTTCATCATAATCACACTGTACTTTACCAAAAACCATTCATATTGTTTTAGAGGGCGTTCCAAAATTAGTGTTCTTTTATGGACCTATCGCAATTCTCCTAGCAGCAAATTTAATTTTGTTTATTATAACAGCATATAAAATAAAGCGTGTTCAAATGGAAACAGCCGTATTAAAAAGGGAGGATAGCAGAAGACATAATTATGAAAATGATAAGCAAAGGTATTATAATAATAATTATAATAATAATTATAATAATAATAATAATAATAATAATAGTAATAACACATACACAATATTAATGTGACTACTTTAAAAACACCCTGTAGTTAAAACTATCAATGTCAAAAACTTACGTTATGTATGGCAATGTGACAGTTGCTTGCTGAAGTGAACGAAGTTTAAATTCTAATGATTTTGATATAATTTCAGGTTTAATCTATACCTAAAATTGATGCTGGCTATGGGTATCAATTGGTCGATGGAAATAATTTCATGGGTAGTTAATTTGACAATTGTTCGTGTACCCATTGAAGCGTGGTATTTTACCGACTTCTTAAATGCTGCGTATGGTGTGTTTATATTTTTTATATTTGTTTTCAAAAAGAATATTTGGAGATTACTCAAGAAGAGGTACGTAATATATCTGGTAACTACTAATATATTCACTGATATGAAATTACTTGTAGATATTACATGATGATGGGCAAACCGAATCTTGCAAAAACAATTACAATGGTTGATTATTCGCCGCCTATCACAGGATCGGGGAATAATAATAAGAATGGTGTTGTTAATAAGCAAATTGTAGATGATACTTCTACTAGTGAAATAGCATAATAGTTGATTATATGTTTATACCTCATTTATACTTAAGGTCATTTGAGAATACAAGAATCTGTACGTAATTTTCAAATTATTTAGTTTTAATTTCAAATGGAAGGTATATCATTATTACAAATTACATAATTAGGTGTTATTTGACCAGACTATTGTGTTCTTAATTGATAACAACTAAGGTAATTTCGTACAAAAACTCTGTGAGTTTAGAAAATCTTATAAGTGTGATCTAGTACTGATTGTTTAACTGTGATTTATTACATAATTAGATTTTTTAATATATTTTTATCCACACATTTGTACAAATACTTATTGGTTAATTTATTACTTTTTATATATATATGCACTGAATTATTCTTGATAATTTAAGGATATGGGTCCTACCTACCTTGTATATATTAAATGTATTTGTGTAAAAGAATTTTAAATCAAATATGTATGACAAATAATATTCTTAGAAATATAAACTTAAAGCTTTCAATGGTAAATTCTATGTTAAATATTTATTGTTTTATACAGGGTGTTTCATTGATAATTGGAAATATTTTAACTGTAGAATCCTGAGCTCAAAATATTAAGATTGATCCCAAATCACTTAGATAAAATGTGGCTCCTTACTGAGTTACAGGGTGTTTTATTTAAAAATTTAAAAACTATTCGTTTCAAGAAATTTTAATAAATAACATTATCTTTTGTTGCTAATAGGGATTAAAATTTCATTTGCATAACAAATGCAATCGTATAACCCAAGAACACCGACGTAATACACATTAAAATCAAATAACTGCGTCGCTTCATTTTTAACTTGAAATATCTCGAAAAATAATGACTATATCGCTATGAATGAAGAGTATGTTATTTACATAGAAAGTACTGGAGAATTGAAAAATTGTGCTAAAATGGCAATTTCGCCAGTGGCGTAGAATTTGGGAAGGGTCAACCATTCACTTGCCCCTATCGTACGCCTCTGGTAGTAGCCAGAAACGACTGTTTAACATAATTTAGTAGGGTGTACAGTACCTACACTTCCTGCCATGACAACGATACGTCAAATAGGTTTAAAGTACTGGGTACAAATAGTTTTTAAATTTTTAAATAAAACACCCTGTAACTCAGTAAGGAGCCACATTTTATCTAAGTGATTTGGGATCAATCTTAATATTTTGAGCTCAGGATTCTACAGTTAAAATATTTCCAATTATCAATGAAACACCCTGTATTTTAATCTTACGCTAACAAAAATTAGTTTGAAAACGTATTCAAGTAATGAAAAGACAGATAATTGTAATACTTCTATTAATTTATGGAGAGTAACACGGGGTACAATAATCATACTTGTTTGTTTAATTTATTTTAATTTAAATGTTTTTAATCTACTTATTACTTAATTACATTAATTCTTCTTTTTTTTTAATTAAATACAATTAATAATGCTATAATCTAACTTTAAAAAACATTTGTATGTCAAACTGTCAAAATACAAGCGCCTTTGATATTTCGTTCTTTTAAACAAACAACAAAAAGTTGAAGTATGGTGTGTTGCATATTCAGATTTCGCTAGGGTCGTCGCATTACTCGTGAATAAATTTTGTTTAAAAGAAAAATCATCAACCAAGACGAGAATTTCGTCAAAATGGCTGAAGAAAGAGTGATCATCAGTTACAACTGATTATAAATCTGAAGATTTATATCATTTAGATTATGGTTTCTAACGGTATATTTTAAGGTACGTTCGTTTATGTTGTTCTTAAAACTCGGAGTGCTCCGCTTGTTGTAAAAGCCGTTCGTTTTTTGCGATCGAGTTAACAGAGTGCGCTATTGTAGCGTTCGTTTTTTACAGGACGGAGTGAAAGGTACAAACTCTTAATGTACCGACTGAAAAGGTTGTGCGTTACGAGCTTATGGAAGCACAAGCGAAGTTGCCAAATTTGAAAACATCCAACACAATTTCTCCCTCACTTTTTTTTAATGTTGTTTAATTTCTTTACAATAATTTTGAAAATTCCATACATCCAAATTCATTTGAGTAATAAGTTTGTAGACAAATGTGAGAAAAACATGTATAAATTAATATGCGGACAAATTTTACTTTAATTTGGCAACCTTGCCCAGAAGAAACAGAAAACAAAATACCTATTATAACACCAATTCTCAATTATTAAAACTGTGTTAATTAAACAAATATACCTACTTTAGTTTTGTAACGAGGTAGTCTAATTGGAATTTAAATTAATTAAGATTATTGTTGAGGTTATGTCTACAACTTTATTTGTTTACTTTCTACGACTCCAGATCATGCACCGTTTCGTTCTTTTATTCCGCTAAACTCTGTTCACTCCATGTATCACGTGATCATTCGCGCCGCTCGCAACGCTCCAACTCCGTAACAGAAAACCGAACGCAACATTACTATTGTGGCAACAGTATGATCACCCTTAAATTAGTTTTTCAAATTTCCATTCGAGTTCGCGACAATCGTGTTTTTCTTCTATAACTCTTCTTCAAGTAATTTAACTTTAGCTTTATTGTAGCTATTAGATCACTATTTACTAGAGAATATATAGGTTAGGTTAGTTGTTTACTTTCTAGGCAGTAACGTGCTAGAGGCTTGCACGGGCTTGGTTTTCTATTTTTCTTTAAGCGGCCCAGGTCGAAGCTCGGGTCGAATCGGGCATCAACTTAAAATGTATCGGGCTTTTCGGACCTACATCCAGGCAATCAGGCCATTCGGGCCTCTCGAGCCTTTCGGGCTTGTCGAACTGTTAAAGCCTGTCGGGCCTTTTAGAGTTCTCGGCTCTTCGAGACTCTCGCGTCTATCGGGCCGTTCGGATCTCTCAGGCGTATCGGACCGTTCCGGCCTTTTGGACTTTTTGCCCCCTCGGGCTTCTCGGGCCTTATTAGATCGTTCGAATCTCTCAGGTCTATCGGTTCGTTCGGGCCATATGGGTCTGTTGGACCAGGCTGTTCGGGCCTTTTGGACTTTCCGGCCCTTTAGGCTTCTCGCGTTGATCGAGCCGTTTCAACCTCTCGGGCTTGTTGAACCGTTACGGCCTGTCGGACGTTTTGGACTTCTCGGCCCTTCGGGCCTATCCGGCTATACAGATCTGTCTTCTTCTTCTGGACTTCTCGGTTCTTCGGGATTTTCTGCCGAGCTGTTCGGGCCTCTTAGGCCTGTTGGGCCGAGTTCTACAGGCACGGTATTGCATTGGTACAGTCCTAGACACACTTATAATAACCCATTACAGAAACATTACAATATACTAAAATGTGGCGACGGTATTTTTTTTCTTTCAACCCTAGGAATAGGTGTGATAACCACTGATTGCAAACAGTTTCTCCATACTTTGCCAAAGAGCTAATTAAAAACGCGGTTCAGGCTGTGCTCTCCAACGGGCAACTTGCGGTGGCCACAGTTAGGTTTTGCATGCTAGAAGTTAACACGGATTTAGCTATACCGACAAACGGGACATCTTCCATAATCCAAAGTCGTGAATTGCACTGCTTTAACTTTCTAATGAAGCTACATGTCCTACAGGCCACCGGCGGTGGCCCAAGGTAGAATTTCGCTTTCTATTGACCTTCTTACTCAAGGTAAATGAGAATACGGATCAAGTTATCTGAGCCAGTTGGGCATCTTTGGTACGCCGAAGTCGGGCTATGCTCTTCTTTCTCCTTCTAAGAAAACTGAATGTCCCACAGGCCACCTGGGGTGGCCCAAAGTAAAAATTCCCTTTGCATTGACTTCAGCCAACAAACATTTTCAGGTGCCTAGAATCGTGCTTCAACCTTCAAAGAAAGCTAGATGCCTTACTGACCACCTGCGGTGGCACAAAGTACGTAGAATTTTGCTTTCTATTCACTCTCTTAAAAAAGCCAAATGGAAATACGGATGCAGCTACGTCAGTCAACGGGACGCCTTCGGTAAGTCAAAGTCGTGTTTGGCCCTCTTTTCGCTTTCAAAGGAAGGTAAATGTCTTACAGGCCACCTGCGGTGGCTCAAAACGTTTTTACGAAAACTAAATAGAAACACGGATACAGTTACATCAGCCAACGGGGCATTTCCGGTAGTCCAAAGTCGTGCCTGGCCTTCTTTTAACTATCTAAGGAAGCTGAATGCCCTACAGGCCACCTACGGTTGTTCAAGATAGAATCTAAATGCAAACACGAATTGTGCTATGCCAGTCAGTGGGCCATCTTCGGCATCCCAAAATCAAGTTTTGCTCTCCTTTAACCTTCTAAGGGAAAGTCGTTTTTCCCCTTCATTGGCCTTAAAAATGCTAAATATGAAGACAAATTGGGCTACGCCTCTAAGCAAGAACAAAAATTAATAAAACACTACGTCCTCTTATTGACTTGGCCTCTGTGTTGCTTCTAATAATTATCCTTCTAACCTGTAATCTCTTTAATTGAACACACGGACTCGCTTCAGAAAGAGGTGAGTGGCAGGTTTCTCTGGGGTTCGAAAGCCTAAAATATAAATAATGGTAGAATAAAAACATTCCATTAACAAGTTTTTGAATACCTGGATGCTCTGCTCACATCTAAATGCGTTTTTTAATTGGTTGCTTGTGGTGTGAAAGTCTGAGAGAATACACTCGATCTTATGTTTACGGCAGGCTTACCACTTAATGTTATTTACCTGGTGATGTATAACTTTCATTAGTAAAATGCATTGCATCCATTCTGGCACGTCTTTCCCAATTCTTGATGACATTTTGTGATGGAAATGTGTAAACCACACTGAAATCAAGAACCAAATAACAACGCATTGCACGTTGCACACGTGCATTTTGGTGATGTTCTGTATCAGGCAACTTAGCTTGGTGTGAAAACCAGGAAGTAGATTAGGTCTATTTATAAAAACCCCTTAATCGGCAACATTGCGGATAATTTATGGGTAATAGAAAGATAAACTTCTTAATGAGGTGTGTGCATGCAAGTTTTATAATAGTCATAAATGTATGGAGGCCAAGTTCGAAAATAAAAAAAATGTAACAACAGTTTTCAACATAATTAGATAATGTTATAAAATGCAGATAAAGTTTAACTATAGGTATTGTAGAAGTTCCTGGACTAATTTAATTATTTCCACTAAATAATTATAATAATTTCTTACGGTAATTAATAATAATTTTAACAATATTGAATGCTGTTGTGTAAAGGCTGCAAGTAAAATTCATGTAAATATTAAAATAGTTTTACCAATAATCGAAAACATGAATTACCTGACGTTTTCTGTGGTCGACTACACCTTGTTCGTGCTCGTATTTGGACTAAGTATTGCTGTGGGAATCTATTATGGATTTTGGTCGGTAAAACAAAAGAGTGCAGCAGATTATCTTCTTGGTGGCAAGAAAATGGCAATTTTTCCTGTTGCGATGTCCCTGGCAGCAAGCACATTTTCTGGGATATCTCTCATATCTATACCATCGGAGGTCTATTTCCATGGAACGTTATATTCGTTTATAGCAGTCTCGCCCATTATAATGGGTTTTGCTGTTAATTTTATTTATCTACCGGTCTTTTGGAAGCTTCGAGTCACTACAGTGTTTGAATATTTAGAGATACGCTTTCATAAGAATGTTAGAACGCTTGCTTCGTGTTTGTTTACTTTAATCAATATCTTCTTACTGCCGGTTGTAATTTACGGACCATCTTTAGCATTTAATCAAGGTAAATTAATAACAACCTTTTTGGGAAGCTTTAAAATAATTTTTGTGTTTCAGTTACGGGTTTTAATTTGCATATAACTGCAGCCGTGATGTCTTTGCTTTGCATTTTTTATACCACTATTGGAGGGTTGAAAGCTGTAGTTTGGACAGACACTCTTCAACTTGGTGTGATATTATGTACGTTAGGTTGTGTTCTGATTATGGGAACGAAATCGACTGGTGGGTTTGGGTCCATATGGGAGATATCAAAACTTGGAGATCGAATTGAATTTTTCAGGTAGTAATCCTTCAAGCTCTGTCATAATGAAAACTTTAGATTTTACTGTTATTAGTCTAAATCCAGATCCAACGCTAAGACAGACGTTTTGGTCTGTATTAATTGGTACTGCTTTCTATTGGACTGCCGTGGTTGGGGTTACTCCTGCCACAACACAAAGATTCCTGGCTGTATCATCATTAAGTAATGCAAGAAAGTAAGATTTAATTAGGTATTTAGGCAATTAATGTTTGTAATTCTTTTATGGTTTTTTCAGGGTTTTATTATTACTGATAATATTTGCAGGAATTGCAAAATTAAGTTGTTGCTATTTCGGACTCATAATGTACGCTAGATATTTTGATTGCGACCCGCTTTCTGCTGGTTACATTAATAAAGCGGATCAAATATTACCTTATTACGTTTTGGATGTTGCAACACGAACTCCTGGACTTAGCGGGTTGTTCGTGGCTGGATTGTTTAGCGCAGCACTTAGGTAATTTTAGAAAACATTACATTCTAATATTAACCAATTTGTTTCAGTACTTTGTCGACCTATTTAAATTCCTTATCGGGAATTATTTACACGGACTTTGTATGTTTATTACTACCGAGAGATATTTCAAAAAAACATGCTACAACATTCATGAAGATTATTACGGCAGCAGTAGGATTAATTAGTGTCGCTCTAATATTTGCCGCTGAACGGTTAGGAACTATCTTGGAATTAGTATCCACATTCGATGGAGTCTCTTTCGGTCCACTTTTGGGAGTTTTCACATTGGGGATGTTGTTTCCTTTTGCTAACACAAAAGTAGAAACGGTTTCTGTACTTGCAATAACTTATTAAGGTAAATTACATACTTTAGGGAGCCCTGTCTGGAGTGATAGGATCGTTGATAATTATGGTACCGATTGTTGTTCAATATCAAATCCACATATGGAATGGTGTTATTATACATTCCAAGAAACCGTTATCCATTGATGGTTGCAGTAACACCTCCATTTATCTACTTAAGCAAAATGTGTAAGCTTTTGCAAGGATGTTTAAAGATTTTAAACGTTACATGTAGGTAGGCAACACATGTTGCATATCATTATTATGGGAAACAAACATGGCGGTGCTTTTATACTTTTATAATTTTCGAACGTATTGAGAAAATTTCTGTGATTTTGTTTGAATAACAGTGATATGTGTTTGATAATATTTATTTATATTTTGTAGTTAGTAACTTATTACCGCGCTATTACTTACTTTTACAGAGGGAGTGTTGAAGACTTTTGCGGACGTTCTCTTACGTATTTCTTAATCCTTGTTTAGTGCGTTTATGCATTTTGTAGATAAGTATTCCAAGAATTTATTTATTTATTATTTTACTTACTTATTAGTGTTATTTAGATACAAATAACAAGACATTTGTTTATCTGTAAGGGTGTAACATTTAAATGAAAACTTCCACTTTAATAATAAATTTATTGTTCCTAATTAGTACAGTTTATTTTCAACATAAGCTGTTACATCCTATAAACAAGTTTCTGAATACTTAGGTGCTCTGCCCACATCCAAATGAATTTTTCAATCGTTTGCTTGCCGTGTGAGAGAATACACGTGACTTTACGTTTATCGCAGGCCTCTACTTAATGTTATTTACCTGGTGGTGGTGTATAATTTTCTTTAGTAAAATGCAAAGAACACACTCGCATTCTTTCTGGCACCCTTCTTCCAATTTTTGATGACATTTTCTAATCGAAATGCGCAAATCGCACTTCAGTCAACAACCAAATGACAACACATTTCACGTACACGTACGTATCAATGCGCACACGCACGCAGCAGATAAATATAAATAACTTAAGAACCAAAGAACCAAAGAACAATAATAACCTTAAAAACCTTGAGAAACACGTTCAAACAACATGAAAACAAACACGGAAAAATTGAAATGTCACAATAGGCATGCAAATAGAATTTATAAAAGTTGCCGCCAGAGGTCGTATTTGATTTTGTCTTCTACATATTTAGTAATTATCTAACCTTACATTACCAATAATGACATTTCGTCTTTTATAACTTTAATCTTTAAAGAAATTTAATATTTGTTCGTTTGTCATATGTGTTGCCTACCTACATTTAGCAGATTAAATTAATTTCAGCTTGAATCTTGATAACTTCGAGAAATGATAAAAAATCGAAAATTAGTTATCAAGATTCAAACTAAAACATCCTGATCTATAATAACTTATGTTGTAGGACCCACAAGAATGAAGAACCAACGAACGTTTTTTGGTTATTCAGAATATCTTTCAATTACTATATTGTAATGGGAACTTTTTTAACGCTGATTATTGGATTATTCGTTAGCTGGTTAACTAGAGATAAAAAGTCAAGTGTAAATCCAGATACGTTAAGTCCATGTATTAGACGGTTTTTTCTCGAATCTGTCTCGAATCGTAATTATAAGAAAGTCAAAGTTGAATTACAATCTCTAAAAGTGAACAATATTCATGAAAAAAACACAGATGTAACAAAATATTCCAAAAATTTATTTAAATTGTATAATAACGTATAGATTGTTATTTTTTATATTCATAATCATCGTTGTTAGTTAAATATTTGCACAAAATAAAAAGAACTTAAATGATTTCTTTCTAAATAACAAAAACTCGTAAAGTACAAGGTGTTTATAATTTGTAAATCAATATGAAAACTTATCTTACTGCAGAAAAATTGCAAAAAAGAAAGGTTGCTTTAGCAATTCTATAAAATTATTTTTATTTCTTTGCGGAATACAGCAAGTACTGCTTTCAAATATAGAAACAAAACCTTAACGTGTTGAAATCTCAACTAGCTATTTTCGCAAACCCCAAACTTGCTGAACAAAGTTGCCAACTAAATTTATCTTCCTTTTTTTTCGTCCAGTATATGGATCAGACGTTTAGTTAGCAACCTCAAGGACAAAAGTATCTTCGATTCTGTTTCATGAAGATGCTCTGTGATAGTTCGACGTTAATGTACGTTCTTGATGTATCGGCAAAAGACGGACACAAAATCAGGTGCACAGAACACTACATGACGGTGCCTAGAATGAGCTTCGATCCGACTCCTACGTCCGCTTCTGCCCTACTCCTGCTCCACCTAACTTATCTGAACCTTACCTAACTTCCCGACCGTCTCACTAGAAAAGCAACCGCGGGCGAACAATTGTCCGGAAACAATCGGAAATGCAGTGTTGCCAACCTCCCGATTTTTTAATACAGTCTCACGATGTACTACCGATTTTTTATAAATACTCAGAGATTCTAAAGATTTGATTTATCTTTTCCATTATATATGAGTGTTCGACAATTGGCGGAACAGCTTCACAGCTCTCCGACTAAAACTGGAAAGAAAAGTCCTGTACGAAAATGTTCTCTTTCTCTTTCAATTATTAAAGTCCCATTAACTGCTGCAACTGGCTATTGCGACAGATTAGCCTGAACGAAAATCCCCATAAGTACATACTGTGGACTGATGAAGAGATGACATCTTTAATTGTCACAGTATGCCTCAGTGGGCTCCAGAAATCTACGTTATACGAGACCGTCTAAAAACCAGGTCGGGTTCTTTTTAAATATTTGGATGGAAGTAACATGTGATCATTAAAATTTAAGTTCCCAGAAGGCTATGAAAGAAACAATCATGTTTTAGCTTATTTCGGAAAATTATCTGTCAAATTGACAGTCTGCATTACCAACAAGGCAAAATCATCAGTTTATAGGCTATGTGTTGGCATGTGTTGTGTCTAAGCTATACCCTTCGAGAAAAATTCACAGCCTACTGGGAACTTAAATTTTAATGATCGCATGTTACTAGCAGGCAACATTATTAGACCTCACTTTTTACCACAACGCCTGAATGGAGAAAATTATTTTCAATTCAATCTGTGGAAATGGACTGATCCGGATGCACCATGGCACACCAGCTCGTTATCCTATAACGTCACGTAATCGTTGAACGAAGATTGTCCGCAGAGTTGAATAGGTCCTAATGGCCCTATATCGCGGCCACCGGGGTCCCCTCATTTAAATCCTTTGGATTTTTTCGTTTAGGGTTTTCTGAAGGAAAAGGTTTACCAAATAGCTCCAGAAAATGTACAAGGCCTGCAAGCACGAATAATGCACAGTGCATAATTAATTACTTGACAATTGCTTAGAGGTACATATTCATAATGCAGCACCACTGCGAGCAACCGCCTGCCTGGAAGCTACCGAATGACAATTTGAACATTTGTCCAATCAATTGGGGCGTTTGATCTTGTTGAACCTGTCGAGCTGTTGAGGCCTGTCAGAGTCTGTTGGGTTTCGTGGATTTCTCGGCCCTTCGAGCTTCTCCGATCTGTCGTACCACTTGGATCTCTCAAGTCAGTTCGATTTCTCTGGTCTATGCGAACGCTTGGATCTCGAGTCTGTCAAGTCTTACGGATCTGTCGGGCTTCATGTCGGACCGTTCGGGCTTTCGGACTGTCAACCCTCTCGGGCCATAAAGCTCTCTTGGGCCGTTCGGGCCTGTTGGGCTTCTTGGATTTCTCGGCTCTTCTGGCTTTTCCGATTTGTTGTACCATTCGAACCTCTCGTGCCGATTAGATCTCTCGGGTCAAGTTTGTTGCAAGTCAAGCAAGGCCAAGAGATTTCGGCCTGTGCAGGGTTATACTGTAAGTCAACAGAAATTTCAAGATTTTTCTGCGTCTCGTATGGAACGACGAAATTTGTAATTTAGAACTAACAATCTGTTGGTTTCTTAGTGTTTACGAGTGTTTAGAGTCAATTTCCAGCGATTCTTGCAGAATTTCCAACGTTTTTCTCAGAATACTTAGACATTTAATGACATTACGATCTGTAAGTCCCTAATTTCCATTTGCAATTTTCCAGATTCTAAACTGACTTTTGTACAACCAGCATAGCGCCACAGATTATCTAACAATTCTTCTGCGCCTTGAATGGTATGACAAAATCTGTAATTTCGAACTAATAATCCGTTGATTATTTAGTGTCTAAAACTGTTCAGAGCAAATTTCCCGAGTTCCTTTGGAGAATTCTTAGCGTTTTCCCCAGAATATTCAAACATTTAATGACGTTATAATCTGCAAGTTAGAGGCCTGCACCGACTGGGTTTTCTAGTCGCGCCTTTACGCCGCCAGGGACGAAGTTCGAGTTCGGGTAGGGCCGGTCTCAGTTTAAAAATTTATCGGGCTTTTCAGGCCTACGTCTGATCAATTAGGCGGTTCCCGGGCCTATCGGATCACTCAAGCCTGTTTGGCTTTTTGTACTTCTTGGTTCTTCGAGTTTGTCGGATCGTTTGGATCTCTCGAGCATGTCAGACCTCTCGGGTTTGTCGAGCCGTTTGGGCCTTTTGCGCCGTTGGGTTTGTCGGACGTTTTGGACTTTTAGGTCCTTTGGGCTTCTCAGATCGGTTGGACTGTTCAGGGCGTTCCGGACTATCGGGCCAGTTGGATATTTGGATTTCTTGCGTCTATCAGATCTCTCGGGCCTGCCGGCCATAAGGGTTTGTCTGGCCGTACAGGCTTTTTACACTGTCGGGCATGTCGAGCGTTTTGGATTTCTCGACCTTTCGGGTTTCTCGAGCCGATCAAGAAGTTACCGGGTTTTTCAGGCCATATCAAGCTTCTCCCCAGTCAGGCCGGACCTGGAAATTTATGGCCTACAATAAGTAATGTTGTTATGTACAATAAGCTGTTATATTAATTTTCCAATACGGATTTTAATAAGTTCTTAACCATATCATTTCAATTCTTGATTTTTTCTTGTTTTAGATTTTAAAGTTTCCTGATTTCTTTGGTGGAAATCTTTTGAAATATAAAAATAAAGATTGGCAGTAATGCTGAGATGTCGAGAAGTTTCGGTTCAAAGAGAAGATTGCGTTCGGGAGAAGAAGGAGCATCTATGGGTCTTGGGGATACCTAAACACTTTCGGCGGGAGTAACTACGGCTTCATGAAATGCAGAAAGTCACGCACGGAAGCGCTGCCGGTATTACCCGGTTCTTTAAGTGCTGCCTCCCGAACCCCGCTTTCGTTATGGGACTTGTGCACTCGAAACCTGTCTTCTTCCGTCTCAGGGATTATCTCTAGACCCAGGAATGTTTTCACACCCCTCTCCGTTTCGAAACAAACCGCGAAATGCTGTGGCTGCGTTATCTTTCGATATATTAAGTTCTCGTTCGGGTCGAGAAAAGATTTTCTCTCTTCCGGAAAGGTCCCTGCATCGACCTTGTATCTCGAACGGTTTCGAAGTCTATGCTTGTGAAGTGGCAGATCCGAAAAAGTTTCCAAGTTTTCCGAAGCCGTTCGCTGTTTCGCTCCGTTCCGGTGTTGGACACGAAAAACCAAAAACAAATTGTGTTCATATTCTTGTACATGTTATTGTAGAAACGATGCTGTGCTAATTAAGCCATCAAGGTATTTTGTATTTTTTATGGTACTTATCCATCGTAAACTAAAAACTAACAGGGAAACGTTGAGGTTATGTACCAATAGCAAGGTAATGTAGCACGATATGGTCTCAGAACACTATGATAAATTCGTTTCTGATGCTTGCACTAGCAGGTCACTCAAGCAACTTGCTTCTGTCTTCAGGCAGTAGAATCGAAAATTGCATCTGGCATAAGAAGCAATTTTGCTAGTAATATCTCGGCTTTATATGCCCTTATAAATGAGGTAGGTAAAATATTAATATATTTAATATATACAAATCCTTACTGAAATCCTAATCTGTGTTTTATTTGACTTCCTATCTTCCCCACTGTCGTTAGTAGCCGGTGTATCCAGGTTTTAGAGAATTACAGAAGTAAAATATAGGGTAAGTAAGTTGTTGAATTACAACAGTTGGCCACATTGAACTTTGAAAATGGCTATCAAATTGGGAGGGACATTTAAATATCTGTCAGAACAGGGTTTGGGATGCTGCAGTAGATTAGCAAATTTTTACTGATGTAATAGGTAGGTTCTTTGACGAGGCACCTAATGAACTTGTGTTTTGTGGTATTTTCTATTGAATAAATACTATTTAGTACAAGAATAGTTGTTGAAATAATCTTCATTTAGAGATCGTAGCAAACTGAACCAGAGAAGGGAAGCATTGTAGATGTACAGCTTACAACTTTGCATAACTCAGCTTTCATGAGGCATATTTCATTGCAGTGGCATGCACATTGTGATATCAGCTTGCAGAACTATCTGAACTTTTAGACAAATTCTACCTCAAGTTTAGGAACAAATAATGTTTACATATATACCTATCGTAATTTCTTATGATAAAGAATAATTCAAGCTTCAGATTCTCAATAACCAATGTAGTTATTGACTTTGGACACTACAGCTCTATACTATTAAATAGAGAATTATTTTAATATTTAGTGAATGCTTCAGTATCATATCGTGACAGTTTGAAACTGTGTTCCACATCTGAAAGCATCTGCATGCTTGAAAACGCTGCGATATATGCATCAAGGCATTTTAAACAAACTTTCGCTCCCTCTGTTGTGTTCGTGCACTCTCGGTTAATCATAGTTTGTATTTACATACTAACAATGAAAGATGTAATGTAAGAAACCGTAAGAAGTAATCATTTTGTTATGCTAACTACAGGCATATCTAAAATAAATAAAACTAGAGAAGTGTCTTCTTCAAGTCCAATATTAATAAATAGCAGTTAAAAGGATTTTAACACCATCACTACCAAACTTTTAAGTAAGCATCTCCTAAACATCAATGTGTTATGCTTATAATTTATAATTAATTGGTAGTATCATTACTGTCCTGTAGGAAATAAGCAACAAATAACTAGATTCTATGAGAAAACTCCTGAAAATTAAAATAAAATATTAAAACCTATAAAAAGAGAGGTTAGGAAAGCTATTGATTTTAATTTGCCGCCAATAGTAGTAACCATACCTTAGAATTTCCATGATATTGATAATAACCAATTCAACAATTACTTAAAACAGTGATAATTCAGATATAAGCAAAGATTTGTTCGTATTTAATAAATTATATTTAAAAAGAATTTTATATATTCAACCTCCGTTTTCATCAACTAACAGATGGCGCTAAATGTAGTGAACTATTGAAGCAGCGTTGTCAGAATTAGCAATAAATCTCCAGATGCGGTGATCTTATAACTGTTTAACTGTTTCTGACGACATGATTTATTGTTGTTGCAACAATTAAGAGTGATACAGGTTATTAACAAGACGTTTTCTACAGATTAATGAAAAGCTCTTATTTATTACGGTACTCAAACTCTCTGCTAGGCAAAGCAATCGCAAAAATGCATGGAAATTTGACTTAAAAAGTTGGTACAGGTTAGGTAAAACTGAATTTAGGTTATATTTTTTAACATAATGCATTGGCTACGTTGCCAAGTCTGCATTAGCTGAAGTTACTTTATTAAAATAATGATGTGGAATAATCTCAATCAGTGAGAATTAAGTCAATAGTCAATAAATTAAATATATTAAACATAATAACATACAAAAGTCTCAAATACGCACGTAAAATATCAAATTATTAGTATCATGATATAGGTGCCGTCAGTTCGATGACGAGTTCACCTTTGCGTAGATAGCGCTGGAATTACTAAAGTTCCCTACGGTCTGTCTAAAGTCTAAAATACGCGAATATGTTTTGCAGCGTTATAACCGTTTGATAATCAACTTTGTCATACAATATATTACTACAAAAGAAGTTATTCTCGTAGAAAATAAAATCAGCAATGGAATCGACACTTAAAACGGAGGCCAGTGACGAATATAAAACGCCATATGTAACTTTTAATAATACTAATCAGGAGACGTTTTTTCCATCGAATGGTAATATGCCACAGTTTATCTGCTCATAATTAATGTTCTTTATTGCAGGTATACAGGATATTTCGGAAGGTACCGACGTTGAACTCCCGATTGTACTACAAGACGAAATACACAAAGATGTGAAACTGGAAGAAAAAAGCAAATTTCAATTGGCAATGCAAAGCGACCATAAACGTTATCGTTTTCGGTGTAAAATATGTGGTTATAAATGCAAACAAAAAGGCAGTTTACAAACTCACATGCGTGTTCACAGTGGCGAGAAGCCTTTTAAGTGTAACATATGTAATTATAGATGTATACAGAAGAGCCATTTGAAAATACACGTGCGAATTCATAGCGGCGAAAAACCATTTCAGTGCAGTTTATGCAATTACAAGTCTATACAGAAAAGTGCTTTGCAAAGACACATACGTACTCATAGTAGCGAGAAACCTTTTCGGTGTGGTTTATGTGATTATAAATGTATACAGAAAAGCAGTTTGCAAACGCACTTGTGGGTTCATAGAGGGAAGAAGCCGTTTCAATGTAGCATATGTGATTACGAATGTATACGAAAAAGCAATTTGCAGGCACATATGTGTGTTCACAGCGGCGAGAAACCTTTTCAGTGCAACATATGTAATTACAAGTTTGCACACAAGGGCAATTTACGAGCACATATGCGCGTTCATAGCGGCGACAGACCTTTCCAGTGTAGTATCTGTAATTATAAATTCACACAGAAAGGTAGCTTACAGATACATCTACGCGTTCATAATGGTGAGAAACCTTTTCAGTGTGACATTTGCGATTTTAAATGTGCACGTAAAAGTAGTTTACAAGAACATTCGGTTGTTCACAATGGCGAGAGACTTTTCCAATGTGAGGTTTGTAATCGTAGATGCGCAACAAAAAGCAGCCTACGTGTGCATATGCGCGTGCATACTGGCGACAAGCCTTTTCAATGTAATCTATGTAATTTTAAATGTGGATATAAAAATGTTTTACAAACACATATGCGCATTCATAGTGACGAAAGACCTTTTCAGTGTAATATATGTAGTTATAAATGTACTGTGTCGAGCCATTTAAAAATTCATATGCGCGTTCATAGTGGCGAGAAGCCATTTCGATGTATGGTATGTAATTACAGATGTGCAGAGAAGAGTAATTTAAAAAAGCATATGGTTATTCATGGTGGCGAGAACGGTTTTTATTGTAGCGTATGTAGTTACAGATTCACACGGAAAGACCATCTACAAACACATATACGTGTTCATAGTGGCGAGAAACCTTTCGAATGTAACATATGCAATTATAAATCTGCAGATAAGGGAAACTTAAAAAAGCATCTGCGCATTCATGGAGATGAGAAACCGTTCGAGTGTAGCATATGTTCTTATAAATGTACGCAGAGTAGCAGTTTACTTATCCATATGCGGACTCATAGTGGCGAGAAGCCGTTTCAGTGCGATATGTGTGATTACAAATGCGTAGGCAAAAGTGATCTAGGGAAACATATGCGGATTCATACTGGCGAGAAGCCCTTCCAATGTATTTTATGTGATTATAAATGCACGTTGGCGGGCCATTTAAAAAGTCATATGCGTATTCATAGCGGAGAGAAACCTTTCGAGTGCAGCGTATGTGATTATAAGTGCGCACAGAAAAGCAATTTACGTGTACATATGTATGTTCATAGTGGTGAGAAGCCTTTTGAGTGTGACATATGTAGTTATAAATCTGCAGTCAAAGCAAATTTAAAAAGGCATATGCGCATTCACGGTGGTAAAGAGGCTTGTTAATGTAATTTCTGCATATAGTGTGATATATTTTCCTTCTATAACCTCTTGCTTTTTATTTAGTAGTGTTGGAAAAATAAAATAAAGCCATATAATAAAAAAATTTTATTTTATTTTCATTTGACGTTGACAACTTACTTCTTAACCTCACTTTTTTTTGATATTGGTAACTAACTTTCTAACCTCACTTTAACAGCTAAATAAATATAATAAATAAAACAAAAAATAAGCTAATTCACTAGATTCTAGCAGGTGATATAAATCATTTTGTATGAGCTGGATTCTTCATTATAACTTAAATTATTTAAGAACCACTGACAGAACTCCAATCTCCGGGAATGATCATTAGGCACCAATTTTTGTACCGCTGTTACACGATAAGGATATAAGTGTACCACACACATAAGAACCACACTATGAAAGTACATAAGAAATTGTCAAATTACGGCAACCTTGACAAAATGTAAAGTGTAAACGAAACCATTTTGACATTTACGTGCATATGACATGTATCATGGTGCATATAAACTTATTGTTCTAAGAAACTGACATACGCTTATCGCTTTAAAAAGTACAGTACATTTTTTTTATTATAGAATTCAGAGTAGCCTGTGGTTTAACTTCATTTTTACAGTGTACAAAAAATGCAGTGTGATGATGACTGGTAACTTCTTTTAGTGAGAACAGCATTAATGTCATATACACTGTTATAAAAATTGTTAGTTATGGCCTACTCTGAATTCTATAATAAGAAAATGCACTGTATAGTCATGGCTTGCCTGAGATGTTTTCTGTTATTGAACAAGCTATTCTTTTGCGTGATCATAGGCAAGGAAGGCCTTTAGGCATACGTCATAAATTTCTATATGAGCGAAATTGTGATCGATGTGTAAAACAAGTACAAGTGCAAATGCAAATGCAAATGTGTTTGTTCAACTGATACACCAGCCAATGGACTGTTCACTTCTAATCAAACCTTAATTTCACAGAAAACAGAGAAGTCAAGCCGAAGTCTTCTGGTATGATAATATCAAAATATCGCGTTATAGTATATACCAAAGTACTTTAATTATGGTTCTTGTGGTTTCTTATAGATACACGCCTGATATTTCTGTTACATTTTCGATTATAATGCAAGATAAAACAGACCAAATTGTTAATCCTGGGGAAAAGAAGATATTCCATTGTGACATTTGTGATTAAAAAAAAACACGTAGAGAAGCAGTTTAAACGCGTATATGCGTGTCCATAGTGGCGAGAAGCCTTTCCAGTGTAACATATGTAATTACAGATGAATGGAGAAAAGTACTTTAACGGTACATATGCGCTGTCATAGTGGCGAAACGCCTTTTTGGTGGTGTGATTATAAATCCGCGCAAAGGAGCAATTTAATCAGACATATGCGAGTTCATAGTAGAGAAAAGCCTTCTAAATGTAATATATGTGATTACAAATTCAGGGCAAAAAGCCTTTTAAAAATACATTTACAGTGTCACAGTAACGAAAAGCCCTTCCAGTGTAATATACTGTAATGTATGTAATATATGTGATTACAAATTCAAGCAGAAAAAGCTTTAAAAGCACATTTACGTTATCATAATGGAGAGAAGCGTTACGAATGTAGCATATGTTATTATAAATGCACGGTAAAAACCAATTTAAGAATACATATCTCATTCATTATGGCGTAAAGCTGTTAGTGCCAAAATAAACTTTAAAACACAGGCTTTATAGGTTCGAAATGTCTACTTACCACTGCAAACGCTCAAAATCGGTATTATTAGAAGGCGCCACTATGGATTCAGCCAGATCACAAGATTCAAAAGAACCACAGTCCCTCTTAAATCGGCAACAGCTTTACAAATACTTACTTAGACTTTCTGAAACAAAAACTTACTCAAGGCGTTAAACCGCTTTATACAAAAATATTCTTAATTCACTCTGTATAAATGTTTCGTCAATTAAACTTGGAATATTCAAATTGAATCATCAGTTTTCTTTGGATCACTCAGTATATCAAGGTTTTTGAATCACCCGGTATACTCTTTATTAATGAAATTTAATATAACTGGATCAAATTAGTCAAATACTTGGGTGACTTCGATATTTTCACTCGTACCAGTGCATACAATTACAATAATAAAACTATCTTTCAAGCTACAAATCTATTAAAAAAATAAATCAAAAAAAAAGAAATAAAGGTTACATAATATAAAACAAGCAAAAAAAAAATACAAATAAAACAAACAAACAAACAGTTGATTATATAAAAAAAAGTCTTTATAGAATAAACGTCAACAATCGTATTAGATCTACGACGCAGAATTCTGGTCAATGACGCTCGAGGGGATTCCCAGAAACGCCAAGTACGTGGGCGCCCGCTCGACGCCGTTCAAACAGCTTACGGCTGCACTTAATGTTAATTACGAAAATGAAATATCTAATATAATTTAATACAATCGTCAATGAATTAATACATACAAACAAATTAAAACTAAACCAAATAATTATGATAAAAATTATAACTGATTTATATTGAGAATTTACGCTAAACGTTACTGGATTGTAAATTCTTTATTCGTTAAAACAAATAATCAACCAAACACAACACCACGATGATTATAGTCTAAACCGTTGTTATAAATGTTTACAATAATGCCAAGGAGAAACTTCCTTGTTTTCTTTTTTGTTTCCGCTGAACAAATTTTGAATGCACTTGTTTTTTTAACCCAAAAGGGTATAAAAACTACGATATTAGTGGGTGTACACTAACCTTGCATAGCTGTACGGTCCAAATCTTTGCTCACACGGGTAACTGCGTATCGGTTTACTTGAAACTTGCAGGCTGGCCACGTCCATACAGCAATGAGACAAAATGACGACGAATTCTACTGGGTTTCGTCTAAAGACGAAAGGAAGAAACAAAAGGATATCACCTTACTTCCGAGGAATGTGCTTTAAAAGGTAGCCCTTGAAAATCCAGCACTACGCTGATGTACTTTAAAAATACTTCAAAACAAAACGATAAACTTCACGGGCCACCACGGCTAAATTGTGTAGAAAACGTCTCACAAGACTTCCCCACAGCCGAGTATATCTACCTTCTCCAAAGCTCTTGAATCAACTGCTCTCTTCGCGTCAACCACACCCTGATCACAACGCGCATAAGCGACTTATCCCGTAACTAAATTACGCAGATTGCTGCCCCGCGAAAACAGCTACTCTCTACAACCCTATTCCTTAATAGAGATCGCCACGCGTCTCGATTTGAATTAATTACCGCGAATTAATGTTACAAAAATTAACAACCTTAACAAAGCCCTTTCAGTGTAAATGTGTGTGAGTACAAATACAGGAGGAAAAGCAGTCTAATTAAATATGTACGTAGTCATACTGACGATAAGCTTTTGTAAAGTAGTATATACTTATAATTTTATAAATGGTCGTTGAAAAGTAATTTGAATTCACAATTGTGTGTACATTCACTGTGACAAGAAACTTCTTTAATGTAAGATATGTAATCGTAAAGAAGAGATTACATAGTGACAAGAAAATGTTTCAATGTAACATGTATGATTATAGATGCATACTAGGTAAAAAGAGATTACAACAGGTACTATGGTGGTTCATGTTGATAAGAAATTGTCTCAGCGGTGTATATGTTATTTATTTATTTATAAACTGTATCTGAATTAAACTTTCATTAAGTCACAAACACGAGAGTAACCAATAACTAACATTAACATTAAAATTCGGTTAATTTTAACATAGAATTAATTATGTTTATACAATTAATTTACTATAAGAAAACAAATTAGTTTTTATGCAGGGTTTTAAATATGAAATTGCAATTAACAAATATTATTTAAGTCCGAAATTCAAGATTTTTGTTAATATCAGTTACATTATTGTCACCATCATCCACATACTTAAAGACTATTTCACCCCTTTACTACTAAATCATGTAAAAAATGATATTTGATGCTAATATCTTTTGAGTGATCTGACGCACAATCTTGTAACATAATCCTGCGTTACAGTAGTAATATGACTAACAACTAGGATCTCAAGGTCCTAGGCCAGCTAAACACAGGGGATAGGCTTTGGGTGCGGGACGGCTAAGATTATACTTACAACAAAACACCTGATATTAGTTTACCAAATACGTATATTGAAATAAACAAGGATGGTAAAAATTACAAAGTAAAGGTTTATTTTTGAAGTAACCAGTAAAACAGATTTCAACGGAAACAAGATTAAATGGAATAATGATCGATAAGTTTATACTTAAAATACAAAAAAATTATATGAATTTAAAACAATAAATCGATTATGAATAAAAAAACTACTAGAGGTAACCGTAGTTACAGAATTTGAAACAAAATTTAGAATAGAGGATCCTTACTTTTAAAAAAACAATGCAATCAAAAAAATGTAATAAAAGAACTAATTATAAACAGGAAAATGAATAAACCAAATGCAAAGCAACATTAAAAAAAATAAGAAAATAATAGCAAAAATATATGACACAAAAATTATCAAAGTAAAATATAAACGCATAAACCAGGTTATCTGTACTCACACACAACAAATAATCTCAAGTTGTTTCAAGGCAAAAGGAAAAATTTAACACATCGGAGTATTGCAAGAAACAAACTCCGATATCGCAAAATTAAAAAAACTGAAAGGAAAATTTATATTAAATGAGAAGTCTAAAAAAGAACTTGAAATTATTTAGGTGTACTGAAATTTAATAAACATAAAAAACAAATTAAAATTAACAATCGGATAATAATTGAAGGAATGAATCAGTATTACCACAAAATGCAGGAAGCAGCTTTCGATCGAAATTGCTTGCTGAAAGAAAGAATTAAAAAACTGGAAACACAAAATAAATAATCATCAATTACATCCGAATTGAGCATTTATCAAAACTTTAAATGATAGGAACAATAAAATAAAGGTCAACAAAAAAATTGAATTAAAGGGAGCTTTTCTTTTTTTTTAAAAAATAAAAGATCCTTAATAAATCTGGTGAGGTTACTCTAATTTTTTTTTTTTACTAAGCAAAGATAAATTTTGTAATGGATTAAAAAATAACCAAATTTAACTGAATTAAATTATTCGCTAACGAGGAGCCGGAGAGATTCTCAAATTGGGTTGACAGTCCACTGCCAGAATAGATTCCCATAATATTCTGCGTATGGATGACGGTGAAGCTGAATTGTTCCCAGCATTCACTGCTACAGCCAGATCCAATTAAATTTAACCCTGCTTCTTGAAAAGCACGCAAGGCAACTCGGGTGCAACTTTTATTTTTGGGAAATTACTCGTATTTTTCACAACCAAATAAAAAAACTGGAGACAAAAGAGACCATCGTTAGTAACGAACCCGTGAGAGATGAAAGAAAAGATAATTAACTTACCCCTTTTTTAAAAAAGGGTTTTCAAACAACAACGAGAAAACCTTCCTCGCAATTCTTAGGTGAAGATCACCACACACTCTCACGTGTCGAATCTTTCTGTCCTGCCTGCGTGTTGCATTCCCCCAGAATTTGGAAGCGTATATCAATTGTCAAAGGAACTTTAGTAAATACCGGGTGTCTCACACGGAAGAAAGATGATATACCGTACAATAAATCATGTGGCGGGCTAATAACCACAAAAAGACCGTTACAATCTTCTTCTTAACTAAACTTATAGCACCTTAGTTATTGGCATATACCACACATGGTTCTTGTCTAATTTCAAATTCTTTTAGCCTCTTTTGTGAAACAATTGTGTCGGATTCAGCCACAAAATAAATAAATATACAACTAAATTTCATAACTGTATTTTTATATCAATTTGATAACAATTAGTTGTGTAACAAAACCAACTGAAACATTGCAACGGTTTCTTTTCAATATCTCTTCTTTTGTTTCTACAGAAACCTTTAAATTTAGTTTTACCATTCACATCTCTAACATAAAAAAAATTTTCGCTTCCAAATTAATTTTCGACAAGCATAAGTATTTACTACACTGCAAAGGCTTATCGCCACTATGATTACAAACATATTTAATTAGAATGCTTCTCCTCGAGCATTTATAATCACACAGATTGCACTGGAAAAGCTTCTCGCCACTATGGACGCGCATATGAGTGTTTATACACGGCTAATTACAGCAGGGGCACTTTTAACTCTCTTGGGTATATGAAACTGCACGTATACTTCAGCTTTCTAACATTATATGTAGTGTATTGTGCTGTTATACGAATTTTGTTATTTATAATTGAAACACAGAAATAAAATTCTATAAACTTTTTATTTTACACAACTTTGTAGACTTGGTGACAATTTGACGGAGAAAGTAAGACTGACTTATTTTAACAGCAAATCATATTTATGTTTTCTTGTCTTTGATGAGCTAAACTCATCAGATTAGTAAAATCGTGATCGTGATAAGGACGCCATTTTATAGCGCTGAGCAACAATGTTGTTTATTGTTATTAATACGATTACATACGCCATAAAACTGAACGTCCTCTTGGTGAAAGCTAGTCAAATGCAATTCTATTTAACCAAGAGAACAAATAAAATAATAGAACAATAAATTAACTTAATATTGTAAGGCTATTTTGATTTAGGTCTAAACTACATGCACTAGCAAGTAGTTGTAAGTCATGTTTTATAAAATCAATACCAAAGAAAGACCAGTTCACGTAGATGCAGTTATTAAAGTTCAGAATTTATTAAAATTGCACAAAAAAGGACAAGTAAGTTAAATATATAAATATAAAAAAAATAACATTTTAGTAAACCTTTTAACATTATAACACATTCTAAAAGCTTATTATTTTTAAAAAAGCTAGATATCTAGCAAATTTCAAGAAAACACTTGGGGGACAATTCAAAACCCGATCTGAAGATACTGGCGATGGTTACCATGCGCATTTATATATTTAACAAACATACAAACCTTTTCTTTTACAAATAACAGAGTTTGAATGCATATGTACTGTGCGAACAGGAATTCCCACCTCGTTGGCATTGAACTTTCGTCTTCTCATTTCGTACAAGAAACTAGTTTGCAGATAATATTATGTTGGAAAATGTGCTGCAGGCTGGTATTTACGTACAGCGTGTTCATTTTAAAACGATCCACCCTTAATGTCCCCTAAACAAATGAAGTTATCGAAATAAAAACAAAAATACGTCAATCTATTTGTAGAGGAAGACATTATAATACAGAAATAACCGTTTCATAGAGGCCGTTGTGTTCGCTCTCGCACACATCAAGAATCATGTGCTTAACCAAAATTTTGAAGAAGAACAGCAATTATCACAGTTAATGACGACAGCGGGGTTCAACATAAAAAATCAGAATCAAAATAATTCTATCATATTTACATTATTAGAATCGTGACAACAAGAGCTATTCAAAACAATTTTTAATTGTTTTTCCGCCCATTTAGAAAAATGAGGTTGATGATGATTACTCGAAACCGAAACGTACTACAGAAATTTTGTTAGGGTATTTTAATAGAAAACAAAAAGTGGCAATGGAAAAGGGTTTTAGTTTTCCGATATCTCTTCAAATAAATGAAAGAATCAGCATTTTTTTTAAATATCGTATGGTCCGCCCGGCCACAAGCCAAAATCAACGGCCAAACCAAATCGCTTCGGCCGCAAGGCAATGCTGTGTGTTTTCTGGGATCAGCATGGTATGATTTGGTACGAGCTATTAAAACCAGGTGAAACAGTTGACGGTGCACGCTACCAACGACAATTGGCCGATTTGAACAGCGCTATACACCGAAAACGCCCAGAATATGCCGATCGGCGTCACAAAGTAATTTTTCTTGATGACAATGCACCACCACATCGAACAAGAGCGACCCGGGAATTGGTGGAGACGTACGATTGGGAACCGCTGGTGCATGCGGCTTACTCACCAGACTTGGCGCCTTCCGATTATCATTTGTTTGCATCGATGGGCCACGCACTTTCCGAGCAGCGCTTCAATTATCACGAAGAAGCCAAAAAATGGCTCGATGATTGGTTTGCGGCCAAAGACGGCCAATTTTTTTGGCGCGGCATTCACAAATTGCCTGAGAGATGGGTAAAATGTGTCGCTAGCGATGGCTATTATTTTGAAGATTAAATTTGTAACCATTTTTTGTTAATAAACGTTTAAAATTGAAAAAAAAAAGTCTCATTTCATAGGTATACACCTAATAAAAGAAAATAAAAACTACAAACCCCAAGACAGAAATTCTCACCTGCTGGGTGTATTCAAGCATGCTAATCGCCAACAGATGTAGTGAAGTATGCTACTACAATGGCAATAAAATTTTGAAATTCTACAATCAAAAAATTAAAGAGAGGCTTTCCAGTTTAGGTAGAAAAGGAGGGTATCAAACATCTGCGATAGTCGATAGTCTTAATTTTATTATTGTCATTAATCATTTTTGCGTACAAGCTGCTACTTGAGACGTCACTTCAGAAAATTATTGTCTTTTTTTGCATTACCAAAGGTGAGCCGTAAATATGAAAAGAACAATAGAAAAAGGTACAAAAATACATTTTCTGTTATCATATAATCAATTGCTGACTAAGATTTTGATTTTTGGACTTGGAATTACTATTAATTACTAATTAATAGCTGTCAATGTGTATTAATTCACCAACGTCTTTAGCTCTTGTTGTGCTTGGTTTAAAGGGTAATCGGTGTTGTTTACCTTTTAAACGTGATTCGCAAAAGAAATCTAGATCGTCAAGGAACATGACATTATGCTTTTTTAGAATTTCTCTAACATGTTTTATATTTTGATGACAAAATTTCTCATGAAAATCTTTAACAGTTTCTGTTTTTGAAACACTCGGATTAACATTTATTGAGCCAGCATGTCTGAATCGCATATGATATAACTTATCAATTCTTAAACCAATGGCATAAACATCGTTTCCTTTAATTATTTTACATGTTTTATTATCTGTCATCATGGTATAACCTTTGTCGAGGGCTGCGCCTATTGAAAACAAATTAAATTTAATATCTGGTACATTTAATACATCATTTAATTCAGTAGGAATGTAATCTTGTCCTTCAAAAGCGATAAGTGATATTTTACCTTTACCATGTGCAATAATTATAGAACCATTTCCAATTTTAATTTCTGTTGATTTGTCAAATTCATAATAATTTTCAAACAACTCTTTCTGATTACTCATGTGTTCACTCGCACCACTGTCTGCTATCCAAGTTTCGTCGTCATTAAAATCAACTAATACTGAATTCATTTCGGAAAAATCTAAACCAACAAATGCAGCATTTTTATTTATTTTATCATTCTTCTTATATTTTTTATACCAGCAAAACTTAGAAATATGTCCAGGCTTTTTACAGTAGTCACAGTAAATATGTGTTTTATCTACTAGACTTTTATTATTTTTGTTGTGTGTTGGCTTCTTATCTGCAAAATCTAGATATATGCTCCTTTTTACCACAAACATAACAGGTTTTTCCTATTAATACATTACTAGCATTAGAAGAATTAAAATTAAGATTTTCTTTTCCTTGATTGATTCTTTCAGATTCACTCATAAGGCGAGCTGTCAAAATATCTAAACTTCTTTTGTTTTCTGGCATACTCTCCCAAGCAGAAATAAAATATCCATATTCTGTAGGAAGTGAAGTTAGAATTTTAGTTATTATTAATTTCTCACTAATAGGATCTCCTAACTCGTTTAGTTTAAATTTTAGTTCTTCTAACTTTGCTATATTCATTGAAATATTTATTGAATTATTCCAACTATAATTCATAAATTTCTGTTGCATCAAATAAACACTACTTTCAGACTTCTGTTCAAACACGTACACTTAATAGTTTGTTCCAAATTTCCAGGACCGTATCACAGTTAATAATCAACGGTAATGTACCTTCATCGATTCTAGAAACAATTAATTCTACTGCTATGTAATCCTTTTTCTTCCACTTCTTCCAATTATTCGTGTCAGTTTTTTCAGGTTCTTTTTCTTCACCAGTAACATATCCATAGAATTCTTTTGATTGTAATAATACTTTAACTTGAAACTTTCATATTGACCAGTTATCTCCAGTACTTCGGAGTTTTGTAATCGTATTTCCTTTTTCACTCATCTTTATCAATTTATTTTACCTACTTGACGATTACTGTTAGAAGGTGACGACAATAACAGTGTTTGTTGTACGATACTAATAAAAATGTAACTATGGAAATATGGTGTGAGGTTAATACATTCATGTAAAATAGTTGAATGTTGTAATTTATTTATTTTTCAGAATAAAAGTCAGATTTTGTATTTGCAAGTGTTATTTCCTGGAATTTTGTATATTTCCTCAAGTTGTACTGTTAATTTCAAGAGGTTATGGACCCAGGAATACGCAGAATTGAAGAAGAAATTGTGTTTTAGAGAAAATCAGAAGAAGAAAAATTGCAATTTTGAGGAAATTTGAACAAGGAAGTATTCATGATGACAGAAGGAGAAAGATATCGTATTCCGTTATTTGATGGAACAAATTTTAATAATTGGAAATTTAGAATGCAGGTCTTATTGGAAGAAATGGATCTTGCACAGTTTATTGAAGAGCCGTACACTAATATGGTGGAATTTGATGAAAAAAAGGAAGGGGAAACGGCGGAAGAAAAGACGGAAAGAGAAAAGAAATTAGCTCAATTAGAGAAGAAAGACAGAAAATGTAAGTCACAGATTATGCAAAGGTTGGGAGATAGTCATCTAGAATATGCTAAAGATAAAGAGAACAGTTATGAATTGTTGACAATGCCAAATGAGTATGAAGTATGGTTGGAGTTACAAAAAAGAAAGGTGATTCATTTAATACGATGGCCTTTCCATCAACGAGAAAGTTTCCAAAAGAAGGTTGGAAAAACAAGAACAAGAATGGAAAGTTTTCATTCAAATGTCATAAATGTGGTCTAATTGGACATAGGAAAGTTGATTGTAGAACAAAGTCTGAAAATTTTAGGAAGAATGTTAGCAATAAAGCTAATATTGCGTCAAAGCAATTTGAAAATTTATGCAAAGATGAAGAAGAAAGTGAAAATCTATGTTTTTCGGCGACAACAGATTACGAATCAGACAGTTCAATTTCATATTTTTTAGATTCAGGGGCAACTGAACATTTAGTGTGTACCAATGTTCTTTTAAGTAATGTCAGAAAACTAAAGAAACCGATTCGAATTAGTGTTGCTAAATCTGGAACACATATTGAAGCTAATAAAGTTAGAGACATTGACATTGCAAGTGAAGTAAATGGAAAAGAATACTTTATAGAAGTAAAAGATGTTTTGTCAGTTCCTGGACTAAATCATAACTTATTATCTGTGCAAAAAATGGAAATGAACGGGTTTGAAGTAGTGTTCAAAAACGGTAAGTGTTTGATTAAAAAGAAGAATTGTGTAGTTGCAGTCGCGTCGAGAACTGAATCGCAGATGTATTTGTTGAAATGTAAATATAAGACTGTCTTTGCAAATGCGTGTTCGATCATAGAAGATATGAATTTGTGGCACAAACGTTTTGGACATTTAAATTTTGAAAGTTTGAAGAAACTTCAAGGACAAGTTGAAGGTATTAATGTTGATTTGAATAAATCGCATGGGGAAATTTGTGATACGTGTATAGAAGGGAAGCAGACGCAATTATCTCATAGCCAGAAACGTCGACGAGCAACAAGACCGTTGGAAAGAATACACAGTGATTTGATTGGACCGATAACTCCTATTCCACATAATGGAAAGAAGTATGTGTTAACTTTAATTGACGATTTTACACATTTTACAGCGGCATACCCGATGGAATCAAAGTCGGAGGTGTTAAAATACCTTAAGATATATGAAGCAATGGTGTCAGCTCATTTTAATATGAAAATTAGTCGTTTTAGATGTGACAATGAGCGAGAATATATTTCAAAAGAAATAAGAAGTTTGTTTGAAGAAAAAGGTATTTAGTTTGAATTTACAATTAGATATACTCCACAACAAAATGGTGTAGCAGAAAGAATGAACCGAACTATAATAGAAAAAGCAAGATGTATGATGTTGAATTCGAAGCTTGGGAAAAGTTTTTGGTCAGAAGCAGTTTTAACTGCGGTGTATCTTATTAATAGAAGTCCAACATCAGCTTTGAATGGAAAAATTTCTGCGTCATTATGGTTCAAAGAAAAATCAAAAGTTAAGAAATTAAGAAGATGTGTTACACATACCAAAGGAAATTGTTGGAGGAAAATTTGAGTCAAGATCAAAGAAGTGTTTTATGGTTGGTTACTGTTATAATAGGTACAAGTTGTAGTGTCCAGAAGAAAGAAAAATGATTCTTGGAAAAGATGTTATTTTTGATGAAAGAAGATTTTCATTTGAAACAGTTACAAGTGAAAAATGGTTCAATAATAAGGAAATAGAAGAAAAGAATGATGACGAAGTAGAAGAAAATCGAGAAACTGAAGAACGTATTTTTGAAAATATCGATTTGAAAGAAATGTGTGTGAAAAACGGAGAAGACGAACTAGAAGAAGACATAGAATCAAGAAGAGAATATAAAGTGGAATCAAGACTAGAAGATAAAGTAGTAACATTTCGAAGAAGTAAGAGAGAAAAACAGAAGCCAAGTTATTTGAACGATTATGCAGTGCTAGCACTAAGTGCTGAAATATTTGTAAATAATGTTCCTACAAGTTACGAAAAAATTAAAACACGTTAAGATAAACAAGATTGGTTTCAAGCAGTTCAGGAGGAGATAGAATCTCTCAAGGAAAATGATACTTGGAAGTTAACAAAATTATCTCCAGAAAGAAAATTTTAGATAGTAAATGGGTTTTTAAAATTAAAGAAGACAAAAATGGAAATGTTGAAAGGTTAGTTATTAAAGGTTGTGCTCAACAAAAAGGTTATGATTATGAAGAAACATATGCGCCAGTTGCAAGACTTGCAACATTAAGAACACTTATATCTGTAATTAAAGAAAAAGATCTCTATGCATGTCAAATGGATGTCAAGAATGAATTTCTTCATGGAAAGGTAAAAGAAGAAATTTATATGAAGATTCCATCTAGTTTTAACTGTCAAGACAGAAACTTGGTGTGTAAGTTGAAGAAAGCATTGTATGGTTTAAAACAAGCTCCTCGAGCATGGAATGAAACATTTGATGAATTTGTGAAGCATCTTGGTTTTGAACAATCAGAAGCAGATAAGTGTTTGTATGTAGCGAAATTTGGTAAAGTAAAATTGTATCTTCTGTTGTATGTCGATGATATAATTATAGCTGGAAATGATAAGAAAAAGATTGATCTAGTTAAAGCATCGTTAAGTAAACGATTTCATATGAAAAATTTGGGTGAACTTCATTCATTTCTTGGAATAAATATCTCAAGATGTATTGTGTTAAGTCAACCAGTTTATCTTTGTAAATTTTTAAAAAGGTCTAACATGGAAGACTGCAAGCCAGTAAAAACTCCAATAGAAATAAAGCCTTTGATTCTTGAAGAAAAAGAAATTTATGATGATTCGAGACCTTACAGCGAACTAATTGGTTGTCTGATGTATGTTACAATTACTACAAGACCAGATTTAAGTGCTGCAGTCAATTAATTTAGCAGACATCAAACAGAACAATTATGGAAAGGGCTCAAAAGAATTTTAAGATATATTATAGGAAGCCTGGATTTGGGTTTATGGTTTAAAAAAGGTGAAAAAGAAAGTTTACTTTGTTATGCTGATGCAGATTTTGGAAGTGAATATGATAGAAAATTAACTAGTGGATTTTTAATGAAGGTGTTTGGTAATACAGTTCATTAGGCTACCAAAAGACAAACTTCAGTTGCACTATCATCAACTGAATCTGAATATATTGCTCTTGCAATGGCTGTAACAGATTTGTTATGGTTAAAGAAGTTGTTAGAAGATTTTGGAATATCGTTGTCAATTTACTCACTATATAAATTTTCCCGAAGTGTGTCAAACCAACAAGTATGGTAAAAATCCACCCAAACAAAAGTTAATGATCACGCCTACACGATGCCAAAAGTTTTTGACTCTAGTCGATACATTTTCTAAATACGAGCAGGCATTCCCCTAATAGGCGCATCAGGTATCGAAGTTGTCAGAGCATTCGTAATTATCATGACCCATCATGGTCTACCAAATTTAGTTATCATGGACGATGGTTCCGAACTAAAAAATTCAGTAGTCCAAGAATTCTTTAAAACTCATCAGGTAAATACTCATTTTATAACGGTCAATAACCCCCAATCCAATGGTGCAATCGAGAGGTTCCACTCAACTCTCATCGAACATCTACGTGTACTAAGGCTTAAGGATAAAGGTAAAATAGATATATTGCACCAAATGCGGTATGCAATTTTAGGGTTCAATAATTCGATTCCCTCAGTGACTATGCAAAAATCAATTGACATCATTAATGGCCATCTAAATTCAACAGATCCATTTAACATAAACATTAACGAAAAATTGTTAAATAATTATATCCAGGAACATCGCGACGCAACTAAAGAAATCTATAAAAGGTTAAACGAACAGTTAGTTAACCAAAAGGAATCTGTTATCGAAAATCATAACAAGAATCGCGAAGATCAATTGACTTACAACCCCGATACCGATGTATATAGAAAAATTACCTCTAACACTAGAAATAAGTTGCTGACAAAATTCGCGAAAGAAAAGGTAATAAAAAACAAAAAACTCAAGGTAAAAGCTTCACGTAGAACCTATCATAAACAAAATTTGAAACGTCCACCGGCTAACCAGCCGAAATTGTTGCAGATGCCACCTGGCAACCCTTCAAGAGGTAACAATAACCAACCTCAACCGGAACCCATGAATTCTACCCTACAAGCCGGGTCCAGCAAGGATAAAATTTAAATCCCATACATTCATCCATTACTTTTAGCTAGAACCCATTAGAAATGAAATAGCTCTTATAAAGCAGTATTGTCAAAATATTAGTTTTATTATTTCAAAACGTGAAAATCAATAATTCTTTGAATTAGATAACCTTATTATATCAATTATATTCGGCGGAACAAAAATTCAACTCTTTGAGTCCTAACATTCGAGTAAAACATTGATAGATTAGGCACAATTATTAAAGGCATTACAGCAAATCTAGATGCAAATGATGCCGAACATTACGATCAAGCAAAAAATGATTGAGGAAATAGCCAAATTCAAGTTGTTCGAAAACTGAATAGGGAAATTTCTCTTACTACACGAATTATTGAAAATTTTAATGAAACAGTTTCTCGAATCAAACGTAACCAAGAAGTTATAACCTCTAACTTAAATAGAATACAATTAGAGTTTAAGGATTTAATGTTCGATCTTAATGATTATTATTGAGAAACCAGAAACATTTTGGATCAAATTAATTTAATCTTAAATTTAATTGTACAATTATTAAGTGACATCGAGAATGCAGTCACGTTTGCTAGATACACTTCATAGTGTGAATCAATTGTACGAAATGCGTTAAAGTATTATTCTTCGGCATCATTACTTTTCCCAAATTTACCAAATAATGCATATAGATATTACGACCTTATAGAAATCGAGGCCCATCATTCCAATAATAAAATCGTTTTTATTCTCCACTTTCCCTTAGTACTTTCTGAAATATTTTATTATTATCACCTACCCAAGATGGTACAACAATTATTCCCTCTAACACCTATCTGTTAATGAGCGAAAATTTTTACCAATACACATCGATACCTTGCATCCACTTGCACCCTGGATACTACTGCCCAGATGGCAACCTTGTGAACGGAATGCAAAAAGAAGATTGCGTTTTCCAATTGTTACAAGTGGAATTTTCAAAAAAAAGCTGTCAACAAACTCCGGTGGAAATCACCAAAAGCATCGTACAACAAATCGACGAATTTCGTTACATAGGAATTTTCCTGAATGAGACGAAAATTCAAACCGGTGGTCGACATTTGGACTTCACCACATTAGTTTTATTATTACATTCCTAATAATTTGATGATTACTTGTAATCGCATTTTTTGTAACCAATAGCATATTCGTTAACTTTCCTAATTTAACTAAATGTATAAAAGCAATGAACATAATTACTCGGTAGCTAATTTGATGTCAAGGTTAGTTTCTGTAATTTTTAAATAAAAGTTTCTAAGTTTAAAATAAAGTTTTTAAAAAGCCTTTTAATATAACAAAAATCATAATTTGCCTTGGCGTGTAAGTGATGGCAATGTTGTAGAATGGGTTGCCTACACAAGTGTAAATACTTTAGAACTGGTTTTAGCCCTGTCCATTGTCTTTTTTGGGGCAGTGTACTTACCTAATAGTCAAATCTGCTTATTAATTAAGTCAGAAAGAATAATTCAATACAGAGACGAACAATCCGAAAATAAATTAATCGAGAAATTTTATAGCTTGAATCAAGCTTACAACAATTCATAAAAACTGATAATTTAAGATTCGATGACCATTAAATCACTTAAAGAAGTGACGTGTGAAAAATAAAAAGACCATGCGAGAATTTCGCAGAATGATGATCTCTATATAGAACGCAATACTGTGAAATAGGCCACCCAAAAAGCATTTGCTTAGGTTTGTTATTGCTATTACCCATTATTATTCAATATTTGAAGTCATAAGTAATTTGAAAACAGGAATCGTTTTAAGAATTGAGTTATTACAACGTTATTTAAAAAATAGTGCTTTTTCAGATAAAAGAAAAGTTATGAGATATTATAATTTCAACAAAATGGGAAGTTTGAAATGAAAACCTTTATAAACAAGTCAATCTTGATTTTTTAAACACCTTATGAATGACTATTGGAAATAATGAATCAATTAGAAGATGTATGCAAAGCAGAAATTGACAAAAAGAAAATGAGTTCGATAATTTCACCGATTCTTTTTTTTTGTAAAATTGATTTAATTTCCCAAGATGTCAAATGGCTTTTGTACGGTGCAGCAATGAAACTGTAACAAAAAGAACATTTAACATTAATAATGGTTAATTACAACGGTTTTTTTTTTATTTATAACTAAGAAAAGCTAAGGCAAGACTTCACAAGAAAAACATTGAAATACTATAAAACTCATACAACAGCAAAACTGCATGACATTATAACAAGCGATCATTAAAATTTCAGTCTCCGCTAGACCTTTACTACCTTTAGGGTCCGCAGTGGGTACCGCAGAATATCGACAGAGGCGGCACAAGTTATAGCCAGTACCCATCTTGCTAATGATCGAGAAAAGAACCAAAACGTATGGCAAGACAAACCCCGAAAAGGAAGAAGAACGAAAAAAGACGATGTCGAGATGGCAGGAACGATGGAGGGAGAACACTGGAGTAGCAACGATTAATCCCCAATTTAGAGAAATGGATAAACAGAAATCACACGGGAGGATTACATTACCTCACACAATTCCTAACAAGGCATGGCTGCTTTAACAGCTACCTAAAACGCTTTAAGGTCACGAATGACGATTAATGCTTACACTGCGAGCAGATAGATACTCCGCTGCACCAAAAACAACAAGAAATCACAGCGGAAAATCTAGCGACCCTGATGCTACAAACGAAGATACATGGAGAGAAATAGAGAAGTATGTGGATAAAGGAGAGAAAGAGAGAGAGAGATGAAAAAAAGAGGGTGACTAAGACAAAAAGCTTAACCGACCATTACTGAAGAAATATCATCGTGATACCAGTATGGGAGGGGCAGGAAGAAGAGAGAAGTTTTAGTGGGTAAGTCTTCCCATGGCAGAAAGAGTCCCACACTACCCCGCTGCTCAGCCAGAGGGCAACGGCGGGGCGTGCATGAGCATTTCTCCTCCTGCAAACAAAAAAAAAAGGTTAGGTTAGGTTTGGACGAAGATGAATCAATGAGCAGCCACATATAGGTTATAATACGTAGAGATGAGTCAAGTCAAGACAAACCCAACGAGAACCACGAGATGGAGGTACAAGCATACCGACGAAGCAATAGTTGCAGACTCGCTCAGCAAAAAAGTGAGCCGAAATAAACCAGCAAATTAGGAAGAACTGGGAGAACTCGTCAAAAAGGCACGTAAAGATGCCTTGAGAAAACCCAAGAAGGGGAAACGAAAAGGCATATACTGGTGGAATGAGCAGATAGCGGATACCAGAAAATCATACATCTTCATTAGAAGAAAGCCCATAAGAGCGAGGAATAACTGGGAACGAATCGAGAGAAAGCGAACAAAAGATAAAGTTAGAAATTGAAGAATTAGAAGAAGAATACCGGCGAACTAGAAGGCAACTCAAGAAAAAAATAGGAATTTCGAAAGAAGCCCATTGGGAAAGACTATGTAGTGAAATAGACAATGACAGATGGCGCAAAAGGTACAAAATAGCTACGAAATATATTAAAACAAAAAACAGTAGGACAAGCATAGCACTGGGAAAGATGCAAGAAATATGCGACAAACTCTTTCCCATCCAGGAAGAGCAAGTTTGGACTCAGTTAGAAGATGAAGATATCAAACCAGTAGAAATTGAGGAAAAAGAGAAAATGGCAATTAAAATCAGACGTAACAAAGTTACCGGTCCGGGCGGTTTCCCCCCGAAAGTGATTAAAATCATTACCAAAAAAGGACTGGAAATGATAAAGGTGATATGTAATAAGCTACTATTAGAGGGAACGTTCCCTCATCAATGGAAAATGGCGAGGATAACGTTAGTCCCGAAACCGAATAAAGAAGGCAACATGTAGACCTATTTGTCTATTAGACGTCATAGGCGACAACCTCGGTCATGCTATATGCGTCCCCGGTTTGGATGGAAGGTCTGAAGGTGGCCAGCCACCTGAAAAAGCTTAAGAAGGTCCAAAGAAAATTGGCCCTTAGGATTGCGGCGGCGTATAGAACTACGTCGACGGATGCCTTGCTGACCATCGCCGGCCTCATACCAATAGAACTTCAAGCTGACGAAAGAAGGAGAATCCACAACACCGACTCCCAAACGAAAGAGACAATGAAGAAATGGCAAAATACGTAAAGCGCGGATACTGGGAAAGGTAAATGGACAAAAATACCGACCCAAGACGTTAGACCGTAGGCCGAAAGAAACCACGGCAAGTTAACCTACTACGCCACCCAAGTGTTAACCGGCCATAGCAGTTTTAACGGGTACTTAAGAGTGATAAGAAAGGTATAAACAGATGCACGTAGTTTCTGCAACTACAAGATAGATGATGCAGAACATGCAATATTTTTTTGCAACAAATTGAGAGCAGAAAAAAAAAACTCGAAATTGTCATTGGAGAAGAATTAACCCCTGCATTAGCATAGAGGTTAGGTTGGGTTAGAGGTTGGGTTACAGGTTAGGTTAGAGGTTAGATTAGGTTAGGTTAGCTCAACTGACCTGACTCGTGGTAGGCGGGGAATACGAAATTGGTAGAACCAAAGCTTTACAAAAATGCTCATAACTTTTGAACGGGGCTTCTCCGACACCTAAACTCAGTACCCCCGTGACCCTCTCGACAAGCCTGACACAGTGAACACCTCTACTGACCTGATTCGTAGTAGGCGGGCAAACGAATGTCGTACCCTTTGTTTAAAATACTTACCATCAAATTCGGCTGTATTTATTGATAATTTCTTTAATTCTCTGCCACCGTTAGAAAGTGCTCTAAATTCTCATGTACAAAATGTAGGATTGGTTTACATCCAGATTGGTGTTTCCGATCTTACCATACGCCACCTCAGTAATGTTTCGAAGGTATCTTTGTAACGATTGATGGTTATTTATTATTGGTACTATTCTGATGTTAATGTTAAATAAATTTTTTAGAAATGGTGTTACTTAAATTATTCAAGATAAAAAAAAAGAATATCCAGCTACTTTCTCTAATATGAAAAATATCAAACTAATACGTAAAATAGGAGAAAGACGTTTAACTGATAGGTTTATATTGAAATAAAACAAGCAAAAATTTAAGCATTTTCTATTCATGCTGTAACTACTCGATACATTATGTTGTAATATCCTTATTTTTCTTTTTAATAACAAAGTACATACATTCGTGTACGAAGATACAAGTTTAAAATTTTCTGAAACATGCCATTACATTTACAAATATCTCTATTAAGATCCAGTTTCAAAGTTTGACACTCTAATGCTTGCATGATATTATGATTAATTTTATCAATTGAGATATTCGTTTAAACTTACTCGTAAATAACTTAACCCAGCTTTCTGTCTTTTCTGCGGTTTCAAAAGTGTTCGATAAAGATGAGTTGCAAGTTTTGTTCTGAATTAGATTTAGGTACATATTTATGCATGCTCATTGCTCAGGCTCATATTTGAAGTCCTAAACAGCAGGATTATTACTGAACTAAAATTAATAATAAGTCTCTTTGTGTAGTGAGGTTTTGAGGTTAGAATGGACTGCGCATACAACTATTCCTTAAAAATGACATTGACAAGTGTGTCTACACTCTGCCCATTAGAAAAATGACAAGACAATAAAACAATACTCTAGTAGCTAGTGTTTGTAAAATAGGAGATCTATTAAACAAACTTTTTAACCCCCTTATATATATGCAACCCAGCAAGCGTAGTTGCAGAATGCATCACGTTCAGACACTGATCACGTTCCTTTATACTGAACTACAATATCCGCGATATTTACTTATAAATATTTTAAATTCTAAAAATGCAATGTCCATGTAATTTATTAGAACCATTCTTAAATTAGTCTTTTTACATTAAATAAAAAAATTGTTTATTAACGTCTTGATGCTAGTGACAAGTATTGTTTTCAAAAAGTACAAAATTGGTGTTGTTGGTTTACAATTTAAATTGTTAGGATCATGTTTTCACAAAAAATTAATAAACTTGGTTGGCTAAATGTGGAAAATCGTTGGAACTATCAATTAGGATAATTCATATATTCTCTTAATAGTACATTTACATCTTTTTCTGCATCTCTTAATTCTGAATTAATGTGTACAGCACAAGTTCATTCGTTGAATACCAGATAATATAGGCGTATCCTTACAATGCCCTACCACCTAACTACCTTATTTCAAAGAAGTTTTAGATAGGTAATAATGCAGTCAAGTTTTACAACTCCATTCGTCTGAATACAAAAACTAAATTTAGATTCTTTTAAACAATAATGGTTAAACCATTCATTATTATAAAATCAATAAAAACTAATTTATTGTTCTATTACTTTACATGTTGTCTTGGTTAAATAGAATTGGACTGGGCTAGATTTTACCAAGAGGACATGCAGTTTTATTGCGTATGTATCGTATTAATGATAATAAAAGACAATATGAGACATAGTTTTCACATATTCTTATTTCTACAAAATAAACTATAACTAATATACATGATCAAAAGTCAAACGTAAAATCACGGAAAACGAAAACAAAACCCACGATCACGTGTAATAACACCACGATGTACTACAGGGATAAAAAACTGTGAAACTTTGCAATTTGAACCATCTCGATATAGTTCGATTTTTTAATTTAGACCCGTTTAGAATTATCCTGACTGTATAAGTCCACCAAAACTTTAAATCTTCTATTTCTCTTTAGCCCATGCTTTCTATATTATGCCAGCCATAAACGTGTACTCATTAGTTGTGTTGCTGTATGCATCCTTTTCCAATTCATTTATGTTTAGAAAGATAAACGATGAAGGTAAAAGTATTATAAAACGGTTACCTGTCTGTCAAGTGTTAACCCACCACGGTTTACAATATAAGTCAAATAAAATAAGCTGAAAAAAGAAATAAAAAATGATTTGATACATCCTCTTAGAAAACAAGAGATCGGACTGGAGAAATTGTAATTTCTTCGTGTCAGAGACGCGCAATAGTCGCGGAAGAAAGTGGTTTGTTTACCAACAGCAACGCTTATAAATTTCGTTATCGTGGGGAATGTATAACCCAAATATAATTACGCTGGTGTCCTCCAGGAAGCAGAAATTGTAGAGGGTAAAAACGTAACAATTTTGGTTCCGTTGGTGTAACGCTAAAGGGTCTGTCGAGAACAGAAACTTCCCGCCCCGTAAAGCGTCGATCTGTGTGTTTTACATCTTGGAAGCTCCGTGATCCGAATGAATTAAGTAAACTTAAAGAGCGTTTGAGACTCAAAGTGGTTTTAGCTATTTTTAAAGTTTGTGCATAAACACTTGGATTTTGTTTTTGTGCTTTTTGTTTATTGTCAACAACAGTGATTGTTCGTTGAAACCTAAGTTCCCTTGAACATTGGTGAACGTGAAATTTTGCGTCGAATATAGAGATGGGTCGTTCATGAATGAGTCGTTCACAATGAACGACTCACTTAAATGAGCGGTAAACATACGACTCTTTTCGATTGAACGGTTCGTTCATTTGTTTATTCAGTTCAGTAGCACATAAGTGCATTTAAAGTTCGTACTGACTCTACTAAGGAGTGGGGAATGAACGAACAAAGAAACAGTGAACTGAATATGTATTTGAACTTACACAGTTCAATGCAAGAAAGTGACGATTCTCTTTTGAACGAGATACATGCTCGGAAAGTAGAAAAGCATGTTGAATTTCCAAGAGCAATACAAGTTTAGTGTATTTATTAATGATTATCGAAGTATAATATTTTCTAAGGATTATTAAATAAATAAAACACTTCATTTCTATATTCTAAGGAGTATAAAAATCTAATAGAGTAGAGATCTTGAGAACTGACTAAACATTATTCAATAATTTAGGTGAGAATGATACTGCACCTATCGTACATTTCTACAGTAGTATGTATGAAACGTGCGTGCTTACACAATCAGTTCAAATGAACGACTCAATGTGAACGACTCTTTAAAATGAGTTGAACGAATTGAACTGGCACGGTAAAAAGAGTCGTATGTCCCATGACTAGTCGAATACTACGTGGATTAGCTGCTATCGTGGAAATCAGAGACCTGTATATAATACCTGGAAGGAAGATTGCCGATATAGTAAGAAAGACCTGTTTTGTTTTGTTATTTGAGTTCTTATGATTGTTTCATTTGATAAAAGACTAGGAGAACGTGGAATTTGTGAAATATTCCATACGAAAACCTTGCTTAGGCAAGATTAGTTTCGCTTTTCTCATTAAATTATTGCAATATAAATAATAACTTTTGGCTACTGTTTTTTTTTGTTATTAGATATAAAGTTTATTTGTTGCTATTTCAAAATTTTCTTTTTGTTTATTGTAGTAACATTTTTTTTTTACTTTTATTTTCTTATTTGTGTATCAACTTTGTTCTCCAGTAAAGATATTAATTCATACCCTTTATTGATATTCTTTTGTAGTGTTATTTTGTTATTTTTATATTCTTGTTTGTGTGTGTTTAATTCATTTTTATTATTGTTTTAATAAATGTAAGAAAGGTCGATTATTTACGTTTTGTTTTTTTTGTAAGTGGATCTCTGGTCCAGATAAGCAGCGTTAATTTCGTTATTTTGTTCGTTTGGCTATTAAAAAGCACGTTGGTGCTTAGTCTAAATTTCGATTAAAGATCATATACCTTTGTTCAAGAGAGAAGTAAATATCAATCTGGTATTTCTTTCTTGGTCTTCTTTTTTTGAAAAAGAAGGAAGTCTTCGGAGGACTTCCTTGTTAAAAACGATCAAGACAAATCACGTGTTTATACAGTTTTTTGTTTGTGTTGAGTCTCAATTGTGAAACGCTAAAGCGAGTTTTGATAAAGCTTCCACGAGGTAAGTTACACACAGGGTGAGGTTTCGCAAGAGGCCTATATACAGGGTGTCGGATTCACGAGTAGTCGCGTGACCGACCATCAGAACCCTTCGATCTACGACTGCTGGCGCCCTCTTTTACGACCATCTATCAGTTTAATAAGAGTTTTGGAAACGGTGAGCTTCTCTTTGTGAGAAATTAGTCAAGTTTGTTTGAGAATCCACCCCATCTGCGGCATGAGCTATGGGATTTAACATCTACCATTGGTCTGGACGGGACTTGTGCATACTTTTGAGCATTTTCCCGTTACAACTTCATGCATGTCCCTCGTCAGTAATGGTATGATCTTTTCAAACAATTTTTTTAAAGCATCTTCCTTTTAGGTGTTATCTATAAAAACTGAATAAATGCAAGCATAAACCTTACTGGGTGTAAAAAGCAGCAAAGTATAGAACTATCTTTGGGCATCATTTAATAACAGATGAGGAAAGAAATAAGAATTTACAACTTACAAAAATTCTTTTTACTATTTTACCAACATTTTTAGTTGTTTTATTGTTGGGATGAATGAATAATTTAAATGTCATGTTATATAAACTTCTAAAAAGTCATCTTATTAATTTCCCCTTAAAATCATAAATACACGATTAATCAGAATTTTAATTGTCAAATACTACATAACCTATAACCATTTAGTAACTTTGGTAACTTTTAGTCTAGTCTGTTTAGTTCATTTTCTTTTGACAATGACAACTAACTTTCTAACCTCACTGACTTTCACAGATAAATAAGCTGACAAATTAATCAAAAATAAAACTAAATTCTAACTGCAATCGTTTTTGTTAGAAGGGACCTTCTTTTAGATACAGCCCTACCAAGAAGAAACTTCATGTTTCAAAATGATAGGTGATAATGTTAAACAATCAAGATCAACTAAGAAACTATCTTTAATCTTAAAAGAAATTACAAGAACATCACTTACAACTATTAAAAACAAAAATTACAGTTTTTTTTATTATCAATTACTAATCACAAATATTTAATCTTAACCATATAAATCTTCTCTATCTGCCCCAGAACCATCACCATCCTCTAGTGATGAGAAGTTAAGGAAATGTGCAGGACGATGAACTTCGTGATAGAATTCTTTTGGATTGGCAAGTTGTAATTCATATTTCATACTAGGATCATGCCTTACACCTAAAAACCATCACACATTTTCTATATAAACCAATTTGTTCAAAATTACTGTACAAATCTTACCCATGAAATTATAATTCCAGCTACCCTGCGCAGGCACCATAAAGAACCCTAAGAATCTATCAGAAAGCAACATTTGTACTTTCTCGTAATGACTCGGCAAATACCCTTTGGGATTGTTGCCTTTATCAGTGTTTTGTCTTCCCCACTCATAACCCGATGGTGTCAGTTTGTATGCGGTTAACGAACAGGAACCTGGAGTAAATGAGCAAGTAATAATGATGGTCTTTTCACCATCCCACGATGGATTATCAGTCATGATTCGTGCATGTGTAGTTATATCTTGTGGTGATAACTGTGGTAATTCATTGGGTTGTGTGTGTATCCATCCTAATGGCTCCATTTCCTTCAAGAAGGGATGATTAGGTGGAGTGTGAGGAATATGCACAGTTTGATGCGTGCCCCATTGGGGTGCTAATACAAGGCAGCGAAGCTCTTTCACTTGTGGATTATCAGGCGGACTTACTCCATATAAAAATGCACATATCTAGAATACACAAATTTAAATTTCTTAAACAGAATAAGTTACTGTTACTACTTACTTGTGCTCGTAAATCGGATATTGTAACAAACTTCTTTAATACATTCTTAGGCAAAATATACGTGTAGCCGGTTTCTTTTATATCATCTGAACTAACGTAAATGTGATTGGTTCTCAAATGAAGATTAGTTGCTGAAATGGCACGTACTCGCCATTCAGTTTTAGAACTAAACGTTTGAGTTTCATAATTGCTAGTTGTGCTAGTAATAATTTCATCTCCGTGCTTGTTAACTGTACGAGTGGTTGTTGCGGTAAGTTGTGACTGTTCTTTGGTTTGTTTTTCGATTTCTGCAATCTGTTGCCTTTGAGCGGAAGGTGCGCTGATTTCCATACCCAAAATTATGTCTCGAATTTCTGACTGAGTGAGGGAAGCAACATTTACACTGAAAAAGTTTATTTTAAAATTTTGAAATGTAAATAGAATTTTCGATAATTACTTGTTTTTCTTTCCATAATCGGCTAGAATGAGATCTTTCAATTGTACTTCCACTTTAATCCATTCATCATCAGATAGAGTTGGCCAGATGTGATGCGGCTCAGTAATTGTTGTTTTGTCAGGTTTCAAGATTACTTTAGTACGTTCTGTGTTAACGTGTAATGCTCTCAAGATTAGAATTAAACGCGAAAATGCCTAAAACACTTTTTACAGCAAACCATGTTTCAATAAAATGACACGATACTTACTGTGTATGATGATATGGTCTTTAACCAATCATCGTATAGGTTGAATAACACCATTTGTGGTTCAGTAGCCTTAAGGATCAGATCACCAAATTTCTCTACTTTCAAACAAGCTTGGAAGGGAAGCTGCAATTCGGAGCCTTTAATTACGATATTAGGGAAATCAAGTAGATGGACTTCTAATGGATCCAACATTCCTTTACGTGTCACAATAATTTGTTTAGGTTGTTCTTCTACAGGTAATGAACGAATCAATGCAGCTACTTCTTCAGCTGTTTTCCATTTTGCCAACTAAAATATTTAAATTTATGTAGTGAACATTAATAAATAATAAATAAATAAACTTACTTGACCCAGACGTTTCTGACCAGCCCATACTGACGTGTGGATGATCTTCAAGAATAATTGACCGGTTCGAGGATTGAATATGAAGATGGCACCATTAATGGGTTTTGTTGTTAAGTTACCTTCAAATGTTTTGTGTATTGTGACTCTGTATACATTAGTATCGTCCACAAACCAAATAATTTGGTTGGAAAATAGCTCGCCGTAATTCTGACTCGATAGATATGGTTCGGTAGGTTCGCTAGAGTATAGCTGCAAAGCTTTACGGATACGTTCACGTAATACGTACAATGCAGGATTGGCTTTCATGATTTTAGCCATGGCTTGTTGTATTAATGGTTTACAACCAGGGAACCAATTTCCATACGCACTACAAAAACAAAACTACAATAAGATACAAATTCAGACAAATTATGGTTCCTATATCTACCTGTGTAAATTATAAGCTAAATCGATGGCAATTAATACGCCAGTCGGTGAAGGATATATTGACATATTATCCGTAGTGTAATCTAAAAATTTAGCTCTAGCATATCTTTCTATGTCGTGCGAATCATAATCGCCCCACCTTAACTGGACGTCTATCCAATATTTCTGAGTGGTTGTATTGTCCATTGTATCCCTGAAATAAGCAGTTTGAATAAAATCAAACCAAAATTGAATTAAATAATTTACTTGGTATCTGCTAATAGTGACGGTCTTGATACGTTCCATTTATATGCCGAGAATAAAAGTATGTCAGCACAAGACGAATTCATCTTGTATGATTTCCTAGGATGAATAGTTTCTTTCTGAACAGTTTCGATTTCTAACGCATCTAATTCTTGATCAAATACCTACAAGAGACAATAAAAATGATATATTTTATTAGCCACATTTGATCCCTTTTTAACAATTATCAACATTTCCAACCTTAAATTACAAAAACTTTTTTGCTAATTAAATAGCAGACAAATTTCTTTATATTTAATTTGATGAAATTACAATCAGTCAGCGCATTATCCAACTTCTGCCTGTTTTGTCTACACAAAATCAAACAGAAGTTGTCAGTCTACATTTTGACTGACTTCCGGACCCCTGCGCAAATCATCATTCTTATTCTATTATTTCAACTAAATTGACTCGATAAAGTTTTTTTTGAACTTGAACAACATTATTGTGCTAACCTTTGCCGTAGTAAGACGTATTTTTCATTTGCTCTGTGTTATGTGTTTGTTGTATCATACTGGGCTATTTCTTTGAAATCAATTAAATAAATTTATGAATTAATAAATATTTAGAAATAGTTTTGATTATGGAAGAATGCAAAAAAGTATCAGCAATGAAAGTCAAAGAATTAAAATCAGAATTGAAACAGAGAAATATAGATAAGACTGGCAATAAAAGTGAATTAGTAAATAAACTACGACAAGCTTTAAATTCTAGTTTTGTGAATGAAGATAATGGAGTAGAGATATCAGAAGAACAAGTTAAAAAGCAACGTAAAAATATTGCACGTAAATATGTTAACAGTTATCAAAATAAAATACAACAGATAGAAAAAAAGGTTAAAATATTAGAAAAGATGGTGGTTCAATTAAAAAAGAAATTAATAAACAGATTACAACAACAGCGACAGCAAGTAGAAGCAGCTAAAAAAAATAAAGAAACAGTTAAAAAAAGTAAAGATAAGGAAGAGAATTCAGAATATACAAAGAAAAGCCGGTCAGACAAAAATGAAAACAGAAATGTGACAAACATATCACCGCAGATTAAGAATATTCAAGAAATAGAAAAAGTAAATGTGGACGAAGAATATGTTAAACCGATAAATAATTTAAAATTATTAGTTTATCAGAAGCACGCGTAACAGACGAAATTGAAGACGTTGAAATAGCAATTAGTGGATATAACAGTATAAGGTGTAATTCAAAAAGTAGGAATACAGGGGGAGTAGTAACGTATATTCGAAAGGATGTAAAAGTAGGATCAGTGAAGAACTACATAAAAGAAAGTAACTTTTGGTTTTCAACTATAATGTTAACTGTATCAAAAAATAAAATGTTCTTAGTGTCTACCTATCACTCACCCACAGCAAGTGACTGTGAATTCTTAGATAATTTTGAAAATCTGTGCGAGGAATTAATTACAACAGGGTTAGCTATTGTTTTTATAGGGGACTTTAATATTAATGTGTTAAATGATTATACTTATTCGATAAGGTTAAGAGAGATAATACAGAATTTTGGAATGAAACAGATTGTTACGGAACCTACAAGAACTACTAACACTAGTGCTACATTAATAGATTTAGTAATTACTAATGATAATAATTTAATAGAAGCAGAAGTGCTTTATATGCCTAAAATCACAGATCATGATATTGTTAAAATTAAATGGAAAAAGCCTGTTTATGTTGAAAACAAAACGCGGTATATTACGACGCGCAAAATTAAAAAAGAAGATTTTGATATAATTTGTGAGCTTTTAATAAAGAAAGAATGGATATATAGTAGTGTAAATATTAATTACGTTACAGAGAAGTTTCAATCAAATATAAATGAAATTTTAGATAGTGTAGCACCAAGTAAAACGGTTAAAAAGAGAAATAATATTTGCAGTTGGTATAATACTACAATCAGTTTAGCACAGAAAAGACGTGATCTGGCATATAAAGCATTCAAAACTTCAAAAAACATAAATGATTGGAATGTATATAAAAAACATAGAAATGAAGTTATTAAATTAATAAAAACAGCCAAAAAGCAGGATTTAGAAAAGAGAATTGATAGTTGTAAGAATAACTCTAAGAAAATGTGGGATGTAATTAAAAAAATAACTAAGGGCAAACCAGAATACCTACCAACCAATATTAAATTTGACGGCAATATCAATATCGCAAACAACCTAGCTGATGCGTTTAATCAATTTTTTATTGAAACTCTAACTGAAATTGCGAAAAGTATTCCCCAAATAACTTCAAAGCAAGACACTAATTATCTTTGTCCAACAACTAGCGAGTTATGTAACTTTAGAACGATATCTTTGCAAGAGTTAAAAGCAATTGTTGTAAATTTAAAAAATAAATCGAGTGTATTCTGTATTAATGCTGAATTCTTAAAAAATACTTTCGATGTTTTGGGATATCCATTACTTAATTTAATCAATACTTCACTACAATTTGGTAGGTTTCCTGATTTGTTTAAAGTGAGTACCATTGTACCTATACCTAAAGTAAAAAATACTGTAAATGCTAACGAATTCCGACCAATTAACATGTTACCCACATGTGAAAAAAATTCTTGAAATTGTTGTTCATCGACAGATTGTTGAGTATTTCGAGGACAATGGATTACTTATGGATAGGCAGTCAGGTTTTAGAACACAACATTCTTGTGAAACATCGCTGCAACTTGTCTTAACAGAATGGAGAAATGAACTGGAAAGGAATAACGTCGTTATAGCTATTTTCTTGGATCTAAAAAGAGCTTTTGAAACAATTGATAGAGATAGGTTAATAAAAAAGTTATATCAGTATGGTATCAAAGGAACAGTTTTAGACTGGTTTAAAGACTATTTGACAAACAGAACTCAAGTGGTTAGGTATGGCGATGTTGTTTCTAGTCCGAGGGAGTGCTTTCTGGGGGTTCCGCAGGGTAGTGTCCTAGGACCGCTCCTATTTATTATATACATGAATGATATAAACAACGTTTTGAAGAGTAATAATAACAATATTATGAATATTAATTTGTTTGCTGATGATACCTTAATTACAACATGCGGCAATAATATTCCCAAAATGATTAATGTAGTCAAACAAAATCTTGAAAATTTAAGTAAGTGGTTAATTATAAATAGATTAAAATTAAATACTAAAAAAACCAAATGCATGGTAATAGCTACAACCTCTAATCTTAAGAAAATTAAAGATACACCCATTGAAATTAAAATTGAAGGAGATACATTAGAATTAGTACATGAAATAAAATATTTAGGAGTTTTAATAGATCAGCATTTAAAATTTGGTAGGCATTTAGAAGTTACAATGAAAAAAATTGCGAAAAAAATTGCGTTTTTAGCTAGAATAGGAAAGAATTTATCAGTTTGGGCAAAAACATTAATATATAAAACTATAATACAACCGCATTTTGACTATTGTAGTTCAGTATTTCTATTATCGGGAGAGTCGCAAATAAAGAAATTACAGATTTTACAGAATCGCGCTATGAGGGTCATATTACAATGTAATAAATATACGCCAATTAAACTAATGCATGATCAACTATCATTTATACCTGTCGGTGAAAAAATAAAGAAGAATCTTTTAATACTTATGTATAAAATAGTAAATGGAATGGCACCAACATATCTTAAAGATTTCGTAATATGTAATAATGATGTTCATGGACACTACACTCGCGGAATTGATGAATATAGGACAATTACTGTTACTACGAGAAACAGCTGTAAAACTATTTTTACGGAAGGCCTTAAACAATTTAATAATTTGCCAGATGAGATAAGAACTTCCCCAAATTTAAATACATTCAAAAGTAAGTTAAATAAATACAAAATAAATTAACAGTGTATTCCTGGTGTTATATGATGTTTTTATAAATTAATATTATTTGTTATTTACTGCTTTATTGTGTATTTTCAGTTTGATATAATGTTAACTGTTATTTATTGTTAGGGTATATTTCTTGTTATATTTAATGTTAATTGTTAGTTATGGTTTAAAATAATTTTAATATGTAAATTGTAAGGATAATTTTATTATTGAATGTACAAAGAAATAGCATGGCTAAATATACAACTTTATACTTTAAGACAATAATGCCATTATGAATTATTAAAATTGAAGTTACTGCTTGTTCCAGAAAACGATTGCATCGATGGTAACTAATTCATACATGATTTCAAATTCTTACAGCCCAAAAACAAGATTTTAAATATCTAATCAAAATTCCTAACCTCAAATTATAAACATTGTCAAGTGTCATCAAAATTTTATCTTTTAGGTTATGTTTATAATTTGCATGCCTTGAAGCGTTTTTATTGGTTGCACCTGATCCCTTCTTAACAACTGTCAAGATTCCTAACTTCAAATTATGAACAATGACAAGTGTCAACGGAACTCTGTTGTTTAGGTTATGTTTATAATTTGGCCATAATTATATTTATTGATTTTATTATTTTTCAATTTGAAATACACAAACCTGACATAAATCCATGACGATGGATTCATGGACTTTCTGCCACAAGTGAGCTCTGAAAATTTGTATAAGAGAAATCTTCAATGTTGGTATCTTGCCGTGCATAAATATTCCAGTCAAATCCAACTGTACTTGGAAACCAACGTAAACATTAGCCCTGTTAATAGTGGGAGACCACCAAAGGGTGAAACGACGGTTAGGAATTTGATTTAAACCTGAACGTTGCGCATTCGTCAACTTCTTGTATTTCATGGACTCTTCAAAGCCAGACGCCTTCTCCCAAAACAGACCTTCCCATGTTGGGAAATAAGTGCCTTTGAAAAGTGTGTGCTCTAAAATACCCTCAACGCCACCTAACGCTTGAATCATATCAGTACGATAATTATTCAAATTCCATAATTTTCCATCGTGTCTTTGATGGGTCCACCAGAATGGATTCTGTTTGAGCACCTGATACTGTTTAAATTCCGTTCTAATTCTCCAACCTTTATCGTAAGCAAGAGTGTGTCTGTCTTTTTGAAACAGCGTATTGATACGAGGTATTCCTCTGTCCCAAGAATCTTCAAGATCTTCAAGAGTTAACCGTCTAAATTCAAATAAAATTAATTTTTGTCTCACAATTACTTTGTATAAAAATACAAACCTATTTTGTGCATTAGCTTCCTGCCTCTTCAAAGCATATTCGGCCCAAACTCGCTGAGAATCTATAAATTCCGATTCCCAAGGCTGTATGTATCTATATAAATTAGGAATTAGTTGATCTTCATCATGACTCATACCAGAACGGAAATGCGTTATACCAACATCGGTTTGTTTTGACCAACGTAAATCCGACTAAGAAGAAATTAAAAATTAATTTGCTCTCAAATTAAGTAGTACCAAAGTGACTTACCTGCGGTATAAGAACGTGACCCATAGAAAGCATACCGAGGCCACCCAATTCTTTAGGAGTATAAAAGACAACCGGTGGAAATCTGCTAGGCATTTTTGAGTTTAGACCAATCTTTATTCTGGTCTGGATTTTGTTTTCACATTTAACCAATAAATCTAGGAGTTCTTGTGTGTTGACGACAGCCTCACGGAAATACGTCATTAATCCAATTAAAGCTGTGTTCCATTTGTTAACAATCTAATCATAAACAACATTTTATTCTTTTTCTTAATTTAAGAAACTAAAATCAAATAAGTACACAAGAGAAGAATATGTAACTTACCTTAGTGAAAGTAGTCGACCCAGAAGCCATAAGTATTTGTCGTACACGATTATGGAACCTACTCATTGATTCATCATCAACTCTCAAAAAACACTGAGCCGTTCTTTCTTTACTACCTTCGTGTTGTAGATTCCAAACGCCATCCCTGTGTGTGAACTCTTCATGTTGAGTACGACACTAGAAAAAAATGATAAGAAAATAATGATCAACAAAATAAAACAAGGACTTACTTTTGGTAAAATTCTGCACTCGAATCCACACATATTGAAAAGTAAATTGGGATTATCTTTCGAATAAACACTAACGAAACTGTTTTCCCACTGAATGGTCGTTACCGAACGTGGAAGACGATTCTTTATATCCCAAAATACAGCTCGTCCCCTATAAAAATGTATGCTCTTTATAAATCATTAAAGATCAGGAATAATTCTTACTTACAAGTTTACATCGTGTTTCATTAGGCGCATTCTTGCATCACGCGGCCAACATTTCTTATTATTATAACCTACAATATTTTCATTATTTGGATCAGGATGTTCAGTTAAGTAACGCTGTATCAATTCTCTGGCTTCTTCAGCACTAAATCTGTATTAATAAATTTTCTTTTAAGTCAATTCTTTTGTGGGAATAATCTTAAGAATTAAATAATTACCTGAAGAATATATGTATTCTGTCGACGTATCTACAATAAAGTCTGATAGGATGAGCAGTTTCTGTAGATATATCCTGGAAAGTTAGAAAATCGTTTGGCATCTGAGGTGGACCTGCCATTTCGCTAGCTCTTTGCAAACCTAACACTAACAAATCAAGCACTAAACCATAATATTGTGTAATAAACGATGCAAACTGTAAACCCCTTATAATACCATAACTGTTTGTATGGTTCATATCTTTATAATTTATAACAACGTTGTTTTTAGCTGTCATGTAATCGGCAATATTGTGATCTACTATCAAACGAAGAAGTCGATTCAGTAGGGTTAAATCGATCTTTTCGTATAGTTTTTCAAATTTTGATTCCAAGAGGACGTTACATTCACCTTCTGATACATCCCAAACGTCTTGCAAATTGTTAATACCTAAAACAATAATTATTTGTTTACAGTTATGTTACATGTGAATAGCAACATTTGTGGTTATGTGTATGTCAGTAATTGAAATTTGAGGTTATATACCTCAATCATAATCTTTGATAAAAAAACATCATGTAGAATTACATAAATTACCTTGACACCATTTATAAACTAATAATGGTGGCGGTTCAGTATCCGCCGGCTTAATCCAAGGTGGGAAAAGCCTACGTTTGTCAGCTTCATACCACAAGTACTGATCCAAATATGCATCAGTAATTTTCTCCAATGGTTCAACATCGTAAACAGGAATTAGGTGACTGTAAAGATCCATAAATTCAATTCCCACCTACAAGTAATTGTCACATTTAAATATATCATGATAAATTAAATACGGCAAGTATAATTACTTCTTTGAAAGCTCTCTGAGTTAACAGGTGACGTTTTATTCTGGAAAGTGCTTCGTGTGGATTATCATACGCTTGTTCTATCAGACCAAGCTCTTCTCTTTGGCTCTGGTTTAGACGAGACTTGACACTTGAGAAGAAGAAGAATGCTATGAATATTCACAAGATTGAGGTTAGTTTTGTCAGAAATTACTTACCTATAAGCTTCTTTTAACCTTTCCAATGCAAGAATAAGAAGCTTAGTGTCATGCTTATAAGACAGAGGAGGGAATGGAATTGGTGCGAATCTGCGCGACTCCAACCAATGCACCGTGGTAGTGTAGATTGCAACAGCTTCTTCTGGAGAGATGTAAGGTCCATCCTGAACCAACAGAAATTGAAATTATAAAACGTGAAACGCTCAAGAAAAAACGATTAACCTTCAAATAGTTATGCTGCCTTTCTTGTTCCGCTTTCAGGTATAACCTAGTAAGACGTCCTAAATTCTTTTTGCAGACCGTCTTGTCAACTGTAGCACCTCTACGAATACGTTCTCGATTATAATGGGCAGTATTTGTCCACCAATCGGCCTTCATTTTTACGTAACGTAAAATCATGTTTTCAATAGGAATTGGCAATCCGGGTACCTGTACAGAAAACAAAACTTTTTTGCAAATTAAATAGCAGACAAATTCGTTTATATCCAATTTGATAAAATTAAAATCAGTCAGCGCATTATCCAACTTCTGCCTGTTTTGTCTACACAAAATCAAACAGAAGTTGTCAGTCTACATTTTGACTGACTTCCGGACCCCTGCGCAATTCATCATTTTTATTGCATTTTGTATTATTTCAAATAAACTGGATTCATTAATTTTCTTTTTGAGATTTACGACAGTAATGCCATTACAAATTCTTACAATTTAAGCTATTGCTAGTTCCCAAAGGTTAACCAGATTAGTCAAATTAATCATGAAGACGATTGCATCTAAAGTAATTAATTCATAGATGATTTCATATTCCTACATCGCAAAAACTGAGGATTTTAGATATCTAACCAAAATTTTATTTTTTAGGTTATGTTTATGATTGCATGCCTTGAAGCATTTTTTTTTGGTTATACTTGATCCTTTCTTAACAACTGTCAAGTTTCCTAACCTCAAACTATAAACCTGGACAAAATCATTAGAATTTTATTTCTTAGGTTATGTTTATAATTTGCATGCCTGAAAGTGTTTTTATTGGTTGCACTTGATCTCTTCTTAACAACAGTCAAGTTTCCTAACCTCAAAATATAAACCATGACAAAATCATCAGAATTTTATTTCTTAGGTTATGTTTATAATTTGCATGCCTGAAAGTGTTTTTTTTTGGTTGCACTTGATCTCTTCAGGTCTGTTCGTTTGCTTGCTCTAATCACATTATAGCAGTTTGAGCAACATATTAGGCGTTCGTTTGCGTCAGAGCAACTGCTCGAAAATTATTCGTTTGCGTCGAGCAATTAACTCTAGATCACGTCGAGCAAAGAAAAGTTGCTCGATCTCCCAAGGTGGAGCAAGTTGAGCAGCAGAGCATTGTAGCAGTAATAAAATATGACCATAAATATATCGCGGGAAACATAATCACGTATAGTAATTAGTAACCGCTATTCTATGACAGTAACTGTTGCTAAAATGGTGATAATAGATGCAAGTTTACAAGATGTTCAAGATAATTATTACTTTTTAAATGGATCAAGTAACATGTAAGTAACATACGGAAATAAAAGAAGAATATCTAATTCTTGGCGTATTTCATTATCTAGCACAATTTCTTCTACAGTTAGACCTTTTAATCATTGTCTCTCTATATTTTAAAATATAATAACTTAGGTACTTTTAAAATCTAAAAAAGTTTAACATAATAGGAGCTTGTTTTTAGGTTAGAAATAGCCGATTATTTTGCCGTTTTAAAAAAAGTCGTTCGTTTGCTTAAAATGGAGTAAAGTG
>VTPC01090042.1:388974-402169 GCA_011009095.1 Ignelater luminosus
TTTTTTATAGGTCTTTACGAAATTACAATTCCATTTAGCCAAGTAATAGATCGAAGAATTCCCGAAAAACATCAGTTTTAACACTACCTGGTTCTTTGAACTCATTGTTCGCCTCGAAAAGAATTTAGTTCCTTTGATATTAAGGTGACGAATGAAAAACATCTGGTACTTTTATGAGTACCTAATTTTCTAGAAGCTTAAGCCATTAACTGTTAGGTTGTAACATTTCAGGGAACTGCCCCTTCGTCAAGTAACGGGAAATTTAAAACAGAAAGTGATCATGAACTTATTCAGACGTGTTTAAGACGTTATCCTATTCTGATTTATCGACTTCGATAATAGTTGAGTAAATTTATTTAGTTTAGTTTAGTTCTAGTGTGCGCAGTTTTTATTTAAATTATTTTTAAAAGGTGAGTTTTATCGCATTTTTAAAAATTTGTTAGCTTAGTTTTTCTTTAATCATGTGTAACAGATCAAACGAGATGGGTAGACATCAAGAAAATCCGTTTAGAAAATTATTTACCTACAATATCCAGACAAAAAATCCACCTGTACAGTTAATGACTGTGGCGTATTCATTAAAGGAAATCATGGTGGAAATCTTCAACGACATATACAAGCTTGTCACACCGAAATTTATGATAGCGTAATAGCGAAGACGTCAAAGAAAGCTGTAAAAAGAGTTAATGAAACACCAGCGGAAAGTTGCGGTGTTCCTCCAAAAAAACCTATGCTCTCAAGACCAACGCAGTTTAGATAACATTATTGTTAAAACTCCAAAGAAAATTGAACTAGTAACAGTTAATGGTCGTCCCTTTGCTTTATTAGAAGATTCTGGATTTAGAAAGATTGTCGATCCAATTTTAAAACTAATGCCTGAATCATGTGCCATCAATTTCGAAAACATAAAACATGAAGTACATAAACAAGCGTCGATTTTACGCGATAAAATACAAGAAGAAGTTAAAGGGAAGCTTTTAGCGTTAAAAATTGATGCTGCAACCAGATTGGATAGAAGCATTCTAGGTATTAATGTACAATATATTGAAAGAATACAATTAGTTCTGAGAAGTTTAGCCATGAGAGAATTAAAGAGAAGACATACTGCCACCTACATTGCATCAACCATTGCAGACGTTTTAACGGAATTTAATATTGATTTAAAACAAATTTACAGTGTAACTTCCGACAATGGAGCAAATGTGGTTAAAGCCATAACTATACCAAGTGAACAACAAATTGAAAGTGAGGAGGTTGAGGACATTAAATATTTTGAAGATAACGGTTTACAAAATGTAGAAAATATAGAAAATGTACGTAACGAAAGAAAAGAAAATGAACAAGAAGAGGCAATAGAAACAGCGACTAGCTATGAGAATTTCAGAGAGCCAGACATTGAACATCAAAGTGACAGCCAAGAAATTGTAGATGAAGTTGAATCATCGATACAAAATATTGTAACGCGCCAACCCTCGAATATACTAGAAAATTTCCCGAACAGTCGCGAACAAGCTGGTCGAATGTGCCGAAGAAGTCTCGAACTATCCAGAGCTTCTCACTGTCGAATGTGCAGGAAAATGGCGGGAATCTTCTAGCCCCATCGAGAACTAACGCGGGAACGAATATAAGGCTGCGTTGATCGAGCCAAGGGGAGTTCTACTGTAGATAACTGCGTGTAGTACGAACCAAATAAATGTAATTAGTGATAAATAAATTCTTCTGTACATAAATAAATAAATACTGGAAATTAATTGTAATAAATTAAGTAAAAATAAATATTAAAATATAGTAACAGATTATCGTTACAACACCATTTTAAGAAATGTAAGATGTTCTGCGCACACGCTACAGTTGGCTGTTGAAAATGCGTTAAAAGATAAATCCATTAATAATCTAATTGCAAAGGCAAAAAAAGTTTGCAAAAAAATGAGAACAACAAATGTTTTAACTATCATAAAGAGTTTAAAATATCACAAACCAATTTTAGATTGCGTCACTCGATGGCACAGTACTCATGACATGCTTCAAAGACTTCTTTATTAAAAGAAATTTTGTGAAGACATGTCTCCAACAATAAAAGAACTTCATATTAGTGCAGCAGACTGGGCAGAAATAGAGAATGTAGTTTCTGCTCTCAAACCTGCCAAGATAGCAACAAAGGCTTTACAGGAAGATGTAATGGCCGGAAATTTTTATGGAACTTGGCTGAAGTGTAAGGTAGATACCGAAAGAATTGGTAGTAGATTTTCAAAGCTATTAGTTTCCTACATGAACGAGAGGGAGAAAATACTGTTTGAGAATGAAATCATACTTTCAGCCATCTATTTACATCCACGATTTAAAGTAGTTTTAAATGAGACTCAGATCGAAAGTGCTAAGAATTATATTGTAAAAGTCTGGGAGGCTTTGCACTTCTTAGAAAATTCTGAACCGAATTTGTTGGACCTATCTTTTATGACTGGTGACAATAGCTCATTGTCATCAAGTACTGAAGATAATGTGATTGAAAATTTAAAAAAAAAACTGAAAAAAAGAAGAGTGCCTCGAAAGGCTGTGGAGATTCCACGAGACTACAGGTAACTTTGAATAGCTATTTCGAAGAACCAAGACAAATGCGAGATTGCAATATTATCAATTACTGGATGAATAAAGAAAACGTTTCACCCGACTTATTTAAAATTGCCAAAAATATCATTTCTGTGCCTGTTACGCAAGTTAGTGTAGAGCGAGCGTTTTCTGCAATGAAGTATATTTTGAATTCTCAAAGGTCAAACCTTGCAGAAAAGTTGCTGGAAGACATCTTATTAATTAAATTAAACAAAAGGATGTGCAATTTTTAGTTTAATTTAAGATTAGTTATTAATTATTAGTTTATTAACTAACCGAAATATTTCGGTTTTGGTTAGAACAAAACCGAACGAAATACTTTTCGTTTTTAGTCCCTGTTCTCACATAATAATCATTAATAGGTTCAGCCATATTCTGCTTAATGTAATAAAATTTAGTACGTTTCCTGAATACTGACGTTCTAGTTGCAAACTGATAGCAGAGCTTATCACGCAGTTTTCTGAATTATATTTAGTAATAAAACACAAGTTTTATTATAAACGTTGTTGTGTTAATTTTATTTATATGAACACCATAAACACACACAGATCATCTGTCATTAACATTCGACATTGACATACATACTACAGGGACATTATAAATAGGAGGAAGCCACGTGACTACGAAATTTACTGTTGGTTAGGCAACACATCTTGCACTGTTGGCAGCTCTGTTGTAATAAAGAATTATGTAGTCTTTCAGTGGCGTAGTATTGGATATATGATGAAACTACTTAGAAACTTAAATATTTAAAGATAATTATATATAAAATTGGAAAATTAAAAAATGACAATATATAGAAGATATTTTTAAAAACAAGAATTAGATAAGGCCCAAACAATGCTGATGTAGCTGTTCAACAAGAGCTTTTTAGTTATTTTTTCAATTTTATTAAATTTAACTGTCCACTATGAAGGATTTTTCATAAAAAGATAATTATGCAGGTAGGGTAAACGCACCAATACCTGGCCATTTAAAGAATATTTGAAGTTCGAACTCATTTAAATTTAAAACTAAATATTTAATAATGAATTTTTTTGTATAGTTATGCATGCATAAATCATATACATACTCAATCATTAAAAGTCATTAAATGTTTAATTTTATATTTTAAAAAAACCATTTATCAAAATCGGCACTTTGGCAGCCGGCTTAACACAATCGTGTTCTGGGAATAATTAAAGATTAATAATTGACGTTTAATTTTATTTTCCGAAATTAATGTAACATAATACTTGGAACTAGGTATGCTAGATAACAGAACTAAAAATCGCCATTATTTCAGCTGCCATAATTTATTTATAAAAAAATAATTCATTAGGTAGCAGGTTACTAGAATTTAATTAAAAATAATGGCTTACATTTATCCTAAATTTTACAATTTCATTTAGTTATTTTACATTTTATTGCAATTTATGTACACATTACATAAATGGTTCGATATGGCCACCCTGTTTCTCTAAACATAACCGAACTCTATTTTTGATACTATCGAAAACTGAAACTAAGGTTTCTGGTAATATATTATTAATTTCATTTTGTATGACCTCTTTTAATTCGTCAATATTCTGTGAACGGTGCCTGTAAACATTATTCTTCAAATGCCCAAATAGAAGAAAATCTAATGGTGTGAGATCGGGAGACCGAGGGGGCCATCGTCCACAACTAATCACTCGGTCATCAAAGAACTCTTCCAAATAACGAATAGTGGTGCGTGCCGTATGTGCTGATGCACCATCTTGCTGGAAGTAGCCCTCTTGGATTTCATCGTCCAATAGTTGTTCGATAAAAGGTGTTAAAATATTATCTCGGTATCTTTCTCTACTGATTGTGTCATTAAAAAACAATGAACCATAGATCCTGCGTCTTGACATCGCAACCCATACACCAACCTTCTGGGGATGCAAACTTGTTTCTTCATAATTGTGGGGATTCTCTGTGGCCCAGGTTCTGTAATTTTGGCTGTTCACATGGCCCGACAAATGAAACCATGCTTCGTCTGACATAAATGTAATATTTAATATGTCATCGTTGTTCAAGTGTTGCATAAACTACTGACAGTATTGAACTCGTAATTGATGATCATGCGGAAACAGTTCTTGTATTACAGACACTTTATAGGGACGCATTCGTAGCTTCTTTTTTAATGCAACTTGGAAACTTCCATGTGAAAGTCCTGCGGAAAAAGTTGTTGGTTAGATTATGGTTTAAAATAGTTTAAATTGTTTAATGAATGTAAATAATTCAGAAATAAATAGCAGTGCCAGTTTTTTATTTAAGTTTGCTAATAAAACAATTGAATTACTACAAGTGATAAATTCAAAATAATTAATTGTTATAATTATATATATATATATATATAATTATTTGTTTAATGCAAATAGATTTCTACCTGTTTCAGTGGCTGAGCGTTTAATGGATTTATGGGGACTACGATTCATTCGCATCCGCATATCCCCGAGAACTTCATCAGTTAATACGGTTGGTCTACCAGATGATTTGCCTTTGCAGATGCAATGTTTTTCTTCAAACCGCTTAAGTATATCATGCCTACGACGTACAAATGCATCGTAGTGGACTTGCACTTCAGAAAAAGCTTGTTCAAATTGTTGGATTCAAGATTGTAATGAATAGGTCCATAAACCATCTGCATTCTGTGTTCCGCTTCGATAGTGAGCTATTAAAATAAATTTATCTTGTTCGCTTGTAAAAGGCATCGCAAAAACGTAACCTTCCAAACTGAAATAATTATGCAGTTTTAAAATTTATTATCCCACTTTGAATACGTTAAATCTAACTTACCTCGATTAACTCACAAAAAACAGATTTAGTCTTGAAAAAGACTGATTTTTAAATAGAACAAAATAAACTGTAGAAAACGCAAAACAGAGATCAAGAAACCACGGAACGTACGCACGCCGATGTGATTTTAGGTTAGAAATGTACTCGTGAGGGAGTGTAGCCAACGTTGAAAGGTAAAATTTCGCCCCACTTTTAAATTAGTGGTCACGTGGCTTCCTCCTATTGATGATGTCCCTGTATTAATTGACCAATTTGTAAAAAAAACCAAATTTTTTTTTTATATTCAATATTACAGGCTTAATAGGATTAGCTTGTTAGTAGTCACTGAATAGTGTAGAACTAAAGTTTTTATGACTGATTTTCATTAATAAAGAAGACTCTGTGATTGAGAGCTAATTATCATCTTTTGTTATGTGGCTACCTGGCATTTTCGGAGCCGCGCGTATAGGTTGCATTTCAGAAAACCTTGTGCAACATCTGGAATACATAAAACGCCCCTGCTCCGAATTCTGATATATAGTTTTTTTTTTGCTTTTAAGTTTGTATATAGTGTTTTAAGTGTGTTATGGTTTCTATAAGCTATTTTGATGTTTGTATTTTTTTGTGGAACTTTTTGTATCTTTTAATTTATGTTGTTTTTGATATATGGTAAAGCTACATATCAGACGTAGTATATAAAATTAACTGTAATAATTGTAACGCTTCATACATTGGACAAACAAAACAATACATAGGAAATAGAATAAACCAACATCAAAATACCATTAAAAGACACAAGAAAGACACTGCCCTTGCAGAGCATGCACTTAATAATTTACCCCACTTTGACTTTAACAATTTACAAATTTTAGAAAAAGAACAAAATATCCAAAAACGCTTATTTTTAGAAATGTTACACATAAAAAAAGAAAAAAATGCAATAAACTCCATTACTGACACAGAACAATTTCCAAAATGCTCTTTAGCCATATAAATAATAAAACAAAAACACATCCAAAATTATTAAATAACAAGATTTTCATACCCAGTCTGTATATAAAATTATTAAAAATACAAAGTTGTACTAACACCACATGTCCATTTACACATTAACAAAGATGTTATTTTAATATATTTATACGTGCCCGTTTAAAATGTTTAGAAAAATATTGTGAATGTCTGTTAATATTTAAAAAAATTTTTAAAATGTAACAACATTAATAATTAGTAAGAATGTACTGTAAGTAAATTAATTTATAAGTATAATGTAACAATAATAAAATTAATCTTATACATATTACAGGTAAAAATAGTTAAAAATAAGACCAAAAAAAGTAGTAGTTAAAAAAATGATTGTAAAAAACATATTGAAAATGATACACAGGGTGCTGATAAAGTATGGAACAAATTCAATAACTCGAAAAATATTAATATTTCGAAAAAATACAAAAAGGAGTGTAACGATTTAAATTGTTGGGCATCTTTTAATAGTATGCACAAATCAATGACGTCATAATGTTACGTTCATTTTTTTATGAACCTAACATGGGTCCTTATCCTAACTCCGGTTATCTTCACCGGTTGTCATTTACTAACTTTAATCTATTTCACCGTTCTTATAAAAATTCTTACGAAAATATATACTTTTAGACCACCTTATATATCATTGAAATGAAATTTCTAATAAATTTGCTGGTATTAAATTTATGTTGCACATGGGAATTTTCTTTGTATTAAAAATCTTATAAATTATTTCGCCGTAATTACTCTGGGATGATCAGGATTGATCTTATTTTGTTATCTATAGTTATCTCTGGTTGCCAGATGTATTTTTAAGCAACTTCTTTTGCTTTTGTAGAATTAATTTCTGCTTATTTGTATTTCTTTCGTTTAATAGTTTTGTTTGACATTTATTTGTTTTCAGCTATTTAACTGAGATTATCTTTTATCGCTCCAGCAGCTGTTGAGTAACTATTAGATTCAGGATTGATTGTATCCGTTTTGGTTAATTTAGGGCTATTTGCAGGCGAATTTTTCTGAGATTTTGATACAGTAGCCTTCTTTCTTAATTCCCTATTTACTTATTAGATTTTAAACCAATTTTCGGTATGTCTTATTAGTGTTTCTATTGTTTTCATTGATATATTGTCGTTATCTTATAGGAATGCGTGTAACCTGGAGATTATTTTTCCGAAGATTAGAGTTTTCTTTGTAATTTTTGGACCAATCCGCGGTCGCCAAATATTCCTTTGGGGTCTTCTGACGGGAATTTTGGATGGTCAATGGTTGGAGATTGTGCATCTGCTGGCCGAATCCTACTTCTAATTGAGACGGGGGGGGGGGGTCAGTTTTAAGAACTCGCCTTGTGGGAGACTGACGTGTCCATTGTACGGTTCTGACCGTTTATTTTATCTTCCTATTGTGCGGGGAAGTGTTTAGTTTTTTTGCGGGTGTGTGTGTGCACTTCCTGGTGGATCTGTTTATTAACTTTGGACCTTTTCACTTTCGTGGATTTTATTAAGAAGCTTCAAATACACTGAAGGTATGTTGATCTGTTTCATTTTTTTCCTCTATTCTAACTGTTTGCGTGTCCTCCATAGCTTCTTTGGAGGGAGTCTGCAGTGCCTTTTGTTTTTTTTTTTTGAAAGTCGACATCCCTTGGAGTGAACCGGTAGCTGGCTGGAGGTGCCAGCGCTCTTGGGAGTTTCCTCGGACCAGCATGAAGCGGACGAGTATTGACTATCATTATCCTCCACCGATGAGTCCAAACAAGGACGAAAATAATGGTCAATGCTTGCACGATTATTTGAACTTTTATTTGTGGGGAGACAGTAGGATTTTTGTGTTTATATTTATTATAAATTGTTTAAAATTATATGCTTCTATTATTTATTGATTTAGTTTAGAATAACAAAAACTTAATAAAAGGCATATGTGACCTTGTCCGGAGAAAGGATGCTTATGGCTAAAATTAAAAACATTTATAATAAGTTTTATTTAAAAATCCAAAATTAGCCATAAGCGTTCTTTCTTCGGGCAGGGTTATTTTTTTTAGTACTGGTATACTGTTTAATGTTTGGCTGAGGCTTCAGGTCGCGGTTCCCTTGGACCTCGTGGCTTCAACTACTATGGTCATTTCGCCGCCAACTAGAATTTAGCCGAATCCGAGGTTTTCCAACCCCGGTAGGTATTTTTAACGTGCAACTCATCGTAGTTACACGGGATCCTCTGCTTTACATCCCTCCCAGAGGATGGCATCCTTTTTCAGATGTTTTTCCGCGTGAAAAATCTCAGGACCTCGGCCGGGAATCGAATCCGCAACCATTGGGTTGATAGTCAGATGCGTAACTATCAGAGCCACCGAGGCTCCAGTACTGGTATACTGCTGGCATTGTAAAGGTAAAATATAAAATGTGTGTGTATTGCATGTAATGGGCCAGAAGAAAACCGTCACTGTGTAAACCTACTGGCACTGCACTGGCACTGTAATGGGCCGTTGATGGCAAGATGCAGGCATTAGTACTGGTAAAGCATTGGCCCTGCTTCTGGCCAATGTGACCTATATGATCAGGCCCGTTACTGTTTGCCAGCATCGTACCAGTACAGGGTACTAATGGCAGCATGCTATGTGGCCAGCATCTGGCCTTTTTATTTTTGTTTGTTGGGAAGTACAGAATTATTCTACGTGCATCTACAGTGAGTCCAAAATTCGAGGCTCACAATTGGGATCTCGTAAAGGGTAAGAGATATGAAGTCGGTTAAATTGGAAGAAAGTTGGATATTTTGGGGATCAATTTACTTATGATTTTGTTTTTTCAAAAAAGTTCACGGCTTGTTATATGTTTGCTAAGAACGAAATTAAATTTTTATGTGAAATATTTCAGGATAGTCGTAGTACACTACGTGGAAAATGCTTTTCACTTCATAACTAGGTAAAACAAAAAAATAGGTATGTCAAACCATGTAATGTATCACTGAAAAGCATTTAAGGCGTGCTATTCAGTAATATGGAAATTAAGTAGGCGTTACATTACAAAAAAATTGGAAGTAAAACAAAAGACAATTGTGAAAATGCTTTACTGTTTTTTTCTGTCTTTACTCGTTCCTGAGATATTTCACTTAAAAAAAATGAGATAATTGCGTTTTTAGTAAATATCTAGTAAGCCGTGAATTTTTTTGAAAAAACAAAAGCATAAGTAAATTGATCTCCAAAATAGCCGACTTTCTTCTAATTTAACCGACTTCGTATCTCTTACCCTTTACGAGATCCTAATGATAAGTCTCGGAATTTTGGACACACTGTATATCTAGACATACAGCACTTTTTGTCCAGCTTAAAATCGCTGAAACACCTCGGATTTGGTTGGAGTTTCTTCGATGTAGAAATTATTTCTGAACGGAGGTTAGGCTTCAGAAGTATTTTTACTGCTAGTTGTAAAGTTTGCAACGTTGAAGACACTATTGATACCAAAAAAAAAAAGTAATTTGACGTTAACGAGGCAGCGGTGTGCGGCATAATTGTGGCTGGAGGAGGATACAGTTAATTAAAAATAATCTGTTCTTCATTAAATCTTCCCTGTATGTCGGTTAATACCTATATTGCAGAAGAAAGAATAGTTCAAAAAACAATAGCAGATATTGCATTGAACGAAATAAAAGCTGCAGGTAAAGAAGAATCGCACTTAGCGTTATTGTCGATAGGGCGTGGAATATGCAATTCTTAACGAGAATAATGCAATTATCAAATTTCAGACCTAAACCAATTTAACAGTGCAAAAGTGCGGCTTATTCATACACCCTACAAAGAAATATTTAGCTGCTTCACCGGACGGATTAATATCAGATGATATTATAGTGGAAGTCAAATGTCCATATGCTACACGTGAAATAGCAATAGAAGAAGCTGTTAAAACAAAAGCAATATCTTACTGCACAACGTCCGTAAATAACAACGGCGAAGTAGAAATTAATTTCAAAGGTAACCCTAGTTACATGTTTCAAATACAGGGCCAATTACATATTGCTCAAAAAAAGGTGTGTTACTTTATTGTATACACAAAAAAGGAGATTAATTGGGAAAAGATAGAGAGAGATGACAGTTTTTGGGAAAATAAAATGTCTAAACAATTAGATAAATTTTATTTTTCTGCTCTACTTCCAGAGCTGTTAGATTCCAGAATTAAACGAAATTTGCCGATACGCAAAATAAAATGTGGAAATTTGTGATTAGATAATCAAATAATTGCGAGTAAATAGTTACTTCTGTACATATTATGCCGAACTGTACTATGTAAGAGATCAACATTGGTGAAATTAGCATTAAACAAAAGAAATGCCGTTTACCGGCCCCAAAATTTCGAGGTCTGGTTATTATAAAAAATATCAAGGGGGGCACAGGTTTTATCATTAGCATTTGTTCTTTGTTTTTTTTTGTTTGTTTCTGATGTAATAATTATTAGTAGTAATCGGTAATTAAATAAAATCTTATCATAAACTATGTATAACTGAGTTTTTTTATGTGTACCTTTGAGAATCTCATATTACTGTTCAGAAAACTTGTAAAGGAACGCTAAGAATTATTCTTTTTACAATTCTCTGTAAAATTTTACGCCATTTGTCAAGTTCTGCATGGGTATGAATGAGTAATAATGGACCTTTCAAGAATTATACCCTGTACTAATTGGATTTCGCAGTGGGTGGTTTGGGGTGTAAATAAAACAAAACTTTATTTTGAAGTTGCAATTTGTAATGTTGGTTGCATAAAATAAATTTTTATTGATTATGTTTTCATTGAGATTCTTGTCTTTGAAGATGAACTAATAAAACAGCCCCCTCGAGAATGAATATATCTAATACTTGGTAAAACATCACCTTATTGGGCCTGCATTTTCTCTGGCAATTTTTATAAAATTAATATTAGCATTTTATTAAGTTTAAATTGGTTTAAAGCTATTTAGATAAAAACCTCTAAAGCAACCCTCTTCATATTTTAATTTAGTACAAAATAGGACAACGAGCATCTCTTTAGCACTAACAATTTTCTTGTTATTTTATAACAAAATATTGAGATATTTGATAATTTTGAGGGCACTGAGGGAGAGCCTTAAATCTATAAGATTGAACTACTTTTTAATTGTAATACATAATAAAATAATAATAACTACCGACAATGAGGAATTCTGAGATGTGTTCAAGCTTTGCTTATATAAATACTATTATTATATTTAAAGTTGTATTGTCGAAATGAATAACAAGTTTATAAAACTAGTTTCTAATAATTTTCAGAATTATAAATACAATAACCTATAGTTTGCTATTTTAAAATGTTGAAAAATATCTTATTTTTATTAATATTGGGAATTTTTTTAAACTAATGGATTTATATTGAAAAACTGTTAAAGATTACGAATACTAATTAATCATTAATAAATATTATCATTATTATCTTGTTAAAATGTTAAGCATTCAAAAAAATTTTGTACTGTACAATTTTCCTGTAAACAAACTTAATAAAAAAATTTCCAATTTATTCCCGTCAAGAATATTTATTTCTGGCCCCCACCAACTCACCTTTAAAATTAGAATAATTAAATACTGGAATTTTTAAACAAGATTTGTTGCGTTCTTTATCACTGTCTCTTAGAGTTGGAGTACTGCTAGTGGATGGAGCTTTTCTGAATAAATGTATTAAGGTTTTTTTAATTTATCAATTTATTATTTATTAAAAATAAGAACAATTGAAAGCTTTCACACTGTAAACAACATTAAAATAAAAAACAAAAAAAAGTAATATCAAACTTTTTAATTGTAGTGGAATTATAATATTATTTAAGGTTGCCGATTTCTGACCTTGCCTCACGGTATCCCAACAAAATACCAAATTAGTCGAAAATCAGACCGTCTAGAAATTAAATTACCATTAACAATAAAATAAAAACAAAATTTTAATTGTATTTGGGTTTGAATTTCCCTATCTAATATATGCTAATATTAATCATAGCTTTTGATTAGATTTCTAATTCTGCGATAGTAATTTCAGTCTTTGACAATAAGTCTTAGAAATGGTATTTAAAAAATTTTTTAATCTCACTCTCGGTATCAGATAATGCAACCGACATAAAAGAAAAGAACAAGGACAATAAAAAGTTCGCATAAATGCATTTCTTTTTATAATCGCAAGCATTCCAAAAAGGTCAAATTGTTGTTTTTGCAGTCCACTCACCTTAGTAACAGGAAAGTTTGTACACTTACATACAATTTTTTTTAAATTTAATTTTATTCTGTAAAGAAAGACTAGAATTATGAATTTAATAACCAATCAAATATATTAATAATGAGGACAGTTTTTTGCTGAAATGCAATAGTTTATATCGATTTAACAAATTTTTCTGCATTGATTTTAACAGAAAAAAACCGCAGAAAATAAAAAATAATAATGACTTTTATGCAACTAACAAAAGAAATCGGAAAATTTTTCAAGGCTCAGGTTACTGATGTAGAACTCAAAAGACTTTTCCATGAAACAATTAATAATAATCAAATAATAATTAGCGTTCAAAAAGAATTAGATTTGTTTCTAACGGTAAGATTTGCCTAGTAAAAAACTTAGACAAACAAAACAACAATTTCTAAATCAACAACCTGCGCTTCCTTCGTCCTGGAAGGGTCATCAGACAGCAATTATGTAAATACAAAAAATGTTTCACAAAACTGCACAGGATGGAACTAATTTTATTTACTTATAATTAACGAACGTTAAAATGCTAAAAATTAAATAAAATCTAAATATTGTAATACTAAAGCTTTT
>VTPC01090042.1:402460-448860 GCA_011009095.1 Ignelater luminosus
GCCGTCAGACACGTTGGAAATTTCAAATTCCGTCTTACCAACGGGCCTTACGGAGCGGCACGGAAACGGGCGAACGCTTATAGTATTTCGTTTCGCATCCGACGAGCGCGATTGTGACGAGTGGTGCGTCGGTACATTTTTCGGTTTGTAGATAGGAAGCTTCGTAGCGATTGCGTTTTATTTGTTTCTTTTTGTTATGTGTATGTGTGAGAGAGAAAGCAAGCATATCTTTTGAATGGGTCGTCGTATCAACTTTGGATCTTTTCATTTTCTAATGCCGGACGACAGGAGTTCCGTTCTAACTATCCAGAAACTTTTGATCGTGTTTGGTTTTTGATTTGACGGATACTCCATACCTCAGGAACGGCTGCTCCTATCGAGATGAGACTTTTATTGTTGGATACGGTAGGGAAATGGCTTTCAGACGATCTGGGCACCACTGGTCGTTTTTTGTTTTTTATATAGATATCCTGTATCTCAGGAACGGCTGGTCGTGTTGAGATAGTACTCTGAATTTTAAATGTGGTAGGGGAATGGGTTTCAGAAGATGTGAGACAGACCGACAGTCCTTTGATTTTTCCACAAATGTTGTGTATTTCAGGAACGAATGTTCCCATCTAGATGGGATTTTGATTGTTAGGTGTGGCAGGAGAATGACTTTCAAGTCATCCGGACACCACCAATTGTTTTTTGTTTTTTTGACAGGTGTACCGTATCTCTGGAACAGCTGGTCCTATCAAGATGAGACTTTGATTGTTAGGTGAGATGGGACCTTGACGTTTAGGCGTAATGAGGGAGTGACTTTGGAACGATTTATAATATACCAATTTTGTCTTGTTGTCATGAGAGATGTTCTGTGGTCACAGCTAGGCAAAGTCAGACATTCAGCGACCAATGTTTTGTGTTGAAGGACCAAGCACGATATTCTGTAAACAAAGACAACCCCACACCCGTGTCTATTCCAAGAGAATTAAAAAGTGTCGCAAGAAGCGACGATGCAGCCGTCGGTCGCGAACAGAGCAGCGTAGCGGCAGAGAGAGGGCCTAAAGGTACGTCTGCGCTAACTCTAGTAAATAACATTAAAAAACAAAGAAAGCATCTCTTTTTTCATTTTTGCACGCATTCCTTTTCGTGCGGTAGAAACCAGAAAGCGATGGTTTTGCGAAGAGGGTAAAGACGAACGTTGCAACGGGTAGATAACGTCGTCGAAAATTCGCAATTAAAGACATCAGAGATTTTCAAAAGATTGACGGCTGCGCACCTCTCGGTCTAATCAACGGGCCTTATAAAGCTGCTTCAAAATAAGCGTGTCTTGTTCGGTTCCAACTAACGTGATCGTCGCACGTGCGTTGCGGTGTTTTTCGGTTTTTAGAAGGAAAGCTTCGTGGTGATAGCGTCTCATTTATTTTTCTTTTTTATTGTCAGAGATCGGGAGAGAGAATGAATCGTATTAACGGAGTACTATTTTTTTTGTAATGACAGACGTTGGAGGGCCCGTTAAAACTACCCGAAGGCCTCCGACAGACGGCTGGTCTTATCGAGTTGGGACTTTGACTGCTAGTGATGTTTTGTTTTCTTGACTGATATTTCATATCTCAAGAACGGCTGATCCTATCAAGATGTCACTTGGACTGTGGAGAGTGGTCTGAGAATTGATTTCAGATTAGTTGATGTCATCGATCGTCGTTTGTTTTTTTTTTAAGAAAATATAGCATATCGGAGAAACGATTGGCTCTATCAAGATAGAACTTCCACTCTTGAGAGTGGTGGGAAGAGGGCTTTTAAACAATCAAAGTGCCACCGATCGTCTCGTGTTTTTTTGTAAGTATCCTGCACCTCAGGAACGGAACGCGCTATCGAGTTGAGACTTAGACAGATGGGAGTGGTGAACAAATTACTTTCAAATGTTTCAAACGCCAGCAATCGTCTTTTATTGTTTTTTTTTTGATATTTTAAGTAAGGCTGATGCTATTGAGATTAGACTGGATTTGATTAAACAACGAATTTTGAACGATTCGGACACTACCGATAGTTTTTTACTTTTTTGACAGGTACATTGTATCTCAGGGAGGGCGAGTGCTATCGAAATGATATTTGGACGGTTGAGAGTGATGGTAGAAGCACTTTCAAGGGATTCTGGTAGCATCTATCGTTTTTTTTTGACAGGTATTCCATATCTTATAAACGGCTAGTTCTATCGGGTCGGGACTTTGACTGTCAGGTGCTGTGGGGGAACGACTTTTAGCACCACCGGTCGTCTTTTGTTTTTTGGCAGAAATCTTGTATCTTGAGAACGTCTAGTGCTTTAGTGTCAGGTGTTGTGGAGGGAACTGCTTTTAGACGATCCAAACCTCATCGACAGTCTTTTGTTTTTCTTGACAGCTATTTGGGGAACAAATGTTTTATGGAGCTGGGACTTAGACTGTTGAGAGTGGTTGTGATTTTTCTCCCAGGACTGTTAAGATTTAGTTATTCTTTACTTCAAATAGACGAAGATTTGACTTATCAAAGTAACGACCTGCTTTATGTGCTATATAGATTCAATCGAGATATCAAGAAATTCGAGTTATCAAAATTCGAGTAATCAAGGTATTTTTACATAGACATATATGGAGTTTTTCTCTGTAATATTAATATTTTCTGCAGAGGGACGGCAGATAAAGTTTTGCACCCCGGCGGCATATACCCAAGATACGGTCCTGATCACAAATTTTCAATTACTCTGCGTATATTAAAGTTATTATTACTATTATTATTATTTTAGAGTCTCGACTTTACTGCTTGTAGAATCGAATACAAAAACCGCGCAGCAAAAATTAAAATTAAACATGTGTCTGCAGAATATTATAATAAATCCCTCCCGCTGGACACGTTACACAGCATGTGATGTAAATACAATTCACGATTTACAAGATCTAAAGGCAAATTAAATGCAGAATGTAATTTTACAATATTATATTCCGATTAGGCAAAATTTATGCAATTTCTAATGGTGTCATAATATGATTTTCCATTAGCCGACTTAACAATACCTCGGAGATCTCAATGATAGGTCACCAAAGAAACTTTGACCCCTATGTTAATGTAAAAAAATTAAATAATTTAAATTTATGCAGCTAATTCACTTTGAATAGTTTCAAGAATAAACTGAAAAATGTATTTAATTAATAAGAAACTATTTCACAAAAAAAAGAAAGAAAAATGTAACAAATTTTGCGTAATTGCTATTAGGCATTTAAGTATAGGAATGCAACTATTTTTTTTATACTTTTATAGCCAATTAATTGTTGTTTTAATAAACCGTATTGCTCTAAATAGCCGAAATGGAAAGTGTATATAGTGGAATTCTAGAATTTTTGACACTTTATTACGATCAGCCGAAGAAGAAGAAGACCTAAAACTTACGTAAAATAAAGAATTTTTAAGTATAGAAAAAAGGTCCTTGTATTTAAACCGGATGGGTTTGCATTGAAATATATCCCCGCCATAAGATTTTTACCTTTCACCTTCTTGTACCAAACCAATGAAAATGTTGTAGAGTCGCGCGGCTCTTGCAAGAGACCAAGAGCTCCTTTGCGTTCTTTAGTTTATTTAGATGCATTGTACAAGACAAATATAGTTTCGTCTCCTTTCAAGGTTGGTTAAATCGTTTTCTGTATTTCGACCTCGATGTTGTTGCACTCGAAGAATATTCTTCTGTTTTGTTAAAGTGTTCGGTAGACAGTGTGCTGTGAATATTAATAAAAAAACAAAAAGAGACACGGGTACGGTCGTTACGCGGTGCATTCTAATAATAACGTTCTTTGGTATATATCGAGAGAAAGTTATTGGATTTATTTACTAAAGGCAGTTCTTTAATGAAAGTGATTATTTTTTTTTAAATACCTGCTGACACAAGGCTCTGATTTCGAATTTTCCTTTTCTTTCCTGAATTGCTGCCGAGACACATGAGAACTTAGCATTACAAAATGTTCACGGTAAGTGCTTTAATAGGTAATTAATACCTTTGATTTGAAAGAAATGTATATAGATAGTAGCATATCTAGGCAACTATTAAGATAATGATAGTAATACAAAATTAGGGTGCTGTTATGAAACCATTTTGATACGCTCTAATGGATAGAAATGCATGTTTTACGTTTTCGTGTCCGCTCATACGGAAGAACAGCGTATGTAAGTGTATAGAGCTTGTAATGTTTATTACACGACTCTATGAGAGATAATTCTATACCTTTACGCTTGGTTGCAACGAGAACGAATATTGTAAAATGATATTATTAATAAAACTTGTATTTTAATTGACATCTTTGCGTAAACAGGACAGCTATTGAGATAAAGACAAATTCACAATCAATAGTATTGCAAACGGTAGTTTTGTAGAATCTGACGATTAAAATGATTAGGTTTTAACTTCGTTATTAATTATACTTGTTTAGAAATAGGAAATCAATTAACTTCTAATAATAACTTTGTTTTGTTACACGAAAAAGAAAGTATCAACAAGTTGTGTGTATAAATGGACGCACCATACTTGAAATCAATCGTCTCTAAATAATAAATTAATTAATCAATTTTACTATCGGTTTACTATTAGTTAGCTAAAAGTCGGTCAATACTTTTCCTGCTGTATACACAACAGATATGTATTCATAGACGGTACTTGTTTAGATATCGCTTACTGTGCTAGGTGAACACTTTCAAAAGAAGCGCATTCCACTGCAGAACGATTTGCATTATTAATCAAGTCATCAAGGTTCCTGTACTTGTAATAATCAGATGCAGAAAAAAAGGGAAATTAAAGTTGTTGCTTTTGTTTTATTCAAGAACAAAAGCTCATTCAAAGATATCTTTACCTGTTATGAATTATTGCATCTAAAAAAAAGTAAGGAAAAAAAAGCTCAGGGTTTAAATCTGAATTTGAATGAAGGACAGGTTGATCGCAATAAATCAAACCACTAATTATTTGGTTATTTAAAAAAAAATTGTATACGTTAATTACAATTTTGCCAATGGCACCGTTTCTGCAAATGTAAGTCCTCGTTCAAGAACATGCGGTTTTATTAATATTCAAATTTTTATTTTATTTTCTTCTAACTATAACAAATTATTGTTATTTCCTTCTTTCTGTAATGACTACGATAAACTATTGTGAAAAATAAAATAAAAACCTGAAAAAAATTAAAGGTTTCCGGCTGGATTTGACCGCCCGGCCCCTTGATCATGAAGCTGCCAATCATGGTTCATTTGTTAAATCTGCCAAATTGCGATATTTGCATATAGGACCTTACATTAAGTATTAAACATTAATAATAAAATGCAGTTCGAGATCTACTGCACTATCTATACCCCCTCCTCCTGCTGCTGTGAAGCTATGGTCAGAACAGACGCCTTCGGCGTCACATTGTCCCACCTGCGATATTCTGACTTTTAAACCCTTTTGGAATAAAAGCGGGTGTGGTCGCCGCAGGTCAAAATACCATCTCGATAAGACCAGCCGTTCCCGAGATACAAGATATCCGTCAAAGAAAAACAAACGACGGTCAGTGGTGGCCGGATACCTTGAAAGCCTTTCACCGGGCACATCCAGCAATCAAAGTCCCATTTCGATAGCACCAGCCGTTTCAGAGATACGGGATGTTTGTCAGGAAAACAAAAGACAGTCTGTAGTGCCCCGACAGCTTAAAAGCTTTTCCTCCAATAAAAGTTCCATCTCGATAGAACCAGCCGTTCCCGAGATACGGGATTTTTGTAAGTAAAAACAAAAGCCGGTTTCTGGTGCCCGGATTGCTTAAAAACCTTTCACCGGGCACATCCAGCAATCAAAGTCCCATCTCGATAGGACCAGTCGTTTTCGAGATCTGTTAAAAACAACAAAAGATGGTCGGTGGTGCCCGGATAGCTTAAAAGCCTTTCTACGGACACACTTAGCACTTAAAGTCCCATCTAGATAGAATAAGCCGTTCCTGTGGTATGGAGTATCCGTCATATCAAAAAACAAAAGACTTAGATTAAAAACCGAAACAATCCAAAGTTGATGCGACCATCTATTCGAAAAATATGCTTTTCCCTTCTCCCCCCCCTCTCTCTCTCTTGGAAACAAGAAGAAACAAACAAGACGCAATCATCACGAAGCTTTCCATCTAAAAACCGAAAATCCACAAAAAGCGAAACAGAAAGACGTCCGGTTTCCACTACCCGCCACAATCGCGCTCGTCCTATCCGAACGAAGCACTGTAAGCGCTCGTCCGTTCCTGTGCAACTCTATAAGGCTCGCTCGTAAGACAGAGAGGCGCACCGTCGGGTTTTTAAAACTTCCGACCCGCCCGTTGCGACGCTCGTCCCTTCTCCCTTCGCCAAACCGGGCAGAAGCGGGAAAAGAAAGAGACGTCCTTTATGTCTATGCACTCCGCCACTTTGCGGCTTCGCTTACTTCGGCGTCGTCTCGCCGTGCCTTCGGCCCTCCAATTCTTCAACCCTCTTGGAATAGAAATGCGTGTGACCGCCTTTGGCGACCGCAGATCGGGTTAGTCCTTTGTTGACCTTCTCAATGGAGCTAAATATCATTACAGCTCGAACAACTTTTGGTGACTCATAGTTGGGCTTTGCTTTCTGTTTACGTTTTTAATAAAGCTAAGTGTCATTACGACTCGGGCTACGCTTCTGCTGTACCACTTCTGAGCTTATCCTTTACTGCTTTCTTCGGCGCCGCCTTACCGTGCCTACGGCGCTCTAATTCTTTAACCTCCTTGGAGTAGAAACGAGTATGGCCGCCTTCAGCTCCTTAATAGAGCTAAATGTCATAATAACTTGGGCTACGCTACCTGGTCAGGTTTCGCCTTACATTTAACTTCTTTAAAAAGTTAAATGTCATTGACTACTATCTAGGTAAAGAGAATCAAGTGTAGAGGAGTCAGCCAACAGGTATAAATAACTTTAAAATGACTGTAAAGTCGTTATTATTGGTTTTCGAATATTATGTTCATCAGACGTAAAATTACTGACATGTTTCTTTAATGGACATCTTAGTCTAATGATGCTTAGTAACATTTTAAAAAAACTAAAGACGATGCAAATAATCAGTTATTGTAATTGCTTCGAGTCTTGGGGATTTCCGGGAATCGAAGAAAATTAGTTTCTAGTATCGGGGATTCCCAGGAATCGAAAATTAGTTTTGAGCTTAGGAAATTTTCGGAAATTGAAAAAGATTAGTTTGTAGTTTCAGGAACTAAAAAACGACCAAAACTCAGAAACCCTAACGATAACTTACCGTCAGAAGAAATTACACTGCTTCCTAGGGATATCGGAAACATTCAGGTTCGACGACAAAAGCCAGGGTTTGCCACATGCTCGCAAGAAAAACAGGTATATAGATCAGAATCGTGGGCGCCAATTGCGGTAACCAGTCTACACAGAGAGAGTTTTGCAATAAACCAACCTGTTGGGACTTAAGTATGCGGAAAGAAGATTAATTCGCGTCAACGTGTACGTTACAGTTTCAAGCAGTACTTTACTCCCTGCATTATGATTTGATTGTTGAGAACGCACAGATGGTTTTAGTTTAACTCGCTAAGCTAATGCACACAATACCTCCAGTGAATCTCGACTGGCTTTGCAGGATCTTTGTGATAAAATTTGTTAAGATAAACCTAGCAGAAACGAGAATGGAAGAGGATAGTTGGAAAGGTCCGTGCAACAATAGGTCTAGTAGAAGACAGTAAAGTTGTTCATATAAAAAACGTAGCATGCGATTATCTTGAAGGTTACTTTAGAAAATTAGTTCCAGATAGTTACGCAACTAACTATCAACCCAGTGGTTGCAGGTTCGATTCCCGGTAACGATAAAACTCCAAAACTGATGATGTTATAATTTTTCTAATGTTTCTGGCGACGTTTGTCACTGTTATAGGAATAATGTTTTATTATCATTATTTTTTTAAAATTTCTAATAAATGTCCACCTCGCAAAAATCGACAATTTCAAGAAGGTAAACAAGCTGTTAGTGCGGAAATAGAAAAAGGTCTATAAAATAATATGACTAATTTAGTACTTATCCTGTCTAGATTTTCCAATATTTCCATTACGTATACAAGTGTAGTAAAAATTTTCGATCTGGGAATATCCCACGAGTTTGTTTTATGCAATGGGATATGAAGTGTCAACAATTTTAATTACACAAACATAAATAATAAAAAAAACTTGACTAAAATGAGTACAGATGCATTTATATCTTGACATTTAGTGTTAATAATGCCTGTCATGTCACTTACGCTTTTTTGTTTATTATAAAGCACACATAGAACGTCAATTTTTCCCAAATTTAAAATTTTAATTTTTTTTACTTTTGGGAAATATTGTAGTGACAACAATGCATAGCGTTGACGGTGGTATTTTAAAGTTTATCTTGTTAAGGTTATGTTTTGTGTCATCGGTAAATGTCAATCTGTTTTCCATCCAAATCAGGATTTTTATTGAATAGGTTCTTCTAATAATATTTATAGGGATTCCACAAGCTGTGATGCATAAAAAAGTGAGTGAATTTAGCAAATAAAGTGAAGAATAGTAAGTAACTAGGCAGGGCTTTATATGGAACAAAAAAGGTGCCACTACTCCAGTGTTGCCAGGTGAAAAAGATGTTTCTTTCCACTCATCTAACAAAAATGTCGCCAATAATGGTACGAAAGTCTCCAACTTCAAAAATTCTTGAAATAATGCTTGTGTTAACAAGCTATAATCCCGCTGGTACGCTACCAGAAGTGGTGATTAGAAGCTGTCAGCATTACTTACTTGCAAACGAGTGCTGCCAACCGTCCAGCAATTCTATGCAGCCAATATACGATCACTTGCTGCTTGCTTGTATGCTGTGGGTAAATATCGTAAATATTATCACCCAACAGATGCGTAAAAGCGATTATAGCTAAAACCAAAACTGCCAGAGCTAGCATAAACTTCCAAATCTAAAGATTTATAGTATTTATTATTGTTTTTAACGATATGTTTCACTGTTGTGGCAGCAGTGAAAGGCAGGTCTTTGATCACAAATGCCGACTAATACCGAGAAATACACACTTTCAAAAATTACTTAAAACTACCATCACGGCAATCAGTTTTTAACAATTTCCTGATTTACAACCTAAATTGTCATAAAATAATACAAATAAGATTACCTACGTTAATCTAACCTTAATCTCTTCGATCACACATGGCTGCTAATAGGAAGTCCTACCTTACACAGCACACCAGTATTATTTACGGATTTTGATTCTTCTCCAATATATGTCCAGGAAAGCACGTAACAAATGGAAAATTCTTTTTTATCATTTTCTCAATTTATTTATAAAATTTCGTACTTACACCAAGACTTCCAATAACAAAAATAGAATCTTGATTATTATCAACAATAACAAAGCAAACGAGAAACGACATAATTTTTCTATTAAAAGACGACTGAGTTGGAAATTTACTCAAAATTTTTAATTTATCCCCAATAAATCTCCACTTTTTTAAGATCCTCACTAATTCAAAAATCCCCAATTTGGCGAAAAATCTTCATACCTTGCAACATTGCACTACTCACAACTTACCTTCAATATTCATTTTTTACCTCTTCGTAGAGCTCCGCACGGGTTTCACAATTTTAGAGACCGGCCCAGGAAACAAACTTGAATAAAAAAACCCTGGCCCGATTGTCCGAAAGATCAAATAGGCTTGATAAACCCGAAGGGCTGAGAAGCCCAAAAGATTCGAGAGGTCAAAACAACTTGAGAGACTTGAAGTACCGAGAAGTCCAAAAGGTCCGACAAAGCCGATGACTCAAAAGGCTCAAAAGGTCCGACAGGCCTGAACGGTTCGACAGAGAAGCCTAAGGAAGCGAGATGTCCAAAATACCGAACGGTCCGAAAGATCAAATAGGCCTGATAGACCCGAAGGGCCAAGAAGCCCAAAAGATCCAAAAGGCTAAAACGGCCTAAAAGACCCGAAGGGTTGAGAAGTTAAAAAGGCCCGACAGGGTCGACGGTTCAAGAGGCTCAAAAGGTCTGACAAAGAAGCCCGAGGAGCCGAGATGTCCGACGGGCACGAGGGCTCGACAGACTCGGCCCAAAAGCCTTTAAGGACCGAAAAGTTCAAAAGGTCCGACAGGCCCGAGAAGCCCGAATGGCCGAGAAGTCCAAAACGCCCGATAGTCTCGTATAGCCCAATAGGCCCAAGAGTTCCGATAGGCCCCAACAGCTCGACAGTTCCGACATGACCAAACGGCTCGATTGACCGGACGCAGCCCAAAAATCCCGATTTGATTTATAAATATATATAAATAGAAATTTTCGTGAAAAAATCTTTTAGCGCAATCGATTTATAGATTTACAAAAATTAAATGGGAGTGAGATATTTCACACTCTATGTTCCCATTTTTTTTTGTTTCTGCGCATTTACATTAGCAGCCTACTCTTTTACGCACGTTTTATGAATGAAGTGGAAAAGTTCTGTGTGCACGCGAGCTGGATACCACACTGCCATAAAATCATAACCTTAAAGTCCAATAGGCATCAATAAGATTTTACAAGCCTAGTTAATAGATAAACAGCCCGGTTTACAATACTCAAACTGTCATTGTGAAACAACCATACACGTCCCAAAATCATCGTGAACGGTGTATAGTTACATATTTTATCAATAATATAAATACTGGGCCCGATATTATTTATAATTTTCTTTAATAATTTAGTGGACAACGTGAAAGATAGTATCAGTGTCAGCAAACTCGATATCTACCTTAGTATCCAAAATTAACGTGTCTGCCGCTTACATGCAACAAGGTTGTAAAAGTAATGGTCTAATATTGAATAATTTAAAAACAAATACAATGGTATTTTTAAATAAAAATATAGATGAGAGCATACAGGTTAACCCATGTACTATGCCTAATGACTTACTTGCAGGACGGCTCAAACATGTCTATTCCTGTTCTTTTAGGTTACAACCCAGGGGTTAGTATATGAATTGCCTTTGTGAGTGAGATTTGAAATAAACGAAGATGGTTTGAACTTCGGGCCAAAAGTTTTTAGTGTATTTTACATGGTGAGTGTGGCCAGAGTGGCATTCAGGATGTAAATTGTCAAATTACATTTGTATTGTTGTTCCTTTGCGTTATTTGTTTTGTTAGTTTGAGGATTTGGTTGTTCAAGTAAATTTCGCGAAAGTCTTTTATGCCAAATTGTTAAAATATAAAAGCATTCTGTCTTTGAGGTTATTATAGTCTGCTTGTTGCTGCAGTCAATCTGCAGTGCCAACATGACAATAATTTAGTAAGGCGCCAAATTAAAATCCTCCCCAATCATTTAACATCTCTCTGTACTTTCTAAAGGCAGTAATAGACGATAATAAATTTCATGAAGATTACATGAATTTTTGAACAAAATGCCATTTGATCGTGTATAGTGACTGTTCAATTTTTACGTGAATACAATCACATTACTGCCACCTAATAATGCTTGTGGTGATATCACCGTTGAAGATTCAGATAAAGAAGATGATGTAGACATAAATAATTTACCTGCAAGCCAGATGCAGAGTCAAGTTAGAGTAAGATAGAGGAGTGCAGAAGAAGAATGAGAAGGAAGCAAGATTTGCAGGAACAAAAATAAACAAGTGAAAAGGGGAAAAATCTATTAGTATGTAGAAGATTTATCATCTGATGATTATACTTTTCCAACAAACGAGGAAGATGTTTCTTTCACCGAAAGATCTCCATCCGAACTTCTCTTTTATTTTTTAGACAAAAACATCTTGCAAACAATTGTTACTGAAACCAACCGTTATTCACAACAAAAAAAAAACAAAAACGTAACTGTTGATTTGTCAGAAATAAAATGTTTCTTGGAATATTAATACTAAAGAGTTATTTTGAAAAAGTAAGCTCGTGGAAGCCCTGTATTTTTCTTAACAAATCTTAATCTTTGTTAACCTACCACGAAGTTCTCTTTCCTGTTACTGGAAGAGAAAAGTTAATAGTGGATAGGTAAGTTTGGGGAAACTTTCAGCGGATGTATAAAATAAAAAAATGTTTTAATAACGAACCAAACTAATATGGAATTTAAAGTCGTTTTATATTAAAAGACACGAATTTCTTTACTGCCATCCGTGAGAAAATATATCTGTATCATTTATCGTTTTTCTTCTTTTTACTAAACTGAAGACCGATGGAGCGTAATAAAATAAATATCCTCATTGAAAGTGCACTAATCTGTTTTTTGACAAGGAAATATAATAAATACAAATTTATTTCTAAATGTAAATAAAAATATATAAATTCTCAAAAAATTTCCACTGTTGCAAGTTTACTTTTAATTAATTTTAATGTTTCGTTTATCATATTAATTTAAAGAGAAATTTAAAGTAGTATCAATGCACTGTAAATAGGCTTACAAATAACATAATTATTATTTTAGTATAATCTGCTAATTTTATTTTTAATAGACACACAGTACTATTAGATAAAAGAAATCACAACCTACAAAGTGTGAGAATATGATTATGTATTTGTTCTTTTCTTTTTTGTGTGTCAATTAAAATACTATTAGTAATTCATAAACCTATAACATTATCCTCAAAATAAAAAATGTCTTAACCTACTATCGAGTCGACACGATGGTTGACTTCCTTTTTCCAAACTAAAACAGTTCATTATTTTTCTATTTTCTATTTGATGTGCATAAGCCATACAAATTGCCGAATATAGTATTTATTAATGTATGTCATACGCGAAAGTAAAACAATAACGATTTCGCGACAGTAATTAAAACATTGAAAGGTTAGATGCATTGCATTGCATGTACACTTTCTTCAGAATTTTTTCTTTTCTGTTGTTAATAATTTTTTAATTATCAAAATGGCAATATTATTATAAATACTGCCTCTCTCTTTTCTTCCTAAAATCGAGAGACCAGTTTAACGTGACTGCATTGTTTATTCTTATAAAAACCGTTAACATTATTTCATATTTTATTATTCCTACTATTAATTTTTCTAATGCCACGTGAAGGAATTTTTTTACAGACATACAAACTTGTAATACCAAGTGTTAATATGTTCTTTTTGCGGATTTTATGTTTTCCTAGTAACTAATTAATAATTGAAGGAAAACGAGAATTTCATTGTCTTTTGTATGTTGAGACCTTTAGATGAATATTCAGCAACGTTATTTTTGAATTAATTGCTAATAAAACGTATAATATACCTAATTGTAAAAAATTAGTCGTGCAAAAAATGATTTCAGATATAGTCGAGGGTTATCTAAATTCGGTCGGATACTTTCTAAAATGTTATAATAATAGAATGTGTTTTGTTAGAAATTATAATTTAAAACTCTCTTTTCACACTTCATCTCTATTACTACAATCGTTTTGTTGGATTTTTTAAGCTTGAAAATCTGGATGGCAAGGACTTCCTTAAAAGTAGTGTACTTTGCTTTTACTACCTTTAAAAAAACTCTCCAAGTGTTTATGTTTTCCTGACCAGATAGACCACAATTGTGTGCGCACACACACACACACATCGATTTGTTTCAATTCTACTTTATTAATTTAATAACAAGGGGTATTTCCTAGCAGTTAGTTGAAGGTTAAAGTTAATCAACATAAATTGTATTTATTATAATGCTTACTATTAAAAATCAACTCGAATTATCTGTATTGATTGTAAACATGAACTGAATAGAGTGTTGGATCACTAGAAGACCTTACCAAATTGCATTCCGTCCTACTTTACACCTACAACGTGATGCAAAGATTACACCAAACTTTCTATAAGCATATCTTTATGTGACTAATATTCAAGATGCTTTTATAACTAACATTTTAACATCGGTACTCTTCTCTACTCGTTTTTTTAAGAAGTAGGTCAAAAATGCACAAAAGTTTATTCATATTAGAGATTATTAAATATTAATCTGTAACTTGTGTCAGTTAGTAAATTTATTAGTTTAACATACTTTTAGTTTCATTAGTTATTCAAATATTAATTCTTACTGTGCTCCTATTAATCTGTAATGGCTTTAATTTTTAAGAGAAAACTGAAAGTTTCGTGCAAACATTGTAAATTATAGTCTATCTACAACATTCTTATATAACATTAGATGATAATATTTAAATGTAATTTGCAAGAAGTTGAAAAGATAAAACGCGTTTCATTTTTATTTGTTTTGAATTTAATTTCCTTTCATTTCGCAAAGATATAATATTTCTGTACTATTGTTTCTGTTGAGGAATTAACTTCATTATTTTAAAAAAATGGTCAAATTAATATTTAGGGATTTTTGGTACAAATCATTTAATGTTGGTAATACTCCGCTAGTGACAAATAATAGGTTTTTAAAAGTTATGTTGTTTGGTTCTTAAAATTTGGGAATAAAATAAAATTAAATATAGAATTTTTTAAAAAGAGCAAGTTTCGGATACCCAAATGAGTTTCATAATAATAATAATAATAATAATTGTAATAGTTATTTATTTAATTTAGAATTTCGTATTATTTAATAGTGAGTAGTAATCTTTGATTTTAGAAATGGCAGTTTTAGGTTGGCTGCCTGTAGATTGTCAAATTGACATTTGTAGATTATGTTTCTTGACTATGTCACACTTCATTTTTAAGTTACACAATAAATGAAACATTATTATTACATTTTTAGTCATATTCACTTTACTGTTAATGCTTTTAAGTATTACAGCCATCAACAATATTATTGGAATTGTGTATAAATGAAGATCACAACAACAAGAAGTAAACAAGAGTTGTACATGGGTAATTGCTGTTACCTGCATGTTCTTGCGATTAATGCTTTTAGAAGAAGAAATTAAAAAATTCTTTTTTATCAAGGTATTATTAAATTAGAAATCAAATTTGTTGTCTTTATATTGTTTAAATAGCTACAATCTTGTTATTTTTATACCAATATAAGTGTAGGTTCCAGGACAACCCTACTAGAATAACTCAGAACTGCAATATCCTGGCAATATCAGAAGAACAGCAAGAAATACAGCAAAATGTGTGCTACTTGTTAGTAGCGTTATTGATTTTAATTATTAGCTTTATTATATATATTATGTTTTTTAAATTTAACATTATTATATACAATTAATTAATAATAATAATAAACCATTTATACAATATATAGTGAATAAGTTGTCCTTATTAATAACCACAATATTAGTAATGTTCCAATTTTTAAACTAAATTCTAAAATAAAGGTGTAAATAGGTAGTGTCAGTTATCAATGATTTTTCATACCAGATCGTGAGACAAATAACACTAGAGTTTCATCTAATACAGAAGTATCTATTAGATGGAATAACAAAATATTTACATAATTCAGGCATAAAAGTATATCTACTATAGTACTGTAAGTAGCAAATAAAGAAATTATTGAATAATAATTAAAACAATTTTAGTAGGTTTTAACTGTCCTCGATTCATTAAAAGAAAGAAAATGCAGTGTTTTAACAATTAGTAAATCTTGAAGGTACATTAAGATTTTTAGAATGGATCACCTTGCCTGCAAGCTATTCTTTCAAGAATTAGCTTTTGGAAAACCATAAGCACAGTGAGTCAGCAGCTAGAAGACAAAATTTAATCAAATTTGTAATTTATTTTAAAATACAATTACAAGTAACAGCAGATTAGTATTTAGCAAATATAACACACAATAAACTATTTTTCTAGTTAATCATCCCTTATTCATACAGTTCAAATTCCTATAGATTATTATAGTATCTACCCAACAACTTATTTGGACTGGCTTGATGCATTACTCGAAATCCACCTTGAAGTTTGCTATGTGGGCATTCTTCGACAATGTTATCCGTTGATGGGATATTGAGGATATAAAGGATATTTCCATGTTTGAATTCTTGTTTACCTAAAAGTAATTTAACTAATTAGCACAGATAGAGAACACTAAAGTGATTCTAATGCTAGTTACCATTAAAAATAATAATTTTCATGTGTACTATACCTTGTCGAAACATAATGAAAATTAGAAATTATCACATTTGCTACACTGGAGGGTTTTTATTCTTGCTATACTTTAAAATTTCGTTTTATTTCTTTATAAGAAAGCTAATTCTCAATAATTCCATATTAACAGTAGGTACCAATTTTAGAAAGAATCTATGAACATAACCTCTAAAGCTAACTCTTTTACACTTTAGTTTGACCTTAAATAATGATTTATTCTCAGCTAAGTATTATTAAAGAATTTAATACCGTCTAGTTTGAATACAAAACGTAAAATACGCATGTTCTGTAATGGTTTCCCATTTGACGTTTTGCGTTTCTTCAAAATGACCGATGAAACAGTGATTATCAACGTTGCCAGAACTGTATAAAAATCTCTAAAACTAAAGATTTACAACATTTTACTGTTTACTTTACCCAGAAAACTAACAGAAAGCTTTTCGATTAGATCTGATTGAAACAGAAATATTTTCTACCTTCTTTTATAATCTTTCTTAGCGGTTAGTGTTTTCTTAAAATATGTCAAAGTTGTTTTTTTCTACTATATTATTCATTAACGAAGCATTCAGTTCGCATTTTAGTTGATAATATGCATTTATATTTGATAGTATTGCTAAACAAACAAACACCTATCTGTGTGACTGTTTACCTTGTACCCGATACAAAGTAATTCCAAACGGAATAAATTAAAAAATTATTCTTTAAATATTTTAATTTAATGGAAAAACGAACCACAGAAGAAAAACACGGCCAGATTTATGTACATCTTCCGCTATAACATCTTTTTATTATTTCAATCCATTAAAATAGTAGCCTGTTTACCGTATTTCTATTTTAAGAGCGCCGAATCATCTTTTTAAATGTAAAGGTCATTTTGAATTCCTTACATTATAACAGTACATATTTAATATCGTACCATGTATATACTTTAAAGGTTTTCGCGAAAATTATTAACGACCGTTTTCATTTTCATTCGTTTTATTAATCTGGTCAACTGTTAAATATATTATAGAACTATGTTGTCGTCGTCCTTGATTATGCCGCGACTACAGGTGTGCTTTTACTTTCGACGGCCATTGCTGCTGCCGCTGCTCCTGCAACATGCAAAATTCGAATATTACTGCAGAAAGTATTTGTTGTTGCATCTAAACTACATTATTGCGTCAGTTTCGTTTAGCTTTTCGAAATTTTTGTATGAATTCTCCGAAAAGGTTGATAATTTCATCATTTAAAGCTTGTTCGATTGCGATTTCAAAATTTTAATTGAGGAAGTCAGTTTTTCTAAGATGTATAACAAAAAGAACTAGCCGTCTGGTTAATATTAACATACATCTTTCCAAAACTGCCATTATTAGAAAGTAACATCGTTTAAACACGCAATCATCGTTTCCGCGTGAAGATCTTGATGTACTTGTTTTTCCATGCTTTACCTCTACTAGCATTATGTCACATTATTCCAAAGAAGAATATTATGCTGTTATACATAATTTTTAAAACCAAATTAGTGTGTTACTAAGACAAGGTTATCCACTATGAAAAAACTCTCAATTACAGCAAATAAAGAGGATCGATAGATTTTAAAAGCACGCGTTTATAGTCGAGGCACGAAATAAATTGGATGATTAAAGATGTCGGAATGTCTGTAGGTACCTTAAAAGAATTATTCCGACTTTAATAGGATCTCTGATAAGCAATTAAACGGTCATTATACAAATTGCAATCTGCTAAGTATTTTTATTTAGCAAAGGCAAGGTTTTCTTAAACAGTTAATTAAGAGAAGTCGCCTTAAGGGTTTGAAGAACGTTAGACAGCGATTAGAAAAACGTGAGTTGTTTATTGTAAGCAATAAATTTTATTTTTTGCTATAGATAATAAGAATGTTACAGGAATAAACTCTAAACAATTTGTACAAACCACAAAAGAAACCCAATACCATGAGAGAATCTTTGATATTCTACTGATAATCAAACTTAAAAAGAGAAACCTTCTTTTATTGTAAACTAATACTGCTGACAGTAAATTCTGGAAGTGGGACATGGGACATAAAGTTTCTTCAAACATCAGGGTATTGGTGATCGGTTTCTGTTGATTTCTAACATCTTTTGAATCTCGGAAACAAATAATATGGCATCGACGTGAGACTTTGGTTGTTGGCATTGATGAATGGAAAAATATTCAACGATCCAACCGGTCGATCTTTGCTTTCTATTAATCATCTAAGAAGATAAATGTCACACATGCCACCGTAGAACATGAATCTTCCTTTATTAGAATTTTAAACAAACTACACGTGCCGCTGACTACCAGCAGTGGCCTACAGCAAGGCTTAGCTCTATATTAACCTTCTAAGACAGCTAAATATCTCATAGAAAACTGTCAAGCCCAGAAAAACGAGTTTTATAGTCTGACCAGCTCGATGGACAGAGAAAGATTTACAAAGTTGTGGAAATCTTTCACAGATACTGTAAACGCCGTCTACGGGGCTTAATCTCGAGCTTCGTTTTCTATCAACCATAGAAAAAAAGGTAAATGTCACACAGGCCACTCACGTTGACCCAAAGTAGTGCTTTTTTCTCCACTGACATCAAAAATACTGAAAAGAAATAGGACTATGCCTTCCAAGGAGCCACGTGCAGTAGACCATGCCGTGTTTCGCTTTTTTATTATTTTATTATTTAAGAAGCAAAATGCCGCACAGGACACCTAACAAAGTCATGCTAGACGTGCCACTAGCTACCTCCAGTGGCCCACAGTAGGGCTCCGCCTTCTATAAACCTTCTTAGAAAGCTAAATGTCATACAGGCCACTTACAGTGGCCAAGTCATGCTTTTTCTACCATTGAGCTTCCTATAAGAATGATAAACACAGGTACGGGTTGAACTCCGTCTTTCAAGAAGCCACGTGGCACGGTCCACGCCGTCTTCTGCTCTCTATTAACCTTATAAGAAAGCTAAATATCTCACAGGCCACCTACGATGGCTCAAGGTCGTCCTTTTTCCTCCATTGACTTTTTAAAAACACTAAACAAAAATACGGAATAGACTACATCTTCCAAGGAATCCACGGAGCGTTTTACTCTTTCTTAATCATCTAACAAGCTACATGTTACACAAGCCACCTACGGTCCAAAGTTTTGCTGAAAACAAATAGACGTACCACTGCTCTCTTTAAGCTTCTTAAGTTAAGTGTCATATACGACATCTACGGTGATCCAGAGTCGTGTTTCTCTCTCTCTTGACCTTCTTAAGCTTTCTAAACAGAAATACGGGTTGGTCCACGCCTTTCAAGGAGCCACTTGGAGTGGCTCACATCGCGTTTCGCTTTTTATTAACCGTCCAAGAAGCTAAATGACATAATGACCGACAGCTCTGCTAGTAAGAACTAGACCTGCCACTGGTCACCCCCGATGACCCATGGTAAGGTTCTGTTCTCTATTTACGGTCAAACAAAGCTAACAGACCATCTAAGGTGGCTCAAAATCGTGCATTCTTCCTCCATTATCCATTTTTAAGAACGCTAAACACAAATACGGGTAGCACTACGTCTTCCAAAGAGCCACGTGGCGGGGCCCACACCATGTTTCGCTCTTTATTACCCGTCTAAAAAGCTAAATGTCACGTAAACCACCTACGATGTCCAAGATTCTGCTAAAAAGAGGTAAACGTGCCACTGGTCACCTTCGGTGGCACACGATACGGCTCTCTTCTTTTTTAACCTTGTAAGATAGCTAGATGTCATATAGGCCACCTACGGTTCTTAAGAATAATAAACACAAATTCGGGTTGGACTACTTTTTCTAAAGAATCATGCCGCGTTTCGCTTTTTTATTAACCTTATAAGAAACCTGAATGTCTCACAGGCTACCTAGGGTGGCACAAAGACGTGATTATTTCTCCATTAACCTCCTTAAGAATGCTAAACAAAAGTACGGGCTAAGCTACGTCTTCGAAGCAGCCACGTAAAGTGGCTCATACCGCGCTTCGCTTTTTGTTAACCGTCTAAGAAGCTAAATGCCACACTGGCCACTTTCGGTGGCCTATAGTAAGACTCTGCCCTTTACCAACCTTCTAAGAAAAAATATTGCAGTGAACAAAATACAATTGTATATCCTCCTGCATAATGGTAAAGAAGTTTCTCTTTAAACCCATTACAATTGCCTGCCGTAGCATGAGGTCGGACCACGCACTCTATTGACCTCTTAAAAATGCTAAACATAAACATGGGTTGGAGTATGTGTTCCAAAGTACTACCTCCGGCAATCCACGTTTGAGCCTAGTTCTTTATTAACTTTCTACAACAGCTAAATGTTACACCGGCCACCAAGGGTATCTCAAACTCCTGCTTCTTCCTTCATTGACGTTTTAAAAACACTAAACACAAATACGGATTAGACTACGTCTTCCAAGAAGCCACCTGGAGTGACCCACCCTGTATTCGTCTCCTTATTAATCGTCCAAAAAGATAAATGTCACAACGGGCCACCTAGTTTTGCTTCGTCCTTCGTTGATCTTCTTAACAAAGTTAAGCACAAATATGGGTTGGACTATGTCGTCTAAGAAACCACCTGTAGTGACCCATGCCGCATTGCATTCCTCATTAATCGTCTAAAACGCTAAATGGCACGACAGGCCTCCTACGGTGGCTCAAAGTCTTGCTTCGTCCTTCGTTTACCTTCTTAACAAGGTTAAATACAAATACAGGTTGGACTATGTCATCTAAGGAACCACCTATAGTAATCCATTCTGCATTGCATTCTTTATTAATCGTCTAAGACGCTAAATGTCACAACGGGCCACCTACGGTGGCTCAAAGTTTTGCTTTGTCCTTCATTGACCTTCTTAACAAGGTTAAACACAGATACGTCTTCCAAAGAGTCTACGCAGCCTCTCGCTTTCTATTAACCATATAAGAAACCTAAATATCTCACACGCCACCTACGGTCCACGCCACGGTTCGCTTTTCATTAAGCGTCTAAATGTTACGTAGGCCGCCTGCAGTGGCTCGAAATCCTGCTAGGAAGAGGTTAACTGGCCACTTTCGGTGGCCTACAGTAGAGCTCTCTCCTCTTTAACCTTCTGAGCAAGCTAAATGTCATACAGGTCACCTACGGTGATCCAGAGTCTTGCTTCTCCCTCCAATGACCTTCTTAAGAATACTAAACGCAGATACGGATAGGACTACGTCTTTCAAAGAGCCACGTGGCGGGGCCCACGCCACGTTTTGCTTTTAATTAAGCGTCTAAGAAGGTTAATGTCACGTAGGACACTTACAGTGACCCGAAAACCTGGGAAAAAGAAGGAAACGTGCCACTGGTCACCTTCGGTGGCTCATAGTAGGGCTCTACTCTCTTTTAGCCTTACAGAAAAGCTAAATGTCATGCAGGCCACCTATGGTGTCCAAGGTCGTGTGTTTCCCTCCATTGACCTTCTTAAGAATACTAAACACAAATACAGGTTGGCCTATGTCTTCCAAGGAACCCGGTGGCGAGGTCCACGTCGCGTCTTTCTTGTTATTGACTATCTAACAAGCTATATGTCACATAAGCTACCTACCGCGGCCCAAAGTCCTGCTAAAAACAACTAAACGTGCCACTGACCATCTCCGGTGGACCACTGTAGAGCTTCGCTCTCTATTAACCTTCTTAAGAGAGCTAACTATCCAATAATAAAACTATTGGTTTGAAAAGTTTAATTTTCTTAAGCTTAGACACGTAATTCTAGTCTGCTGAAAATGCTAAAAACAAACATAGGTTGAGCTACGTATTCAAAAGCGTCACCTCTGGCGGCTCAATGTCGGGCTTCACTATCTATTAATATTCTTAAAAATGTTAAATATAGACTGGTCGGGCTATGCACCCTAACGGACCACCTGCTTATTTCAAGGTTGGGCTTAGCGCTCGATTAGTCTTAAAAATGTTAAATACAGACATTGGTCAGGCTATGCACCTCTAATGGGCCTCCTGCTGTACCCCAAGTTCAGACTCAGTTCTCTATTGATCTTCTTAAAAATGTTAAGTATGTACATGGGTCAGGCTGTGCACCCCAACGATCCGCTTAACATACCCCAAGGTCGGACTTTGTTCTCGATCAACCTTTCAAGAGAGCTAAATATCCCACAAAAAAAACTTCATTGGTTTGAAGAGCAGACAACGGAATCTTCAAGGCCCTGGTCGTGTCTTGTGCCAAAAAGTCTACGTCAATAAGCTTGTCGACGTAGACCTTTCGGCACAAAATTCTTCTTCGTACCTTACAAAAAAACACTAGGCACTTGTATTTTAGGCATCCTTTATTCATTTAATAAGGCAACGTGTAGAAGATTGAAATATTGAAATGCTTTGAATCTGTAAAAATTGATAGTCCACTCTTACAGAGCATGCGGTAGAATTAAATCACAAGTTTGATTTTAAAAATCATTAAAGCTAAACAGATACCGAATCAAAATTGATGTGCAACTTAGGAACGATACCTACAGATTTAATCGATGTACTAGTAGGTAGCGTATTAATTGAATTCCGAGACCTTTATTGTTACACCCACAATTTCCTCCCGCCATTGTACTTGAGACTTATGATTATATCGTGGACTTAGAGACTGTTTTCTTATTCTATTTTTAGAACCGGAAATTCCTCAGATCATATTATAGTGTGGTGATTTTGTTTTCAGCTTTTTTTTTATATGTACTAACTTGTAAGTCATAGTAGATTAGGAATTCTTTTGGGAAGTTTTTTTGTTTGTTTAAAGTTTGATTATATGGTATAGAGATAATTTGAATGCAACAAGAGTCACATTTTTATGACAATCTAAAATTAAATCAAAGAAGAAGATATCTCCTTTCCCTTTCATTGTTATTTCAAACCTTTGTTCAATTCACAGAACAGAATAGATATAACAGTCATTATTGTTTCTCAGGACAAAAATAAAAATTAACGGGATACTACTTGAAGGTTATACCACACCCATCCGTTTTGCAAAAACTAACTACAAATAGTTTACGTAACTTATAAACTTGAAGATGCTCTTTTGTAAAGAATGTCAGAATTTTACCCACATCTGTCGGTAAAACCACTTTATACCTCATATAATAAGTTAATAACACACACACATACACGTGTAGATGATAAACTATAATAAACATTAAAAATAAATCTCGTATCATCGCTTAAAATCTTGTCCCTTAGGTGATTTAATTTGTAAAACTGCCCGTCATTAGACTTGGTAATGAAGGTGATTTTGAATTATTTAAATTTTTCTCTTTAATGCAAATTAGATACCTACTATGTATTTATGATTTACCGCTGTGTTCTTTAATATTATCCCTGGCAGAGGTCAATTCTTATAATATTTTATCAAGATAAAATCGACCTAGTTCACACCCTTTCAATTCTAATGAGTTTATTTTAGTTGTGGTTAAATAGGAAATAAACACATAATTTTCATTTTTTCTACAGAGGAAGTCCGTGTACTTCCTACATGCATGAATACAATCGGAATCACCCACAATTTGTTCACAGGATTAATAGGAGGTAGTTGTTAGTTTGAGTAATAATAAAAAATTAAAAACAAGTTATGTGTCTATTTAATGAGGCAGACTATGATTCATACTAGTAGTTAATTACTAATACGTTCTTGAATGTATATTTTGGAACGTAACGATCGAAATCATAATCAAAAAATGCCATAAAGCCGTATATAATTGTCGGTTCATAACGGAAATTGGTCAATGCTTTGATTTACATAGACAGAAAGAAATAAACGCACGCTAATGTCATTTTATTTAAAGGACAACTAACTTACTTTTAGAATGTGTTTGTAACCACAATGGTATTTAGCAGTTACGTAACAAATTCTTCTTTGTGATTTATATTCTATGTTTTTAAGTAGTTAACGTTAACGGTAAATTGTTTTCACTTACATGCAGCAGAAGCATCGTTTCATAAGAGTAAGGCCGATCGCTTCAGCGTAATTTCTCCTACGATCTATCCTTCCAATGACGATGTTACACAGTGATATAAATTGAAGACTCGTCTAATTTCCCTTCTTTTATCTAGATTTAAAAAATGGCAATAAAGCTTTTATAATTCTAAAAAGACATGTCAAAAATTATAGTGCCAGCAGGCTTGCTCAAGGTTTGGAGACGGAAAAGTGTCGTCACTGATGTAGAAGACTTAGTCAAGATCAAGACAGCAACAAGCTTCTCAAGACTCTCTAAACAAAGTAGGCTCACACTACCGAAACAGCCCTGAACTTACCTTAAAAACGTCTGTAATAAATTTGTTTGTTCGTCGTATAATAGATATTCGATATTTCAGCGGTGTATACATATTGACTATGAGAGTTATGGACATTTTTAGTTGCAGACTGAAAAGTAAAAACAAAACGAAATTTTCCTTATCAAAATATATAATTGCACCAACTCACTTTAATAATTTAAAATGGCTGCCGGCCCTGGACGAGTCTTGTGCTAAGAAGTCTACATCGGCAAAGTTTCGCCGATTTAAATTATGCTACACCAAGTCACACACGCGATTAGCAGTCACGGAGGGTGGTTTAGAATAGATTAGTAACCACCTAACTTACTACTATTTAGATTTTGTTTTAATATAAAAAAATATTATACTGAACAAAATACAATTCTATATCCTCCTGCGTAAAGGTTACGAAGTTCATCTCTAAAGCCATTACAATTACCCGCGGTGTCACAAGGTCGGCCTACGCACTCTATTGACGTATTAAAAATGCTAAACATAAACACGTGTTCCAAAGGACTACCTCTGATGGTCCACGTTCGGATCTCGCTCTCTATAAACTTTCTGAGACAGCTAAATGTCACACCGACCACTAATGGTGGTTCAAAGTCATGCTTCTTCCTTCATTGACGTTCTAAAAATACTAACACAAATACGGGTTGGACTACGTCTTCTAAAGAGCCATGTGGCACGGCGCATGCAGCGTTTCGCTGTCTATCAAGCGTCTAAAAAGCTAAACAGCACACAGGTTACCTATGGTGGCTCAAGATCTTCCTTCTTCCTCCATTGACCTTCTTAAAAATACTCAACACAAATATGGTTGGGACTACGTCTTAAAAGGAGTCAAACAGCGTTTTTTCCTTTATTGACCGTCCAAGAAACTATGTATTACACAGTGCCACTTACGGTGGCTCAAGGTCTTCTTTTGTCCACCATTGACCTTCTTAAAAATGTTGAACATAAATACGGGTAGGGCTACGCCTTCCAAACAGCCACCTGATGCGCCCCAAGCCGCATTCCTCCTTCTATTAACCGTCTAAGAAGCTAAATGTCACAACGAGCCACCTACGGTAACTCAAAGTCTTACTTTGTCTTTCACTGACCTTCTTAAGAATGATAAGCACACAAATAAGGATTTGGTCTTCGAAAGAGCCATTTAACTGCGCCTACGCTGCGTTTCGCTTTTTATTAGTCTTCTAAGAAGCTAAATGTCACACAGGCCGCTCAAAGTCTTGGTTCTTCCTCCGTTGACCCTCTTAAGAATGCTAAACTCAAGTACAGGTTGGACTACGTTTTTCTAAGAGCCACCTGGCGTGGAACACGCCGCTTTCTCTTAATAGTCTATGAAGCTAAATGCCAGTTACAATGGCTCAAGGCTATTCTTCTTCTTCCACTGACTTTCTCAAGAATGTTGAACACAAATACGGGTAGGGTTAAATCATCCAAAGAGCATTGAGAGCTAAATGTCTCACAGGCCACTTGCAGTGACCCAGTCTTGCTTCTTCCTCCGTTGACCTTCTTAAGAATGTTAAACGTAAATACGGGTTGGACTTCGTCTTTCAAAAGGCCACCTCCCCTGCTTCATTCGACGTTTTGCTCTTTATTAACCGTCTAAAAAGTTAAATGTTACACAGGTCACCTACGGTGACTCAAAGCCTTGCTTCTTCCTCCATTGACCTTCTTGACAAAGTTAAACACAAATACGGGTTTGATTACATCTTCCAGAGACCTACGTATCTGACGCGCCCCACGCCGCATCGCTCTTTTTATTACCCATCTAAGAAGCTAAATGCCACAAAAGCCACCTACGGTGGCTCAAAGTCTTGCATCTTTCTCCATTGACCTTCTTAAGAATGTCAAAAACAGATACGGGTCGTACTACGTCTTCCAAAAAACCACATTGCGTGGTTCATGCCAAAGTTTGCTCTATGCTCACACAGGCCACCTGCAGTGAATTAAAGTCTTGCTTCTTCCTCCATTGACTTTCTTAAGAATTCTAAATACACATACGAGTTGGATTACGTCTTCCTAGGAGTCACCTAGTGTGCCCCACGTCGCATTTATCTTTTTACGTTTATTAACAATCTAAGAAGCTAAATGCCGCAAAGGCCACCTACGGTGTCTCAAAGTCTTGCTTCTTTCTTCGTTGACCTTCTCAGGAATGTCAAACACAAATACCAGTCGGACTACGTCTTCCAAAAGCCACATTGCGTAGCTACAAAGCTAGATGTCACACAGGTCACCTGCAGTGAATGAAAGTCTTGCTTCTTCATTTCTCCATTGACCTTTTTATTAATCGTCTTAGAAGCTAGATGATAGCTAGAGGCTATCTACGGTGGCTCAGAGTCCTCCATCGACCTTCTTAAAAATGTCAAACAGAATCAAGGTTGGATTACGTCTTTCAAAGAGCCACCTGGTGTGCCCCACCCCGCATTTCCATTTTTACTAACCGCCTAAAAAGTTAAATGTCACACAGGCCGCCTACTGTGGCTCGAAACCTTGCTTCGTCCTTCTGTGACCTGCCTAGAAATGCTAAACACAAATACGTGTTGAACTACGTCTTTCAAGAAGCCACCAGGCGTTTTCTATGCTGCATGCCACTCCTTATAAATAAAGAAACTAAATGTTACATAGGCCGCTCAAAGTCTTGCTTTTTCCTCCATTGCCATTCTTCAGAATGCTAAATACAAATATGGGTGTGGCTACGTCTTCCAAAGAACCACCTGGCGTGCACCACGCTCTATTTCACCCTTTAATAACCGTATAAGAAGCTAAATGTCACACAGGTCACCTACGGTGGCCCAAAGTCTTGCTTTTTTTTCTCCATTCCTCTCCGTAGTAATGCTGAACACAAATATGGATTGGACTACGTCTTTCAAGGAGCTACCTAGCGTAGCGCACGGTGTGGCCGCTTTTTATTAACTGTCTAAGAACACCCAAACATCATTTCAGAGTTCTAGTAACTCTCTCTATAGATTTAGCTTAAAATCAATGTTTTCAGATATTTTTTGTTGTCCCGTGAAAAAAATGTTTTCCACCAAGAGTTATACAAGAAAGTACACAAAAGGTTGGAAATTATCGGTTAAGTCGATCCTGTACGTTTAATTACATTTTCTGTCGTCACATTATGTTTGATTCGTTCTGACATTCATTCTATTTGCGTATCTTACTATAGTGCTATAGGCAAGCAGAAAACCCGAGAGCGCCGCCACCCGGTTGTTATTATAAGTTACATAGGTTACATTGTTCAAACAAAATTCACTGACAAAATGGGGAAAAGAAAAGCACCGATACACACAATACACGCAAAAAAGATTGGCAGAAATTATTAGATCTTTCCTTAGAATTCCAGTCATTTAATTAATTTTCAAGAACAAACGATTAGCAAAAATGAAGAACAAATAAGATTGTAATTTTATTTATTTTATATAATTATATTTTCAATATTTTTCAGATAGATTTCTTTAGCATTCAGACATTGTTTGAAATGTGGCAACATGTAACACACTTGGTAATAAAGTAAGCAACTTAAAGTACCACGTTGTCACGTTTCAAAAACGTTAACCTTATCTAAGAAAAAATAAGTCACAGATAACAGAAAGCTATTTGACTTATTACTTTTTAATGAGAGATATTTATTTTATTATTATTTACAATTTTGTATTATTTAATAGTGAGTAGAAATATTTGATTCTAGAAATGGCAGTTTTTGGTTGGCTGCCTGCAGATTTTCAAATTGACATTTGTAGGTTATGTTTTCTGAATATGTCACACTTCATTTTAAGTTACACAATAAATGAAACATTATTATTACATTTTTAGTCATATTCACTTTACTGTTAATGCTTTTCAGTATTACAACCATCAACAGTATTACTAGAATTGTGTGTAAGTGAAGATCACAACAAAAAGAAGTAAACAAGAGTTGTGCATGGGTAATTGCTGTTACCTGCATGTTCCTGCGATGAATGCTTTTACAAGAAAGAAGTTAAAAAATTCCTTTTTGCTATCAAAGTATTATTATATCAGAAACCAGATTTATTGTCTGTTTTGTTGTTTAAGTAGCTACAATCTTGTTATTTTTATATGAACAAACTATTAATAGAATAAATAGTGAATAAGTTGTCATTGTTAATAACCATAATATTAGCAATATTTCAATTTTTAAACTAAATTCTAAAAGAAAGGTGTAAATAGGTATAGTGTCAGTTATCAATGGTTTTCATACCAGGTCGGGAGACAAATTACAGGAGAGTTTTGAAGTTATCACACTGGAAATTGAAATACTACCTACTGCTCAATTATAAAATAATAATTTGATTTTTACAATAAACCATGCAGCTTATAATATTGGTATCTATTAGACACAACAGCAAAATCTCTACATAATTCAGGCATAAAAGTATCTACTAGAACTAGAAATAGTAAATTAAAAAATTATTTAATTATCAATAACAATTTTAGTAGGTTTTAATTGTCTCCGATTCATTAAAAGAAAGAAAATGCAGTGTTTTAACAATTAGTAAATCTTAAGGGTACATTAAGATTTTTAGAATGGATCACTTTACCTGCAAGCTATTGTTTTGAGAATTAGCTTTTGGAAAACCATAAGAACTGTGAGTCAGATGCTAGAAGACAAGATTTACTAAAATTATTTACTTTTATTTTACTTACCTACTTGACAGGTTGGTGCATCACTTGAAATCCACCTTGAAGTTTAGCGTTCTTCGACAATATTATCCATTGATTTAATTTAAAAATAAATAATTTTAGAACAATATATATATATATACATACACACACACATGAATGAAGTAATTAAGATTTGTTGTTTAAGCAAAGTCTTGATACTAATAATTAATGTTCTATTTGCTTTGTAAAAACAAATGGAACAGGAAATCTAAATTTAATCATTATTACCTTACATTTACCTCCTTTTACATGCATTTTATAGGTAGCTAGTATCTTAAGGGTAAATTTGTTGCATAATTTCACAACCTATCAGTCATGCAAGCAGTAATTTCAGAAATCACTTTAATTAGTAATCTCGTAAAGAGACTTTTTTACGTTTTCCCAATTACAATCGAAACTTGTATATTATACGGTTAGTTTTTATTTGAAAATGCCCCTTGGTAATGTTATAACTAGAGTGGAAACAGTAACCCAGAATGATTCGGGTGTGTGTTTCAAGACTGTTAAGGTTGTATAAATCTCATTTTAATATTTTGTGGGTAGCTTGGAAATACCAAAGATGTCTGGCATTTAACACTATAGGAATTTTAAAGACATACAATAGAATTTATAACATTTAACATCTCGATGATGATAATAATAATAATAATAATTAAAACTTGAGGAAATATGCAAACATGTTTGCAATATGCAGTTAGTCGCATATTTGTCCTTGCCAATACAAATCAGGTTTTTTAAAAGTAAAAGACGATAAAGAGTTAATCTAATACATTATTATTCTTAAAAGATGTTTCTTTCTTTTTTTCTCAAATTAAAACGATAATGAAGGAAAAGTTTAAATCATTTTTCATTAGCGTTTTTATTTTGATCGTAAACAGACAGGTTTTCAATCAAATGAAACCACTTTCAGTTTTCATTCCGTTAAATCATGCTTATCTAACTGTTAACTGTAGGCATCTGTGTAGTATAAATGTCTTGTGTATATCGACTATAATAAAAGCTACGTAATAAAATTCCAAACATATTTGTTGAGGTGTGTCCCCATTAAAAAATAAAAACACACATACATTTTGATGCCTTTAGTCACCCCACGGTACTTTTGTGGTGTCTTCAAAGTGAAAGTCTATTAATTTCTCTATTTACTTTCGCTTAATAACTTCTTTTTTTTCTACATATAAAAAGTGCGCATCTTTTTATATTGTTTTGTCATACTAGTTAATAATGTGTAGTAAAACATTGTTAATTTATAGAAAGTACACATCGGTTTCCTTTTACAAAAAACAGTCAAACTGCATTAAAGATGATTATCAATCATTCTGGAAAATGTCTCTATCTTGAAAATAGAAAAACTTTTACTTTACAATCACATTAAGTATTTGTATTTGAATTGCGTTTTCTTGAGATGAGAATTTTATACCCAGAGAAAAAAAACTAGCTGTACTATTATGATGAGAAGATTGAATGCCTATAATACATAATAATAATAAAGAAAGTATCTCTCTGAAAATTTCTCAAAAGATTCCTAAATACAATTTACATTTTATATACTACCACATTATACGAGGCTTTTAAAGTAGATCACCTGTTGTTGTGTTAAATATACGAACACTTTCACTGTTAGTGGTCATTGCGAAACGTTAAACTAGAAATTGATGTAATTTGGACTAGGTTAGGAGCTAGTTTATAATAAGTTGTCACTTTAACAAGCGTAAAAAAAGCAAGAGATAAAACTGGTTCATAATATGTATACGTTCGTACTACATTAATAAGAGATGCTAGTTCATCGTGGCTTTTCCTATATCCAACTCTCTCTTTATCCCAGGGGCTAAATTCCTATTTCATCTCAACTTTTCTCAACTTTTCTTGATTCCATTAATAATATTTATCGCGGAAAGTAAACCGTAAATGTCACAATTCTACTGAATGCTTCCTGTTTACTTCTATTTGCTTTTTCATCAGTAATGTTAATAAGTATGTCCTTTAAAGATTCAGATTGCTTAACAACAGTTTACGATTTGCTTCCTTTTAAAAATGTTATTTTCCTGTAAAGTGAGTAATCCAATTTTTTTTTTAATAAACGTGCCGATAGTAAATAACTACCTTTCTTCACGTATCTAGCTTTAATCAATTAACAAAAGTAAACAAATCTTGCAATAGTGACAACACTGTCCGTTATGTAAAATGGAAAAATGATAACTAATTCCTTTAGGACCCAAACCCGTCACCTACCTATAACGAGGGGTTCGCGTGCTAAACCAAGCAGGAAACGATAAGGTGCAAGCGGAAAACGGAAGCGGTAGTACAGTATCACTAATTAAACTAGACTGATTGATGGGTAGAGACGTTAGAGAAGCTAGGATGTTATGGATAGCAATAACAGTTAGCAAAAAGAGTGTATTCAATGTTAATTTTTTACTTACGCCTTTACCTTGCAAAAAATATTCACAATTAAAAACTACCCAGCAGGATAAAACTAATTTTATTTACGTATCATTCGTTAAATTGCATCTTATAATTAATTTTATTACTAAAAATGAAGGTGTTCTATACAACTATCGCAATTCGGAAGTTTTAAGAAATGCAGACTTTGGCCGCTTGGACTAACAGCCTGCTTTATAATCAGGGGGTTGGGTGTTCAAATCCCACCGGATTCTTTTACAATTTTTTTAATTTGTTTTTCGAAATTTCGTCTTATTTGTTTTTTAAGGAGTGTTTGTTTATTATTATTATTATTATTATTATTATTATTATTATTATTATTATTTTATAAGACCTGAGGTACCGAAACTTAGGCAGGCTTATATTTTATCCTATATCTGACTTATACTAACTAACACTAGATATAGCGTCTTTGGGCAGAAGAGTTCGTGCCTCTTTGCTCAGGGAGACAGAGAGAAAGATTTACTTTCGATTGACACGCACTTAGCACATTTACATCTCTGTGGAAAACTTACACACCTTTTGGTTTGGTGGATAATGTCTCGGATCTGTTGGCTGGGTAAATAAGGGAAGTATGGGGTCATCCAATGGAGCTTCTACGGCGCTCTGATCCTTTAATCCTCTTGGAGTGAAAACGAGTCTGGCCACCTTCGACAACCACCGATCAAGATGGTTCTTTCTTCTTAATGAAGCTAAATATCATTACTCGCAAGGGCCACCTTTGGTGGCCTCTGGTTAGGCTTCGCCCTCTATTAACATCCGATTCTTTAACCTTCTTAGAGTCGAAACGAGTGTGGCCACCTTTGATGACCACCGATCGAGACGGTCCTCTATCGACCTTTTTAATAGAGCTAGATATCATTACAGCTCGTACTATGCACTCGCACGGGCCACTTTTGTTGGGATGGCTTTTAGTTAGACTTCGCTCCCATTAACATGCTTGTACGACTGGGGCTACGTCCCAGCTGCACCATTTCTGAACCCTCCTTCTACTACATCGGGGTCACACTAACGGCGTTCTGATGATTTAACCTTTATCGAGTTGAAACGAGCGTGGCCGCTTTCGACGACCACCGATCGAAATGGTCTTTTATCGACTTTCTTAATAGAGCTAGATATCATTAATAATCCATTAGCATTCTTAATAGAGTTACATGTCATTGCGACTGGGGTTACGCCTTCGCTGTACCATCTTTCAGCCCTCTCTCCACTGTTTCGCTGTTCCGGTAGCTTTTCGCGTCGGCTCGTAGCACCTGTGGCGTTCTGATTCTTTAACCATCTTCAAGTATAAACGAGTGCATTTATATTCGGCGACCACCGATCGGCGTACTCCTCTATCGATCTACTCAATAGAGCTAAGTACATTACAGCTCGTGCTGTAGCTTCTAGTTAGGTTTCGCTTTCTATTAACGTGTTTAATAGAGCTAAATGTCATTACGACACGGTCTACGCCTGCGACGCACCACATCGGAATCCTCCTTTCACCGTTTCGTGGCTTCTGGTTAGGTTTCGCCCTCCATTACTTTTCTTAATACAGGTAAGTGTCATTACGACTGAGCCTATACCTCAGCCTTTCTCCCCCACTTTGCGGCTCCGGTCGCGACTAACGCCTTCAGCGTCACCTGGTCGCAAATTACGGCGTTCTGATTCTTTAACCCTCTTAAGAGCAGAAACGAGTGTAGTCCTCTATCGGTCTACTCAATAAATCATTTTTGGTGGCTTTTAGTTAGGCTTCACCTTCAATTAACATTCTTAAGCTGAATGTGTATGGTTAATTTGTTGATTTTCATTGCGTAGGTTTGAAGCAAGGATTAAATTACTGAAAGCTTCGCTTCGTTCATCTGTGAGTCTGCTGTACCATAAATGTGTTTTGGAATTGAAGTCTCCAGTGCGATCAACGAGCTCGTTAGTTAAAGCTGCAGAAGTGCGACATTTAATCCACCTGTTTAGTAAATGCTTCTTAAATGCTGTTTATCTCTAGCTCGGGAGAGGCGATGTATCCAAATCTCTAGGCTGTATTGGATTATTGGGATAACAGCCTTCTCATATACTGTTCTAATGGATTTTGGACGTGAATGCCTACGTATTTGGTATTGCTTATCCTTTTTCCATTGTGGAGGACCTCCTCTCTGACTTGCCTCTTATCTTGTTTGTTTTTGAACTGGGTACCTTCACCTGAGTCGTCGTCGGATAGGAGGGTGTTAAGAGTGTGTCGTAACGTGAATTCTATTGTATCCGCGTGCCCGTTTCGTGTTTGGAGGGCCGTATAAGTAAATGCGTCTTTGATCTTTTTCATCTACAGCGAAGTTCCATACAGTTGGACCCAAGATTGAGTATTACGTATAGAACTGATCGGCCTTCCAGATAGTTTTTGACGATCTGTACCAACTTGTCCCGGAGACCCATGTTATGAATTTGATGAATCGCAGACGGCCACCAGAGATTATCAAAAACACTTGGTGTCTTGTGCATTGATAGTGTCTAGCATCTTTTCGGTGACTTGTACAGTGCTCTTGCCTTTCTGGAAGCTTAAGTTTCTTGGGTTGATACACATTATCTTCTCTAACCTTAGTTATTATTCTTTTTCTGATAATGCGTTCGAGAACTTTTCCAAGCTCGAGTAAAAGCGTCGGTTGAAGTGATTTTGCGTCTGACGTGTCTCTTTCTGGCAATTATTTTTTTACGGGTCGAGATTTTCAGGCCTGGAACACACTTGACGTGGCCGAAAAAAACCCAGTAACTTCTTGATCGGCTCGACAGGCCCGAGAATCCCTAACGACCCGACAGAAGAACCCGAAGTGCTAAGAAGTCCAAAAGGTCAGACAAATCTGACGGTCCGAGAGACCCGAAAAGCTCAACAGATCCATATACCCCGACAGATCCAAATGGCCCGATAGATCCGAAGGGAAGAGAAGTCCAAAAAGCTTGATAGGCCGGACAGTCCGAGAAATTGGAACAGGCCGACAGATCCGAAAAGCCGAAAAGTCCAAGAGGTCCGACGGCTCGAAAGGTCCAACATGGCGAAGATCCGAACGGACCGATAGATCCGGAAGTCCGACAAATCCAAAATGCCCAATAGACCTGTATGACCCGACAGGTCCGAGAGATTCAAACGGCCCGAGAAACCCGAAGAGCCGTGAAGTCCAAAAGACCCGACAGACCAGGCGGTTCGAACGACCCGACAAACCCGAAGGGGCAAGAAGCCCAAAACGCCCGACAGAGCCAAGAGTTCCAACAAGCTTCAACAGCTAGACAGGCCCGACAAGACCAAACTCCTCGAGAGGTCCAGATGGCTCGATTGAACGGACATAGGTCCAAAAAGTCCAATTAATAAATTTTTAAACTGAAGTTTGGCCCGGGCCATGTAACGGTAGTCAACAATGACTACATGTATTTCCGATTGCCAGCAGCACGTCGTTTTTGTCATTTTTATGTCAAATGACTACAGCCACACGAGCGGCTCTCTTTAGTTTTCGATGGGCAGAAAAATTCATTCCCTTGTTGTCGTCGGGAAACTTGTTATCTAAGACTACCTGGAGAGAGCCGGCGGCTTTGCTGGGGTTTTCTTTCGTTCACGCCCTAGCGTATTGTTCCACCAATGTGGCTTTTCCCACGTGGATATTCTTTTTGTGCAGTATCTCGTCCATGATCTTTGGAGATCGCTAGTTAGAAGATATGTTTGGTAATCGATATGTGCTATGGATCATTCCCAGAGCAGACGTTACAGGTTTCTTAGCAGCTTTTTAGTTGTTAACATTTAGGTTTTGAGGTGGTGAAAAAGAACATCACAGAGGAATACATTGTGGTCGATTTCAAATTAGTTTTCTCGTAGGTACTTTCCAGTTCTGAATCATCTGTTTAATTGCCTCGTTGGTCAAAGTCAAATCTATGTTGCTGTGAACGTTTATCGGGCGGGTTTAAAAAGGCCATATCTTTTCTTATAAGAAACTCCAGGACCGCCTCTTAAATCCCACATGTCATTCAAGTCTGCAGACACAACGCTGACGTTACTAGTATATGGTGTTTGCAAATTGTATGTTTAAAATCGTTTATAAAAATGTGGTGAGAGGTCTTGTAACTGACCCTTACGGGTTATCACGCTTTCTATGCAGAAAACTCATTCACTTTACTACATCTTGCAATCTGTTGACAAGATAAGATTGAAAGAAACTTATCAGTTCTATAGTCTCATTATATTCCAACTTGATAAAAACACTTTTGTAATTAAAATGTACTTACCATTAATTGTGTACAATCGCATAATAAAAAAACCAAAAAAAAACCAAAAGCAAAATTCTACTTCAACTAGATAGAGGCAACATAATTCTTAATAAAAAAATTCAAACAATTTTTAATTTGTAATTTTTATAACCTGTTATGAAAGTGTCTTTACTTTTGAAAGCAGATCATTAAGAATTACAAAATGAAGATAGTAATAACTAAAATAAAGAACAGTTACAACTGAAGATTTATAAATAAAATACACATTAACTAACACTTTCTTAGAAAATTCATAAATTAATCACTTAATACATACATAGGAGACACCATAATTACAGTAAAACATCTGTAAAAATTAAAATCTCATCAAATTAATTAAAAAGTTAAAGACGGTTTTGTAATTTTAATGCTAGATAATTTAATAAATGCCCATACACTAAACAATTTCTCCAGTACGGTTAACCTAGTTTTAAATTTCTTTATTGGCAATATATAATGCTATTTAGTATGAACAGATGAAAAGATGATACCTCATCTGAAAGTTGATTATATAACAATTAGGTATGGCCGAGTAAAAACTAAAAGATGAATTGCTTAACATATTATTACCTACTATATAACATATTTGGTTAGTTTCTTCATAACACAATGCGGGTTATTTTTAAAAGTATTTTTCTTCATTTTAAAAAAGGAAAGATACTAACTATGAAATTCTTTATTCAACCCACACCCTAATAACAACTTGACTATAAAAAAAAGTTGTTTGGCGTTATTATCCGGCGTGGGAGATGTATATTATAAGCTATTTACCTTGATTTCTTTTCTTTTTAATGCAAATATATTTTCTGATCATTAATAAAACGAATATCCTATGAATGTTTGTGAGGGGGAAAGTAAATAATACATAGTAGCACAAAAACTTGTTGAAATATTAATGCAAAAAAATTATTTTTGTGTTGCTTTATCTTCTTAATAGTTCTCAAGGAATTCTATTTCTGTCCTTAATTATTTTTAGAGAGAATTAATTTAAAAAAAGATAAAACTCTCCGGAACAACGTTATCTTAAAAATAATTTCGAAATGTATAAAATTTAAATAAAATGAAGAAATATGGAATGTTCTATAGACAACTTAATAGAATTAATATTTGTTTCATAACTCATTACTTTGTTAAATAAAGAAATATAAATTAGCAAATAGATAATTTGTCATTAATCTAATGCAATTTTAAAAAATAATTAACACTATTATTACGTCAGCTCTGTTTAATCTCCCGTTGATGGTGGTCTATACTCTGATGGAACCTTCATGTTAAATGGCCGAACTGTCAAATTGGCATTTCTAGGTTATGTTTATTGAATATGAATATGGAAATAAACAGTAATCAGTAAATTATCATTATTAATACCTAACTGTGCAATAAATACAAAACTTGTCTACCAGATATATTTATAAATGTGTAAATAAGTAGTGTCAGTTACCAATATTTTTTCATATTGGTCATAAGACAAATTACATGAGAGCTTTGATGTTATACTCCTATTATACTGGAAATTGAAATACCTACTGCTCTAGTAAGAGGTAATAATCTTATTCTTTTCAATAAACCATGACGCTTCTAAATATAGGTATCTGTAAGATGTAACAATTTTTACATAATTCAGGCATTCAAGTATCTACTAGTACTGTGAGTAGCAAATAAGAAATGTATTTAATAATAATTATAATAATTTTAGTAGGTTACAATTGTCTCTGATTCATTAAAAGGAGAAGAATACAGTCTTTTAACAATTAGTAAATCTTAAGGGTACATTAAGATTTTTAGAATGGATCACCTTAACTGCAAGCTACGCTTTCAAGAATTAGCCTTTGGAAAACCATAAGAACAGTGAGTCAGATGCTAGAAGCCAAGATTTAATAAAACTACTTACTTGACAACTTATCTGGAGGGCATTCTCTAATAGTGCTATCTGTTGATGATATTGAGGATATAAAGGATACTTCCATGCTCGGATTCTTGTTTACCTAAAAACATTTTAACTACTTCGCGCAGATGGAAAACACTAAAGTGATTCTAATGTTAGTTACAATTAAGAATAAATAATTTTCATGTGTACTGTACCTTGTTGAAACATAATGAAAATTAGAAATGATCACATTTGCCACACTAGAGGTTTTTTATTCTTGTTACGGTTATTTGTATGGTTTTATAATTATATTTTAGTTCTTAATAAGAAAGTTAATTCCCAATAATTCCTTGTAACAATAGGTACCAATTAGAAACATGATTAGAAAGGATCTACAACATAACCTCTAAAGGTAACTCGTTTACACTTTATTTTGATCTTAAATAATGATTTATCAAAGCTGAATATTAAATAATTTAATATCGTCTATTTTTAAAATACAAAACACTAAATACACAGGTTTTAAAATGTTTTGCAATTTGACGTTTGGGTCTTCATAGTTCAGTGTTGCCAGTTTAGTGGATTTTCCACTAGATCTAATAGTTTGTATTTCAGTAGACTTTCAATAGAATCAAAAAATGAATGAAATGCGTCATGGAATTACTCATACAATAATTGCTAACACGTTTAATTTTCTAATAAAGAAAGTATTCGCTGTTTACAGATCAAAAATTTGCAAAATCACATTAAATAAATTACAAACCATGAAGCTGTTAGCTATTACATGTCCCTGAATTAAAACACATTTTATTTAATATTTTCACCGTTTTTCACATAATAAAGTTCAATCAAAAGAAATAAAGTATCAAATTAATGTCAAAGTGAAGGTAAAACCAAAAATTATCATTTAATTTAACCAAAAAAGAGTTACTGTATAATATTAAAGCTGTTGCGTTGTCGTCTTGCACGATTACATTATTTATAAAATAATAATCGTAAATTTTTATTTTCATTATAATTTGAAAATCGAACATTTCTGTGAAAATGAAGTTGCGTTAGATTTATTTAATACTAGTATACGTAACATTACAGCACTTTTGAGTTATACTAATAAAAATTTCTATTTTATAACACTAGACAGAACCGGAATCTTGAAATAAAAAAATCCTCAGGCTTTAGACGACCTAAATACTTTTGCTGCCAATTATTATTAATTTTATACTTATTTCATAAGGACATTATTGAACGTGTTTATCTTTGCCATTTACTGCGGATTTAATGATCGTTCAACTCTATTTTAGGTTTTTAAAGAAAAAACAGTTTATGGTATACAGTTTTATCAGATAACGTTATATCGTTATAACACCTAACTAATATTTATTATGACTGTAATTAAGATTTTTAAATACAAGTCGTAAGTATTGAAAGAGAAAAAGTTTAAGAATTTTCCCAAAAAAATTTTTCCTGGTCCACATCGCCGTGCTGTTTTCCGTTTCCCACCTGGTCTGTCATTTATTGTGGGCTTCGTTTGTAATCTCTTTCCTTCTCAGCTTGACATCTCTGGCGATGCTGGCTCTTAGATCTACCATTAAGTCTATTGATAGTGTACCTGCGACCACTTGTACAGTTGGTGTGAATGCAGCAGCTATTGCACAGCACATTTTTTTCTGTGCTTTTTCTAGTTTAGTCTTATATTTCCTGTATTTAAGGCTGTGTTCGCCCATACTGATGAGGCATATAAGACGATGGCGTGTGTTATTTAAGTAACTGGCTACGATCTATATATGTAAGGGCTGATATCTTTCCTTTCTAGTTCCCTCGTGATGCCGTCCCACCTGGCGGTGTTGGAAGCATTTTTTTATGCCCACTGTTTTGAGAATCCAGAACTTCGTGTTCTTAGTGGCTTTGCCTCTTATTTTCTTTACTTTTTCTATTTCATTCATGAGATGTACTGTAGACCTCCCTTTTCCGAAGCCGTATTGTCTGCTGGAGACATCGCCCTTCTCTGCCACCTCCTGCCTTAGGCAATTTAGGATTAGAGCCTCTAACATCTTCCCTAGTCCGTCAATTAAGTAAATCGGTCTGTATTTCTTATTAGATTCGACTACTGGGCTCTCCTCAGGTATAAGAGCTAGTTTAGCTTTTTTGCACTGTTCAGGAAAAGCATTTATTAAATGTGCCTAGGATGTTTTCTTTATTTATTTCTACGCCTAACTTTGTTATTTCGGGAATTAACCCATTTGGGCCGGGTGCCTTATTTTTCCTCATTCGTTTAATTGTTGTGTTTAGTTCCTCCATGCAGAAGTCCTGCCCCCTTGGGGCTTCTCTTCTAGTATGGGTTTCCGGCTCGCATCTTGAGAAGAGTTCTTTCACCGCCGCTTTTTCATTCTCTTCTTTTAATGCGATATTCGGGATGAGGCTCAGTTTTTTTGATGCAATCCTATATGCATCGCCACAGGGGTTTTGATTTAGCTCAGTACAAAGGTTGTTCCATTTGGTGTTTTTAGATTTCTTGATAATGTTTTGTAGAGCTTTTTTGTTGTATTTATATTCCAATCTCGCGTTCTCAACCTCTGTTAGATTGATGTTGGTTTTGGAGTATGCTCTGCTGTATAGTCTCCTTTCCCGGATGCATTCAGATCTTGTTACCTAACCTAACCAAAAATAAATAAATAAAAATAGACCCCATAGACAAGCATGCTAATTCGCTTGGAATTTCATTTCCGTCACCTGGAACTGGTACCTTCGTGATTCTCTTGTCATGCCCGATCCATGGACACCCCCCATGACCTCATTTACGGTATGCCTATGTACAGAACTTTAGCCGTACTCCCAGCTAAACCATGATAAATACCGGATGATTAATTTTCAATAGCTTCAGCACTGCTATGAGCGTACACTATTGTATTTCGCTTGTTTAGATGTTCTTTAGTTGCAAAAGTTTTCTCTGCAATGCTTGTTGCTCTTTCTTTCGTATTTTTTTAAATGTGGAATGAGCAACCTACCTTGTTTTTCTTCGGTAAGTGTTCAATTCGAGGGCTTGGTTTCAAGGTTTCTCTTAACAGTTTCATCTACAGAGCTATCAGCTTCTGTTTCTGGCTAGGGTTACGCTGAATTCGGGCGTTAGTAGCTTTTGAGACTGTCAGTGTTCACAGAAGAAAAATTTTACCACAAAGCTTCCGACACTTTTGCATTTAACAATGATAGGACTACATTTGTTTTCTCCGTTTACTCAAATCGTAAAAATAAACAATACAGTTCTGATAGAACTTATGGCTAAAATTAAATTTATAATGACAAAATATGCGTAGCATTAAGCTAGTAATGGTAACGGTAGGTAGGAGCCTTTCTAGTAATTTATAAATCATAAAATCCATAAATAAATCTACGCACGCCTCTGATTAGGCGCAGCGACATCTATTCGATGTTGTTGTTAATAATTGAGTTTCATCTGAATCGTTTGTTTTCCTTAGGTATCGCTTTTAAAAATTAAAATAAGATATCGATGATGTGCAAAGTGTGTTGCCTACCTATTTGTAGCGCCATAAATTGGGATTTTAAAAAATTAAAAACTTAATAATAAAACTTCTAGATTTGAGGTAAATATTTTTTATTTATTTATTACAGTTAAATAAACATTGACAAAGCTCTATGAGGGTTTTTGTAACTTCTATTTCTTTTGTAATATCTAGAGTAGGAAGCGAAGGATGAATCTCTGCGACGTTTAGCAAATATAAAGAAAATGTAACAGCTAAGCAATGAGCGTCCATTTTATTAATTGAAGCATACAGGGATATCCTAAAAGAAGATTAAATATAACTTAAGAACATAAAATCTGAAATGACGGTGCCTACCTGTGTAAGTGTTCAATTACATATTTTAACGTATCATAATGAGCTTTTGGAAGGGAAAGTAAAGCTTGTTTAATCAATGATACTTTAATCTCTAGATTCTTTTGTTCTAAAACGTGAAGTTTTAATTAATTATTATGTTGATTAAAGACAAAATTGTAGGTACTTACGTATTGCATCAATTAACAATGAATGCACATTAGAAGTAATTAAACGAGTGGGCAGTTTGATCAAAAATAATTTTAATGTTCCTGAAATGGCGTGAATGTCTGGATACCTTCTGTGACTCAAATCTGTTTTGTCTTCATCTAAAAGAAATGTATACAATTTAGCGTCGATAAAATTTCTTACAAAAGTGCATGGTTGCAGATTATGATGAACAGTATTAATTAATTATTATTTATTAAAATAAAATGATAACCTTTAAACTATTCTGCTATTTTTGATTATCTGAATTCACGCAGTAAAATATTATTATGCAAGTGTATAAGTACCTATTTCAAACGCGTCTCTGATGGCATTGATTTGTTCAACATGTCCAGGTATGCGGTAAATACATGGAACTGTCAGTCCTCTTGCTTCAATTTCCGCCACGCACTTGGTAACAACAAAAGGAATTTTCATATCGTAAGTACTTAAAAGGGTTGTTAGTTCAGTACCAAAGTTTGATCTTGAAGATATCAAATTACCTGGCACTTCTGGTTGTACTTGAAAATCATATTATTAATTATTACAACAAATTAAGAAGAATCTAAAGAAAATACTCACTTTTTTCAATTTTGGAATAAATCTTACGCGACATTCTATGTAGTTAATAAGCCTAACTTAATTCTAAGAATGTTAAAAAAGGCACTCGACGCGAAATTGTAATAAAACACAGAGAAATTACAGGAAAACAGCATTACATGTGGTATCTGAGCAGCAGTGGTAGCGATAACGCAATGATTAATATGTGATGATAAGAATTTCCTCCGGGAAACTGTACAGTTTGTCCAATCAAACAAAGACCAACCCTGTTTTTTCTGCTTTCTTCTTTAGTTTAAGGGAAATTCCAAAGTACCGAGAATTTATTGGAATTTTGCAGTTATTTAGACCTCTCAGAACTTTTTACTAAATAGTTGAAAAGTTATATCGTTCTAAATTGGATAACATGAGGTCTTATAGAGAAATGAATTGTTTTAAGTAATGGCATATAAAAAACACCGAGAATATTTTCAAATTTCTTATGAAATTTTATTTTTTCAAATATTCATATAATTTACTACAATTTCTAGATATTCATCCTTCAATCTTTATCATAAATAATAATAAATGCAATAAAGTAAAATACATTAATATTATTATTTAATGATTTTTGCTAAATGACAGAAAACATAACCTTAAAGTTAAAAGTTTTTAAATACTTTTAATTGCCAACAGATAAAATACAAATATTGCTGTCAATACAATAATTCCCAAAAGTAAAAACAAATTGTAATTTTAATGTTGGGAAGATTGATGTATATCTTCTAATAAAAGTAGCGTAAGTGACATGAAATGAATTATTAACACAAAATGTCGAGATACAATATATGCGTTTCTACTCATTTAGTGCTTATTTTGTCCGGATTTTTTAATATTTATATTTGTGTAATAAAAAATTCTTGACACTTAATATCCCATTGGATAAAAAAAACTCGTGGGTCAAAATCGACATGTTAAACAACGGTACAACTTAAAAACAAAGTACAAGGTAAGGGAGTATCCCTAAATAACGGCATTCGCCCAAACAAAGGCAAAAGAATTAGGCCAGCATTAAATATGACAAAATGCTTTGTACCAAACAGCAACACGTAAAAGGTGAATGCAACATCTCAAAAAAGATCTTGAATGTCATGAAGGGTGTAAAAACCTTCAAACCTTTTCTTTTATAGATTCACCAGACATTTGAAAAATGTCTACTACAAAGGGAAGCTATGAATGTTACATAAAAATCAGTCTGCTTTCTTTCATGGAAACGATCTTTGAAAAAATAGCAAAACTAAATTATTTCTCGTTAGTAAAAGTTGCACCTCGTTCCATTAAGGAAAAAGTTAAAACAAAAACTTTTATAATATATGTACACCTGTTCTGTTTTTGTATCTAAGGAATGTTTTTACACAATATCGTGTAGTACATGGAATGTGCACTTAAAATAGCTTTATAATATATAAAACTCGTTGCATTCAACAGAATTGGGCGTGGTTGTTCGGATTTTTTCTCCTTCTCTTTAAAACGGGCGTTTCATAATCTCTTTGGTCTATTGTAAATTTAAAAACTGTACGAACGTACACCTACACAATTGAATTCGCCGGTTGAATGTCATGATAAAGATCACTTCTCACGCCAGCCGCAAAACAATTGTTATTTATTTTTGTCTTGATGTTTAATTGTGTAAAAGAAATTTCTTATACAGTTTATTAAAAAATCGGTAGTAGTATTATTAAATATTACATTTCTAGGAATTAATTTTTTTTTCTTTGTTGCAGATGCATCCATTCCTATGGTTGCTGATCATTGCTGTGATTACATGGAAAATAAATTTAAGTAAGTAACAAAGTAACATCTGCTTAAAAATAACTACAAAAGAAATTGCCCACGAATATTTTTTTATAAAATGTTGTTATGCAATTCACAGTTATGAAACGACTTAATCTGTTAGCTTCTCTAAATAACTGAAACATTGCGAGACGATTAACACTGACAATGAATGCAGAAATATAATAAGTTGGGTGTTTGGAAATATGGAAAGAGAAAAGTATTCTAGTATTGGCAACATCGCGTGCTTTATAAATGATTGTGGTTTACAACTTGTGTTGATAAACCCGAAACGTTGATATAAAGTAAATAAAATAGAAATGCACTTCCTTGTCTTGTTCTTGTCATTCTTCACTTTATTAAACGAATAATAAATAATATACAGAATGTATCAATGTTATTTTTTAAATATATATAAATACAAAACAAAGCTCACAATTAAAAATTCGAAGTGATAAAACAAATATTGTTAACCAATTACATTGTATTATTTAATAAAATGTAAGGTACTGTAATCTAAATACCACAGTTTCGCAGCTTAAACGGACGAGCGTGTCGGTCGCGCGGTCAAGCAGGCAGCATCGCATCCGAGAAAACCGGCGTTCAAATCCCGCCGGACGCTTCATAATGATTAGTTTTTCATTTTTATTTCAATCCTCTGTTTTGTAATAATTAACTACAATAACAATAATAATAATGTACTAGAGCTCTGATCGGAGCCGATGTCTTCGACGTCGGTTCGTCGCGCTTGCTGTGCTTGGATTCTTCAGCCCTCTTGGAATAGAAACTATTTGTGGACATCCAGCGCTTCGCCCTTTATCAATCTTTTAAAAACAGCCAAATGTCCCGTCGACTCGGGCCCTCGCATTGCCCAGCTTTCGTGGCACCTCTTCGAGCGTCGCCCTTTATTAGCCTTGGACCAAGACGCCCGACAGTGCCTTCTAACTGACACCTTCGTCCTCTACTACATTCTTCATAGTGCCAAAGATACGATCATGTATGGGCCACCAAACAGAGCACATATGGTGATCCATGATCAGGCATAAACCTCCATTAACGTTTCTTAAATAGCTACATACAATGACGACTGATGCTACGTCCTACAAGACATCTTTGGTAGTTCATGGTCGGGATTTGAACTCCATTAACTTTCTCTAAGGAGCAAAAGGAAGCAATTGCAATGTTATTTTAAAATTTGCACTAAATCCGCCCCTGTCTTTCAATTTCGTTCAGATATTTGTTTTCTCGACGCGCAATATTTAAATTGTTTCATTAAACGAATGTTTGTTATAATGTTATTTTAAAGAATTGATAACTTTGGGGTCTCGACGTCTAGACTCCATTCATACGTGCTTTTGTTACTTTCCAATATCACATTCTCAGAATCATTAGTCGCAAAAATTAAAGTCACACCGTCTCGATTGAGCCAGGTTTAAACTAGCGAATCTACGATGGGGATTTTCCATTGTCTTATAAGAATAACTATATTTTGACCTGTTAGGGCTTGTATCTGACTTTCGAACCCCACTTCCGTAAGTACGAACTGCGTAACAAAAAACGCAGAGGTTAGGCAGTACGATAAGAGCTGCGTACTCGAACCAACGTGTGGCAATTTTCGGCGTCTACCTCTACATCCCCTAATTGGATTCAAACCAAATTAAGTGAAGCGATCCTCTTAGTAAGAAAAGAGATCGGACTGAAGAAATCGTAATTTCTTCGTGTCAGAGACGCGTAATAGTCGCGGAAGAAAGTGGTTTGTTTACCAAAAGCAAGGCTTAAAAATTTCGTTATCGTGGGGAATGTATAACCCAAATATAATTACGCTGGTGTCCTCCAGGAAGCAGAAATTGTAGAGGGTAGAAACGCAACAATTTTGGTTCCGTTGGTGCAACGCTAAAGGGTCTGTCGAGAACAGAAACTTCCCGCCCCGTAAAGCGTCGATCTGTGTGTTTTACATCTTGGAAGCTCCGTGATCCGAATGGACTAAGTAAATTTAAAGAGCGTTTGAGACTCAAAGTGGTTTTAGTTATTTTTTTTTTAAGTTTGTGTATAAACACTTGGATTCTGTCCTTGTGCTTTTTGGTTATTGTTAATAACAGTGATTGTTTGTTGAAACCTAAGTTCCCTTCAACATTGGTGAACGCGAAATTTTGCGTCGAATACTACGTGGATTAACTGCTATCGTGGAAATCAGAGACCTGCATATAACATCTGGAAGGAAGATTACCGTTATAGTAAGAAAGATCTGTTTTGTTTTGTTATTTGAGTTCTTATGATTGTTTCATTTGATAAAAGACTAGGAGAACGTGGAATTTGTGAAATATTCCACACGAAAACCTTGCTTAGGCAAGATTAGTTTCGCTTTTCTCAGTAAATTATAATATTCACGATCAATATTTTTAACTAATTTGTAACAGGGACGTTCCCAGGTAATTTTAGCTGGTGTTGATTAAATTATTGCAACCTAAATAATAACTTTTGACTA
>VTPC01090042.1:448870-459457 GCA_011009095.1 Ignelater luminosus
CTGGTAACACTGCACTACTCACAACTTAGCTTCAATCTTCATTTTCTACTACCTTGTAAAGTCCTGCATGGGCCGAAACTTCCAGGTCCGGCCCACCCCGGCCCGACTGGAGACAAAGACAAGAGTCCCAAATGGCACGAACAGCACAAGATGTTTGTCTGATTTGATGTAAATGGTGAATTGTAGGGTTATATGAAAACGTCAATATTGTGAATTTTAATAGAGATTAACCTTTGAAGAGAAACCAATTTAGTGTTAGTGGGGGGAAAAACCATTTAAAAAACAAAATGACGGGGAAAAGAAGAAAGAAAGAAAGAGAACAAACATAAAAGAAGCAAAACAATTTAGTTGGAGCTGAAAATTACAAAATAAAATATTTTTGATTCTAAAACGTGAACATCTCTGCATGAAGCAACTTTAAAACTATAAATACTAAATTTATATCACGATGATTGTTCTAATATAAATAACACGAGATTACAAAAGAAATTATATTGAAAGGCCTACTATGGATATTTTGATGTAATAAACCTTATTTCAAATAAAAGTCGTAAATAATCTTATAAACGGTTATTAGACAACTTGCGTTCCAATGTTGCATTATAACAAGTTAGCAATACTTGAATTTCTTAATTTACTCACAATCATTTAAATGAGATAAAAAGGGGAATGTGGTCAAGGTTATCGTAATGTAGTACCTAAATTTTGCAGCTGTAGTTCATGACAATGGCCGATTTCTTAAGAACCAAACAAGTGTTACATATTTAACCGAATAATGAATTAAATACTTCGTTAATTACTACGACGAATTCTGGTTTCATTATAATGTGAACTAAATTTATTAATTACTTTTTAATGTCGTTAATCTCCATTTCTTTTACTGTTTGTCAAGTATGTGGCCTGTGTATTGTTATAATTCGATTTGTCGATGGGGGTTTTAAGAATGAATATAATAGACATTTGCAGCTATCATTTAACTAAGAAAATAAAATAGAGTTGTTATCATTTGAGCAAGCATATCCGCATTCCTTATAGCTATAACAATCTTGGGAAAAAAATTGTTTTTTGGAATTAATCTTGCGGTGTTCAATGAACATTGCACTAAATGAAATCAATTAAGAAGTAATAGTTGTGTTGTTGCTTAAAGTAAGATCAGTTTCATGCTTGTACTTCTATAGGTCATTATACTTTCCCTTCGTTTCCCTTTTTTCAGATGTATTGCAATCATCTAGCGGCCTTGTTTCTGTTTACTTGAAATATCCAGATAATACTAAAAACATTCAACCACTTTTTTGCAATATCTGTATCAATCTTAGTTTACTGTACATTTAAAACAAAGTTTGTAATGTGATTCAGGATTTATAATTGACCGAAAGTTTATTGAGATTTTGTAGAATTATTCAGAATACCTAGAACTCCCCTTTTCTGCGAAAAATAACTTTCAAAACATTTTACTAAAAAATTGAAAAGTTATATCGTTTTAAATTGACATGAGCTCTTTTTATGGAGAAATGAATTGAATCAAAAAGCTTGTTTTGAGTTGGCAACACTGCAGGCTGAAGGAAATCAAATAATAAAATTTGTGAAGGCCACTTGATCATTTCTTATAAAATCTTAGGTTTCCATGAATGTTTATAATTTACTACAATCTTCAGATATTTCTCTTTTATTATAAATAATATTAAATGCAATAAAATACATTACCATTTAATATTTCTGCCATATCGCACAAATCAAAATCTTCTAACAAAATTAAAAGTTTCAAAATACCTTTAATTGTCAACAGATGGCAAACAAATATCTAAGCTGTGCATTTTTGTCAATATTATATTTCCCAAAAATGAAAAGAAATTAAAATTTTAACTGTGGGAAGATTGATGTGTATCTTCTAATAAAAAAAGAATAAGTGACATGAAATGCATTATTAATACAAAATTTCGAGATATAAATGCATTTTTAGTCATTTGGTGCTTATTTTATTCAGATTTGTCAATATTTATATTTGTGTAATAGAAATTTTTGACACTTCATATCACATTGGATAAAACGAACTCGTGAGTTATTCACTATCAAGATTTTTATTGCACAAACACGAATATTTAAAAATCTGGACAAAATAAACACTAAATGAATCAAAATGTATTTATATATCGACCTTAAATGTTAACAAAGCATTTCACACTACTTGGGCACATCACACACCAATTTCCCATAATTAAAATTTCACACTTTTTAAAATACTTTTATCATACAGTACATTTCTAATAAAATTTATAAATTCCGAAATCATCACTTTGATGGATGGGTGGTTTAAGATGAAATATAATTGACTGTCGCATTCATTCAAATCTTCTAGTCTTCTTCTTTAGCCAATAGGACAATCAATTAAGCAAAGTTCTTACAAATTTAAAACGTTTTCATTAAGTTATCATTTAGGCGTACGGATAAGTATGAAATTATATAATAAAATTCCTCTTTCGAAAAAAACTATCAGGCATTAGTTTCTTACCATGTAGCCGCGACACTGAAAACTTATAGGAGAAAGAAAGGCTTTCCTAACGGCGTTCTTCGTTGCGTCTAGAAGATCGCCTTCTGGCACCCCGCTGGCTGTTATCTTAGTGCACTATTTCGAGCTTGCTGACTTGAAAAGGGCACTCATCGCATCGGACTTCGTCCAAGCAGAACTCTGAACGACCGAATATCGCCGTCATAGCACTCGCCTCTCCGTAGGATTTACGTGCAAAGACTTGCAGGAGTTTGGGTGTCTCCGGACACGGTCGTGCCGAACCGTACGTAAAATTCGACAAACAGTACCTGGCCTACTCAAACAGTATTGTGTACCATCGTGCTAAAACCACATCCGCCATATTTATAGTGAAATTAAATTTAGACTGTTAAGTTGGACTTGGACTGTTAGGTGCGGTGGGGGAATGACGTTTGCACAATCCGAATGCGATCGATCGTCTTGTGGTTTTTTTTTTGACGGATAACCTATATCTCAGTAACGGCTGGTGCTATCGAGTTGGGGCTTGGACTCTTAGAAGTGATATGGGAATGTCTTTCAAACAATATGGACATCATAGATCATCTTTTGTAATTTTGATAGGTATACGGTATCTCAGGAACAACAGGTGTTATTGAGTTGGGATTTGGATTGTTAGGTATGGTATCCCGAGTCGTACTGACATTTAGCTTTATTAAGAATATTAATAGAGGGTGTTTGCCGAAGGTTGCCACATCCGTTTCTTCTTCAAGAAGATTGAAGGAGAAGCGGTGAAGGAAGGTACAGTGGAGGCTAGCCCGAGTCGTAATGGCATATAGCTTTATTAAGAAGGAAACGGAGGAGGAAATCTGATTAGGTGAGGATGTAGCCCGAGCTGTAATGATATCTAGCTTTATTAAGAAAGCCGACGGAAGACCACCCCGATCGGTGCTTGCCAAAGACGGTCACATTCGTTTCTACTCCAAGAAGATTAAAGAAAACCAGTGAAGTGAGGACTTAAAGTTGGAACAGCGGTACGCATCTTATCAAGTTCAGAAGTAGTGCAGCGAAGGTTCCCGAGATACAGGATATCTGTCAAAAAAAAAACAACAAGCAGTCGATGGTCTTTGGCGCGTCTGAAATCCATTTTCCCACAACACTAACAATCAAAAACCCAAATCGATAGAACCAGCCTTCCGTCGGAGGCCTCCGGATAGTTTCTGTCTCTCTCTCTCTCTCTCTCTCTCTCTCTCTCTCTCTCTGTCCCAAAAAAAGAGAAACAAATAAAGATCAGTCGCCACGAAGCTTTCTTTCTAAAAACCGAAAAGCACTGCAGCGCACATGCAATTCTTGCAATTTTTTCGTATTTATATTATTTATACTGGCGAGAAACCTTGGAAATCTGAGTTAAATTTCTTTCAATTAGAAGTTCAGATGGCACGCTGCCTTCAATCTACATAATGTGTTATCAGCCTTTTATTCAATTAAAACCTCACCTCTATTAGTCTTTTTTAGGGCTATAGACAAAACGGGATTTTATACATCACTAGCGGTAATCCGAACAGTAAATTGGTGCGCCAGCAAGCTTGCTTGCAAGTCGAAGAGGGAGTGGTCCGAAAACAGTGAGGCGATATAGCTCTATATACCGGCATTTAATAGAAAAGGGTTTGGGTGGTACAAAAAAGAATAATAATTTGAGTCGAAATCTAGGGGCACCAATTGCAGGAGTCTTATCGTAGCAAGGGGGTTCCGCAATCAACCTGCTTACTTTGACTTGGAGATAGATTTCTTTGAGGATAGTCTAGATTATATGTTATGCTTCGCAATTGCATATAGATTAATAATAATATCAAACAACACTAAAAAGTTAAATAAACTTTATAACATCATTAATGTGAAAATTCTAAAAATGCATGTAATACAATTTGTCATCTCATTAACTTATAAACTTAAAAATGGATAAAGAATAGTTAAAAATGCAGCGTATTACAGTAAACACCATAATGTCAAGGTTTATATTATTCTTACCTTCGAAAAAACATGTCTTTTGTAGTTTGACTGTAAAAACAAAAAGACCTTTTATCTCTTTACGTTTCTCTTTCTAATTTCTTTCTTTTTAATTTAAGGTTATCTAAAAGATGTAACTTTTTTATGTTGTGTTTTTTTTTTGTTTTAGGCACTGCGGAGATTCGCGTGGTCTGTTACTACACGAATTGGTCAGTTTATAGGCCAGGAACGGCGAAATTCAATCCACAAAACATAAATCCATATCTATGTACGCATCTAATTTATGCCTTCGGTGGATTCACAAAGGAAAACAACTTTAAACCATTCGACAAATACCAAGACATTGAAAAAGGTAATAATCGGATTCAATAACTTGAATCATCGCTTTAATATTTTTAAAAATGTGTAGGCGGATATGCAAAATTCACGGGTTTAAAGACCTACAATAAAGATCTAAAAACAATGCTCGCCGTCGGTGGGTGGAACGAAGGCTCTTCGAGATTCTCGCCCATGGTTGCAAATCCAGAAAAAAGGAAAGAATTTGTAAAAAATTCTATTAAATTCTTAAGGCAGAATCATTTCGACGGTTTAGATTTAGATTGGGAATATCCTAGTTTTAGGGATGGCGGTAAACCGAGAGATAGAGATAATTATGCTTCACTAGTCCAGGTTCGTACTTGAATTATTATGGCTATTCTCATTAATTATAATGAAACATTTAAATAAGGTTTTGCAATTTTGCATGTTTTTACATTGTTTTCGTTTGATATAGGAATTACGTGAAGAATACGACAGAGAAGCGGAAAAAACTGGAAGACCTCGATTACTTTTGACCATGGCGGTCCCCGCTGGAATTGAATATATTAATAAAGGCTACGATGTTCCGAGATTAATGAAGTTAGTATAATAGTTAACATAATTATTACTAAAATTTGACTTCCTATTTGTTTATTGAGAATTATTAATTGCATGTTTTTTCCTCGTTAATTTTAGATATTTAGATTGGATGAATATTTTAAGCTACGATTATCATTCCGCATTCGAGCCTGCTGTCAATCATCATTCCCCTTTGTATTCACTAGAGGAAGAATCCGAATATAATTATGATTCGGATTTAAATATAGTAAGTTTTACAATTTTAAATTATTTAAAATTTGATTTAATTTACAATTATTTCATAACCAGTAGAAATATTTTATTCGAAAAATGAAAATATTTAGGTTGGCTGCCTGCAGATTGTCAAATTGACAGCTCTAGGTTATGTTCTTAATTGTCATAAGTACGTCATTTTAGGTTATGCAATAGATTATTATTACATTTTCAGTTTTATGCACTTTACTGTAAATGCTTTTAAGTATTACAAACACCAATTATATTACTTGAATTGTGTGTAATAAGTGAAGATCACAACAATAATCTTATATCTGTTTGTTCCGTCATGATGGCAACTCAAAATTCTGATGCGTATATGCATATCGCATAGTAAGTTATTATTATTAATACACACATAATTGTGCAACAAATACAAAAATTGTTTACCAGATATATTTATAAAAGTGTAAATACTTGTGTTAGTTATCAATGTTTTTTCATACTAAGTCGTGAGACAAATTACAGGACAGTTCTGAAGTTATATTTCTATTATGGTTTTATCACACTGGAAATTGAAATACTACCTACTGCTCTAGTAAGAAATAATAATTTGATTTTTTACAATAAACCCTGCAGCTTCTAATTTTTATATAATTCAGGCATAAAAGTATCTGCTAGTACCAGAAATGGTAAATTAGAAAATTATTTAATTATAATTATAACAATTTTAGTAGGTTTTAATTGTCTCCGATTCATTAAAAGGAAGAAAATGCAGCATTTCAACAATTAGTAAATCTTAAGGGTACATTAAGATTTTTAGAATGGACCACTTTACCTCCAAGCTATTTTTTTGAGAGTTAGCTTTTGGAAGACCATATAGAATGGTGAGTCAGATGCTAGAAGCCAAGATTTAATAAAATTACTTATTGGATAACTTATCTGGAGTGGCTTGGTGCATTACTTGAAATCCATGCTATGTGGGTATTTTAAAAAAAAAGTGCAGCAGGGAAAAACAGTTTAGACACAACTCAATAGGCTAATCAGTTTTATAATATAAGAAAAGTATTGAATAATAATTTTATTTCACTTAAGAACAGGAATTACAAAATGACAGTTTCTAATAATCAATGGTTACTTGTTATACTACTTTTATTTTTGATAATAGAAACAAGGTTGTCCACGTTGACCACTGTTGCCAGTGACAAGGAAAAATGGAGCCCTTTTTAACATATTCTTCGACAATGTTATCTGTTGATGGGATATTGAGGATATATAAAGGATATTTCTGTTTGGATTCTTGTTTACCTAAAAGCACTTTAACTAATTAGCACAGTGATTCTAATGTTACTTACAATTAAGAATAAATAGTTTTCATGTGTACTACACCTTGGTTGAAATATAATGAATGTGTATCACATTTGCTATAGTAGAGGTTTTTTATTCCTTGTTATGATTATTTATATAAATTAAAAATTTCATTTTAGTTCTTAATAAAAAAGTTAATCCCCAATTAAGAAACATGATTGGAGAGGATTTATGAACATAACCTATAAAGGTAACTCTTTTACGTTTTGTTTTAACCTTAAATAATAATTGTTGACAATCAAATATTACTAAATTATTTAATACTGTCTAGTTTTAAAGCTGAAAATACCTACACTGGTTCTGAAATATTTTTCCATTTGACGTTTGTGTTTGATGACAAAATCAATCATCAACCAGCAGATGGCGCTAAAGTGTGTAATAATAGTTCAAGCAGCGTTGTCAGACGGAGTTCGCCAAGTTTATTTGTATCAGACACAAATCTATGAACATTTCTTTTCCTTGTTATTGGGTAGGTCGTACGAAAATCTTAATTACATCTCGAATTAATTATAAATAGTATTTAGATTTCTGACGACTGACATTTCCTTCACCTCTCTTTTTTTCCATTATTATTAATATGAGTTTGATGAGTAGAACCTTTCAGCGCATCTGTATTGACTAACTTTAATTTTAATTCCGTCATGCAAAGATCGATTGCTTTTTTTAATTCGACGTGGTGTTTACTATGAATTAACCTAGTAAATATCGAGTAAACTTCGTAAATAGAAAATTAATCATCAACGATTAGTTCATGTTAGTTCATTTCAATTAATCTCTAGCTTTATAAATGCTATAAAATTAACAAGCAGATACTTTCCAAACGCTGAATAAAATTAGAAAAAGGTGTTAAACAAACAAATAATGAAATGAAATGTAAAACGTCAGAGGCAACAATAAAACTTCCTTGGGTTATTGAATTAATGTATACCGAATGCCCTTGACTGCAGTGGTATGCGATCTTAAAAAAAGTACTTTTGTTAACGTGTGAAGGTCCTTGCTGTTGCAGAATTTGAAATGCAATGCGTCTTAAAAACATACTATATGTAGAACACTTCATAATAATTATTAGTTGCAAAAAAGAAGTTTGAGCAATCATAAATTAAAATTATTAGTAAGAAATAATTAAAGGTTTAATTAAAATTGCAATAATTATTTATTTAATTTACAATTTCGTATTATTTAATAACGAGTAGAAATATTTCATTCTGAAAAGGAGGTTTCAGGTTTTCTGCATGCAGACTGTCAAATTGACGTTTCTAGGTTATGTTCCTTGAATGTGAATGTCAAACAGTCGTACAGTAAATAAAACGTTATTATTACGAGATAAAACGTCTTATAAAACGAATCTTCTCTATTTGTTTTTAATCCCAGAATTGTTAGGCTTGCCCATAAGATCTCAATCATTTTGTGTCAATTTTCGCCGCTCGGTGGCGTCGAATTCGCTTTGTGCAGGAAGGGTAATCGAAGACCCTAAAGTATCACCTTCTTTCCAATATTTGGTCAAAATCATTTTTGAGTTATTCCGATTTTTCGTTTTCAAAAACTGCAAAATTCCCAGCTTTGATCTTCTTTGCTCCCCTCCTATTTGATATTTAATAAAAATCCGTTAGACTACGATTCGCCTATCGACCGGCTCTAGTCTCGTCCAAATGCGACAACGAACATGATTATGTAGATTATGTGATCTTTATAGGAAATAGAACTTACCAGTCGGTCCGTATCGTCTTCTTGCACGCGTGCTACGCCTGCCATCACCATAAAAATAAAATATTTGAGAGCGCGAGATATCTCCCGGCAATACTTCCAGTGACTATCCTATCGCATGCCTATGGGCATTAACTTTTCTACATTATACCATCAAAATCCAATTTTCAGGTACAATGAGTGCTTTCTTGAAAAAAAGCACCATTTTCAGTTTTTCGTTTTTTTGATCTAGAAGATGACCTTATAGGAAAAAAGTGCATTAGAGCTTTCTTGTTCCCCATTCTACGCTGCATCAAACTGCTACAGCTACGTTTCCCTAAGAATTCGGATAACCGCCCCAAAAAGATTTAAAAGAAGTTAAATTACGTCTCTTTGCTATAATCGACTCCAAAGAAAGAAGGGGCGCCACAGATACCCACCTAAGGTTGTTGCCTAATGATGCTCCTTAGTTTAGAAAGAATCCCAGTTTGATCGGACCATAATTAAGAGAATTACAAATTTTTTAAGTGAAGCGTCGCGGCGTGCCATGGAGAAAAGTGCGGAGTTAATCGAATCGACTCGAGTTTTCTCGAGTGGGTAGAACATAAATCTCGAATATTATGTTGATCAGACTATCCGGACGGTTTTGGTGGGGACTGTAAAGTCGCAGATTTCCCAAAATGTTTCTGTTTTTATCGGACTGTCTCTCCTATCCCGCCATAATGTTTGCGAAATTGTGTCAATCGAGAAAAACCTTTATAGTTTTTGAGCTATGAGCCCTTTTTGTTTTGACCTGTCGGGCCCTTTAGTGACCGAATTGTAAGAACTGCAAATTGGTTTTTGAGGTTTAAAACACTGGATAGGGGTACTAAATTCCGTTTCGATATCTCTGCAAAATCCCCATCCCGATTCTCCTACGGACGCTTATGGATTCAAACCTAAAACTGCCTGGAGCGAAATATTCTTTGCGGGCTCTACTCGACAGCGCTCCCGACCGCAGACTGCTAACCCTGCCCATGAGGTCCCAATCAATTTTGTCGATTTTTGCTGGTAGATGTCATGTAATGTTATTTTCAAATTCGCACTAAATCCGCCCCTGTCTTTCAATTTCGTTCAGGTATTTGTTTTCCTGACGCGTAATATTTAAATTATTTCATTCTATAAACGAATGTTTGTTACAATGTTATTCTAAAGAATTGATAACTTTGTGGTCTCGACTTCTGGGCTCTCGTAGACGCGCCTTTTGCTATTTTCCCATATCAAATTCCTGGAATCTTAGTCGCAAAAATTGGAGTTACACAGTCTCGATTGAGTCAGGTTTAAGCTGGTAAATCTACGAAGTGGGATTTTCCATTGTCTTATAAGAATAATTACATTTTAACCTGTTAGGTCGTGTATCTGACTTTTCAACCCCACTTCAGTAAGTACAGATTGCGCCACAGGAGACGCAGGGAGATATCACTTCATACCTTTTATTGACATTCTTTTGTAGTGTTATTTTGTTTTTTATATTCTTCTTTGTGTATGTTTAACCCATTTTTATTATTGTTTTAATAAATGTAAGAAAGATCGATTATTTACATTTTGTTATTTTTTTGTAAGTGGATCTCTGGTGCAGACAAGTAGCGTTAATTTCGTTACTTTGTTCGTTTGGCTATTAAAAAGCACGGTGGTGCTTAGTCTAAATTTCAATTAAAGGTCAGATACCTTTGTTCAAGAGAGAAGTAAATATTAAACTGGTATTTCTTTCTTGGATCTTCTTTTTTTGAAAAAGAAGGAAGTCTTCAGATGACTTCCTTGTCAAAATTGATTAAGACAAATCACGTGTTTATACAGTTTTTTTTTAGTTCGTGTTGAGTCTCAATTGTGAAACGTTAAAGCGAGTTTTAATAAAGCTTCCACGAGGTAAGTTACACACAGGGTGAGGTTTCGCAAGAAGCCTATATACAGGGTGTCGG
>VTPC01090042.1:464347-512209 GCA_011009095.1 Ignelater luminosus
CTCACAACTTAGCTTCAATCTTCATTTTCTACTACCTTGTAAAGTCCTGCATGGGCCGAAACTTCCAGGTCCGGCCCACCCCGGCCCGACTGGAGACAAAGACAAGAGTCCCAAATGGCACGAACAGCACAAGAGGTCCGAAAAGCCTTGTGGCCTGAACAGCTTAATAACAAGAGAGATCCGAATGACCCGAGAGGTCCGAACGGTACGACCGAGAAGTTCAAAAAGACTGACAGGCCCAAGAGATCAAACGGTCCGATAGACCCGAAGGGCCGAGATGTCCCAAGGGCCCGATGCGCCAAACGGTCCAACAGGACCGAAGGACAATAAAGACTCGAGAAGTCCAGAAGGCTCGACGGCCTGAACTGTCTGACCGAGAGATCAAAACGGCCCGACAAGCCCGAAGGGCCAAGAAGTTCAAAAGATCTGACATGCCCGACGGCCTAAACAGTTCGACAGACCTAAACGACCCTACAGATCCGATAGTCTTAAACAGTCCGATAGACCCGAAAGACCCTATGGCCCGAGAGGTTCGACAGGTCCGAGAGATTAAAACGGTCATACAGACCCGAAACGCAGAGAAGTCGAAAAGGTCCGAAATGTCCGACGGGACGAACAGTTCAATAGATCCGAACGACTCTGCAGACGCGAAAAGTCTAAAAGGTCCGACAGACCTGAATGGCATGACAGGGCAGAGAGGTCCGACAGGCCCAAGGAGTCCGACAGGCTCAAGAGATTATAACGGCACGACAGACCCGAAGGACCGAGAAGTCCAAAAAGCCTAACAAAAACCCCTATGGACTGACAGGGTCGAACAGCCTGACAAGCCCGAACGATCCTAGAAACCCATATGGCCGGATAGGGCCGAGAGGTCTGAAGGATCCAACAGCTCGACAAGCCTGACAAGACCGAACGCTTTGAGCGTTCCGAAGGGCCCGATTGACCAGACGTAGGCCCGAAAAATCCGATCAAGTTTTAAAGTGAGCCTAAACCCAATCTTTGATCCGGGTCGCGGCTAGAAAACTCGGCTTCCTCTACCAAAACATTCTAATTAGTTACATGTTTTATGAACAATGTAAGTACACAAGAGACAAAGCTCCTTGCAACTAGGTATTCAAGTTTGTTTCTTTCTGCTGCTTTGTTTTAGTGAGTTATAAAAATAGCTAAAATCCGTCTCTTTGACATTTAACTGTCAAAGTATACGTCTACTTATAACAGACGCATGTTTTCCGTTTCAAGGATGATTCGTTAAGATTTATAGAAAAAAATTAGTTTTTAGTTATATTTTTATTATGCGTTATAATTTATTTTTCATTTTTGGCCCAAGCTTATATCATGCTATTGCAAATTTGATAAGATAACAATTGATGAAGAATTAAATACAGTGGCGTAGATACAGCGGTGGTTCTGTACTTTCTCCCCAGATGAAGCTTATGCCACTGGGTTTTTCCTGAAAACTGGTGACATTTCCTACTTTCCTATCTAATTTAGGATAAGATAATTAACATAAGTGCTGGTGAAATGTACGAAACTCTGTTAATACAAGGATATCTGCATTTCAAATTTAAATTTCAATAAAATGGCGGAAGAAAAGGCGATCAACTGCAAGCAACTTTGCCAGAGCTGGCTATGAATCTTCAGATCTGAAGATTTATAACATTTATTGTAGCAACAGTGTGATTATTCACAAATCCATTTTTAAACTTTCAATATAAGTCGCAATAATTGTGTGCGTGTGCGTGTGTGTGCGCGCGCGCGCGCGCGCGTGTTTGTGTGTGTGTGAGATAAATACTAATGATAATCAATATTTTCTTAGTTTTTGTTTCTTTCTTTTTCAGAATCACACCATATATCACTATTTAGAAGCAGGAGCAGAATCAAATAAATTAGTCTTGGGTATTCCCACTTACGGAAGATCTTACACACTTTTCAATCCAGATGCATCGAATATAGGCGACCCAGCAGATGGGCCAGGTGAAATGGGCGAAGCAACTAGAGAAAATGGCTATTTAGCTTATTACGAAGTAAATTTCCTTTTACCCATCTAATATGTGTTACTAACCTAATGATAAATTTTTAAGATTTGCGAAAAAATTAAAGACGATGGTGGATGGATTGTAGAACAACCAAATCCAACCGCTATGGGCCCATACGCCTATAAAGAAGATCAATGGGTTGGATACGACGATGAAAATATTGTTAGAAAAAAGGCTGAATTTGTAGCTGAGAAACGGTTAGGCGGAATTATGTTCTGGTCAATTGACAATGATGATTTCAGAGGAAACTGTCACGGAAAACCTTATCCTCTAATTGAAGCTGCGAAAGAGGCACTCATAGCAGCGTCTGGGTAAGCTGATTCTAGTTAGTGGTTAAAGAAAGAAAAGCAACCAAGTTGTGTTTTAGATCCACAATTGATAACGTGATAACTCCGGAAAAACCGACAAAACCAAAGACTAGAAATCGTGGTCGACCTTCCAGTAAAAAAGTGGTAGAAGAAGAAGAAGATAGTAAGCCTGCGCAAAACAGTGGTGGAAGACAAAATGCCGATATACCACCAACAAGGAAACGTGTTAGGTAAGGTTAACATTAATGACTCATCAATAATTACTAGATTGAATTGTTGTTTTTAAAGGCCTAAATCACCTCAAGACAAAGATGAAAATGCTGGACAAGTCACTAATAAACGAAGAATTAGAATTCATAAGAAACAAGAACCAGAAGATTCCGAAGAAGAAGTAGAACCTGTAATCAAAAAACGAAGACGGGGACACAAAGAAAATAGCAGTAGCAGTGGTGGCAGTAGAAGGAAAGAATCAAAAAGAAAGACTACAACGACTACAACAACCACTACTACAAGTCGTCCATCAGTTTTGACTCCAGCTTATACTACACCAGCACCACCAACCACCCCCGATCCTGGCAGTGGTTAGTTTCGAATTTAAGATTTTTTGTATTATCAATCATTAAGGTTTTCATTTTAGATTTCAAGTGTGAAGATGAAGGTTTCTTCCCGCATCCGCGTGATTGCAGAAAGTACTTCTGGTGCTTGAGTAGTGGTCCCTCAGAGCTGGGTATAGTTGCTCATCAATTTACTTGCCCTTCAGGTAACATAACAAATATTTCCATGATTGCTTTTTATGACTAATAGAGGAAAACATATTTAGGTTTATACTTTAATAAAGCTGCTGACTCTTGTGATTATACTCAAAATGTACTATGTAACAAGAAAAAAGCGAAAGCATCAACAAGTACAACAAGTAGTACTACAACAACAACTACTACGACAACGGCTGCACCAAAAATTTCAACACGTCGCCCTCCGCCAAAGATTACTGCTGCCACAAGCAGGACAACGTTTGTTTCTACTACTGCCTCTACAACTCCAGAATATGAGGTTTAACAAAGATTCTATCTATTATTTTTGTGTTCTTATTAGTTATTATTTTAGGAAGAATATGAATACGAAGATGAAGATGAAGACTTGGAAGATGAAGAAGAGGATATTCCAGATTCCGAAGAGGATCCAAGAGTAATAAAAGAACTGATAGATCTAATTAGAAAAGCTGGAGGTATCGAACAACTAGAAAAGCAACTCAAACTACAAGACGACGGCACTGTTACAGTTACAGCTCCTGGATCTACAACACCACCTGCATTTAGTAAGACACTCTATGAAAGAGTCCTCAGCCGAGCGGCCGCAAGAAATACGGAAAAGCCAACACTTAAAACAAAGTAAGTTGCAATAATTTTGTTTAAATCGAAAAATGTACTTGAATGACAATTTGTATTTAGGAATAGCAGAGGGCCACAATATGATGGTTCTAACGATTCATCGCTTGCAAGACGAACCAGGCCACAATATACTGCGATAACTAGACAAAGGTAAGTTTACGATTGTATGCTGATATAATTCTAAATTAAAAAGAACACTTTTGCAGACCTAGTACGGATGCAGCCCCTGTAGAGGAAGAGATCGATGATGAAGTTAACAAGGAAACCGAAAAACCTAAATCGAGAAAGATCGGTCAGCCGGAATATAAAACAATTTCGAGGTTTAGGTCTTCAACCAGTGCTCCAGAATCAGAAATCGTCAGGTATTTTATTTTGTTTTTTTCTGACTCTTTTAAAACACAACGTTACAAGACAAGAGCGACCAAAACTACCTCTCATTCGTCCGTCCGTCACTCTTAATATAAGATCCCGATTTTCATTTCAGTTCTTAATTTCCGTTTCCCTTTCAATTTTTGATTCATTTCGAACTATTTAAAAACTTATACAAGACCGTTAAAGGCTTTAATTAATCACCTTATAGGTTCGGAGAGCGAGCAGGTCAATGTATGAAAACTGGCGTTTTTTCGGCGTGTTCATTTTCTAGATCTCGATAACGAATCTGTAGAGTTTGATGGTTTTTGCATATATGATTTATCTTAAGTGAAGTTTTCAGGGAAGAGAGGGTTGACGCAGGTCGGAAAAACCGTGTAGGGCTTAGTACTAGAAGCTTGAGCACGGGGTTGTTTTCGGGGTTTCCCCGTTTTTGTTTTAAGCTAACTAAAGTCACGTTTGATTCCATAGGTGCCTAGCAGGGCGAAGGTAATAAGACCCGTCAGGGCTATTCGTTCCGATAGTTGCTTTGTGTGCGATAACCGTTAAAGAAGATTCCCCCGTTAGTTAAGGACGGCGTTAGGGAGATTTTAAGTTTGAACGAAAAAAAGATCATAGAGCGAGAACGAGAAGAACTAAGACGGCAAAGTTTGACATGCGTACTTAGCGTGTCGTTTTACAGTGAAACACGGCCGCCATGCAGGTCCAGCTCGGCACGAAATTACAAAATTTATGAAAATCGCTCAAACTAACCGTAACGTCCGAAAACTGCCTGCCGCAGACAAAACAGAACACTGTCGCATTACTAACTTGCACCTCCCCTACTACTACGGTAATATTCCACTCAAGACTTATGGTCTGCCGACTAGTCGGGTGTTTTGCCAAGGTGTAGTACGTGTTTGTCCCGATTTTCCATTCAATTTTCAATTTAATTTTAATTTCAATTTTTAATTCAATTCAAACTGTAAACAAGTATACAAGACGATTAGAGGCTTCAATTAATTACCTGATAGGTTCGGAGAACGAGCGGACCAAAGAGCGAAAACTGGCGTTTTTGATGTACTCATTTTGTAGATCTCGAAAACGAATCTATAAATTTTGATGGTTTTTGCATGTATGAACCACCTTGGGCCTGGTCAACCCTTTTTGTGGGAAAAGATGGGTGACGCAGGTCGAAAAAACCGTGTGGACCTTAGTGCTACAAATCGAGAAGTTTAAGCCGAGATCCCCGCCATCGTGTTAACCTAACCAAAGTCTAGTTTGATTCAATAGGCGTCTAGTAGGGCGGGGGTAATAGTCCCGTCAGGGTGATTCGTTCCCATAGTCGTTCCGTATACGATTACCGTTAAAGAAATTTTGCCCTTAAGACGACAAAATCTGGCTTGCATACTTTTGGTCTATCGACTAGTCGGATGTTTCGCCAAAGAGTAGTACGTGTCCGCCTCGACTCTCAATTTCTGTTTCAGTTTCAATATTTGATTCAATTCGAACTGTAAAAAAGCATACAAGACCATTAGAGGTTTCAATTAATTACCTCATAGGTTCGGAGAGCGAGCGGGTCAAAGGGTAAAAACTGTTGTTTTTTGACGTACTCATTTTCTAAATATAGAAAACGAATCTGTATATGAATCACTTTAGACGCAGTTACTCCCTCCTCCACTAAAAAAGTGGTAACAGATCAGAAAAACCTCGTGGGTTTTAGTGCCAGAAACTGAAGGAGTACTATTTCTTGGAGTCTGTCTGCCATTGTTTTGAGCTAACCAAATTCGAGTTTGAATCCGTAGACGTTGGGAAGGGGGGGCGTAATAGCGGTTTTTGCGAGATATCGAAATTCCGTCAGGGCCATTCGTTCCCATAGTCGTTCTGTACGATAACCGTTAATTCAGGGCACTTTGGCGCCACTCCCCGTCTGCCGCCATCCTACATTATGGGTAGGGACGTAGGCCCGGCAGTGTTCCAACATTTCTCAGCGTCATCCAAACGACCTGCTCTGGGATTTGGGGGGGGGCAGTTTGCTAATCAACAGTCCAGTACTCCACCGTCGACACTCGAGCTTGAGGCTCCTCGGTTTCAACAACTCCAGCTGCTGAAATTCTTCTTTTATCCGTTACTGCCTGAAAAATTCTCAATCTCCTTGCCATCCTTATGGCTTGTGGTTCTGAAAATAATCATAAATCCAATCCTACACAAAAAAACAACAAAAAACACAACACCAACCTCTCACTAGCCCGTCCGTCACAATTAATATTTTGTACTTATGGGATGTTTCGTCGTGTCCGTTCCGATTTTCTATTCAATTCTGAATTTTAGTTTCAGCTTTAATTTTCGATTTAATGCAAACGGTAAAAAAGTATACAAGACCGTTAAAGGTTTCGATCGATCGCCTCATAGGTTCGGAGAACGAGCGAGCCAAAGTTCTTAGATCTCGAAAATGAATCTGTAGACTTTGATGGTCTTAATGCCAGAAATCTAGAAGTTTGAGCGGGGGTCGCTCCGGCATTTTTCTGAGCTAACCAAAGTCTAGTTTGAATCCATAGGCGTCGGGCAGGGCGGGGAGCGATAAGGGTTTTTGCAAGATATCTAAGCCCCGTCAGGGCTATTTGTTCGATAGTGGTCCTGTTGTATACGATAACCATTAAGAAAAAGTTTTTTGTCAGCCAGAGGCGGCGTCAGGGGAATTCGAACGTAATTAAAGCCATAGAGCGAGAACGAGACGTTTTTGTTTTATAGTCTAGGGTATAGGCTTTAAGAGGGTACGTTTTGACCGATTTCCATTTCGTTTTTTGTTGTTGTATGGTGTAATTTGGACCAATAGTGAGATTGTAATTTTAGTTTCAGAGGCGACAAGATAGAAGATGAAGAAGAAGAAGAAACCACCAGGCAATCACCTGAATACGTAACATTAAGACGCAAACGGCCCACTACTCAGGAACCAACTCCCAAGTATGCATTTCTCTAACAAAAAAAATATTTAAAAGCTTCTAACATTCTTTTATATTTTAAGGTATATTGAGATTCGTGGTAGGACGTCTTCAATAAAGTACGAAGATGACAAACAGATCGAAACTACTACGCTCTTGTCTAAACTGTCAGACGACGAACAAATAAATACGGTAGACCAACAAAATTTCACAGATGCCATAGTGACGCCAAAAGTAATAATTGAAAATCTTTCTGAGAAAGAAATTAGTTTATCAACGGAAACTTATTTACAAAATAACACAACTGAAGAAGAGCAACGTTACAGATCTACAACTCTATCAGTTGAACCATCAACAACGACAACCACACCAGCCACGAAGGTGAGTGAACCTATTTCTTCTAAACACTTATTAAGACCGAGGCCTTTCCAAAAAACCACTGAGTCTACTGATAGTGCACAAGTAGATAATAAGACGAGTACAAACGAGACCACATCAAAACGCAACTTTAGCCGATTTAGTCTTCACGATACGACTACGCAGGCAAAGGGTTTCAGAAGAAGGTTGCCAGGACAGAAGACAGATGGTTTGATTGATGAAGATTTCCCTGACGGGGAGCAAGATAATATCAGCAACGAAACAGACAGTCCGAGTATATCGGAAAAATCTGGTAGCATAAGAAATAGATTTAGATCAGAAAATGTAGCGTTTAGGCCACGCCCTCATGTTCCTAAAAAGAGCGTCGCTATTGACGCACCTTCTATAGAATTAGTAGAATCAAGAAGCACAGAAAGTTCTAATCGTCAAAGAGTACCAACTAGAAGGGGATCGGCTAAATTTGATGCTCACCAATTGAAGAATGCATTTGGAGCTGGACAGACCGATTATTACTATTACGATGATGGATCGTACGATCCGAGACACCATCAAGATCGTAAATATAGGCCTGATATCGCTCAAGAGATCTCTGATCTCTCTTCTTTGACCGCGGTCGATTTCTCTGATAAACTAAAACTTGAAGGAGGTGCAAGAAGACGCATTGCTTCTAGACAGAGGGTTAGTACAACGGAACCCACGATAGTAGCGGAAGAGTCTCAAGAAGAAAATGTAAAGACGAGCTCGAGACCTTTCTCGGGTTCTTTGCGTCGGCAACTTGTAGCTGGTGCGGAGTTTGATAAAACGACCAGAAAGTTAATTAAGTTGTCAGAAACGACTCCTGTAGATGAACCGAGTAGTAGTACTACTCAAGCGACTAGAGTTATTCAGAAGAAGAGTCCAGTGTTTATTCGGCCGCCTCTGTTTAAGAGGCCGTTGAGTATTAATAGAAGTAACGTTAACGAATCGAATTCTGATTTACTGAATGTAACGTTACCAAAACCGTTACCGAGGAATGTTTCACGCACGGCAAGCTTTGTTGCAGCTGAAAGGCGCTTTGATGTTAACCGTCAGAATGTGTCTTTAGAAACTGTTTTGCCAACTCCAGTTAGTAGGCTACCGAATCGTAAGATAATTAGAAGATTAAGACCTACTCAGTCGACAACTACAACGACGACAACAGAAGCGATCAGTACTACCACAACTACTACTACCACTACCACTGAGATTCCATCTACTGTTTCTTCAACTGAGCTGGAAGAAGTCAATCGAACAGAGTTGATTACGTTAAATAGTCAAACAGATTTAAGTGCAGATCCAGAAAATATTACAGAAAGCGCTACCAGCAGCAATGAGGATTCAGAATCAAATTACAACCTAACAGAAAAAGGAAGTAGCGACAATGATGATGACGTGTATCGAACATCAGAGGAAGAAGAAGAGAACATCAAACTTTCTGAAACTAGCATAAGAGAAAAAAGTGAGATACACATTAATGCCCTAAACGATAATAGCGATAAACATAGAAGAAGAGTCGTGAAAAGGATACGGGATGAAGGTAAATCATCTCAAACCAAGATTAATTATTTAGAAGGACAAGACGAAGGTGGCGTTAATAATTTGACGTCAGTAACTGAACACAGCCCGATTTTAAGGACAAGGAAGATTATACGCAAGCTACCCACAACCACGCAATCAGCAAGTGAACCTACAACCACACCACTGAGCACTACAGAAGCTTATAAAGGCAGGACAAGGAAGATAATTCGACGATTAAGGCCAACAACAACGGAAATTTCTCCGATTGTTGTCTCTACTGAAGATGCTCTGGAAGGTTCTTTAGTAACTAAAGATGTTAAAGATAAATTATTTGGAAGGAAAAGAATCCAACCAAGCTACAATAAAGCACAAACTGGAGATTTAGAGAAAAATGATAATGAATATCCAAGATTCAATTTGAAGAGAAGACAGAATGAGACGGTTGAAGATGTAAGCAAGTCTACGCGCAGAATTGTTCCTCAAAGACGGCAAAGAATTAAGATTTATGGTAGCAAAGACAGATCTTCAGAAGAGGTATTAGAAGATGATACAGTTTCGAATGAACAGCAATCAAGGCGTATTGTACCACAGAGAACATTTAGGATCAAGCCAAAACTAGAAGAAGAAGAAGCAACTGAAAAGGAAACAGAAACAACAGCAAGCAATTTAGATGTTTCGTCTGAGACTTCAGGAAGTATTAGTGAGCACGATGATCCAAATGGAGAACAACCAGGACAAAAAAGTGAAGACGCAACAATATCAACATCAACACCAATAATAACAACAACGACAAACAATCTAGCGGGTAACGCTACAAATGAACAAAATAAAAGAAGACGGCAAAGAATTAAAATTTACACCAGCAGGGAAAAATCATCGAAGGAAACATTAGAAGATCAAGAAGATACCCAAACGGATCTTAAAGGAGGACAAGAAGAAACTTCGGAAGAAAAACGAGCAAGACCTTTAATTAGGCGTATCAAGATTAAATCTAAAGGCAAAATAGAAGATGAGAGCAGCGAAATAAGTGTATCAGATATTCCTGCACAGATAGATAAACAAGAAGAAGAAGAAGATGAAGGAGAAGAAAAAGAAGAAAACTCGACAGAAGTAAACGAGGTTCAGGATATTCCAACAACGGAAGCCATCGAGGAATCAAACGAATCAGAAGAACATCATAATGGAACACTACTTAATGTCGAAAAAGAATCCAATGTAACATCCGGACATAATGAGACTGAAGCAAAGGAAAAAGAAGAAAAACCGATAGAAATTCCCAATAGATTCTATAGGCCAAGATTTAATCGGACACAGAAATTTTCTATAACCACAACGCAAGCTAGTACGAACAAAGGAAGCAGATTAAATTTATATTCTCGATATAACTCAAAAAGGAAAGAAAAACTAAAACCCGTTAAGCTTGAAGAAACTTCTGAAACGCCCCTAGAGTTCAACAATATCAGCACAACGGAATCTGACAGGAATATCTTCAATGAATCTAGTAGTACAGAGGCAGAAATAAACGTAGAGATAACAACACTACAAGTCAATAATGAAGAAAATCAAAAACAAGAAGAAAAAATAAAAGAAAAAGAAGAAGAAATAAAAGAAAAAGAAGAAGAAATAAAAGAAAAAGAGGAAGAGAGCAAAGAAAAAGAAAAAGACACAATAGAAAAAGAAGAAAAGAGAAAAGAAAAAGAAGAAGAGACAATAGAAAAAGAAGAAGAGATTAAAGAAAAAGAAGAAGACACAATAGAAAAAGAAGAAAAGAGAAAAGAAAAAGAAAAGGAGACAAAAGAAAAAGAAGAAGAGACAATAGAGAAAGAAAAAGACACACAAGAAAAAGAAGAAGACACAAAACGAAATGAAGAAGACACAAAACAAAAAGAATACATAAAAGAAGAAGAAGAAGAAGCAACGACAATCCCTACAGAAGAAATTACCACACAAGAACTTACTACAGAAGAAGAAGACACGACTCTACCAGACGAGCCCACCACAACGGAAGTCATAGATATCAAAAGCGTCGAAACGGAAAAAACCACAATCAAAACCACAACTCCATTTTACTACAGACAAAAACTAAGCAGGCCGCCATTCCGGTTGCAACGAACAAGGATCTCTACTGAAGCTTCTCCGATTGCTAGCAGCCCTTCAAGTACTAGACCTAGTAGTTACTCTCGTTATAATAACCGAAGGAAAAACGGCTTTAAGTCGCGTCTCGACACTAAATCCACTACGGAACTACCAGAGCAATCAATAGAAAACAGTATTGATGCAAATCAAACAGACAACAACTCTACCTTAAACGTAAATCAAACGATAGAAAGTGTTAATACAGAAAACGCGACTACAACTCAAACTACAGAAAACACCAATGTAAATCAAACCACAGAAAATATTTCTTCAGTAGAAGCGACCACTACTGAGATTGCTTTACCAGACGAAACTGATCCGACAACGGAATATGACGATTCCACAGAATTTACCACAACTGAAATTGATAACGCATCAGAAGAATCAACTTCAAATGATACAGCGACAGAAACTAAAACCACCCCTAGTTCTTTAGATATCGCATCGAATCACACGACTTCTCAACCTAACCTAGATGATTTAAGCAGTGACGATATTAAATTCATTACCGATTCGGTTCTTGAAAAGGAACTATTAGAGTTAATACAGCAATTTGAAGAAGAAAGAGAAACTTTATACCAACAACAAAAGGAAGGCTACCTGGAAACTTTGAATAACGATACTAATACGGACTTAACGCAAATAAATGCAACCGAGTCTTACGATGCCTCCAGCACCATTACAAGCACGACATCTTCCCCGACAGAACCATCGAGAATCTACGCAAGCACAAGGAAACCTTACATTCCCCCAAGGCGTGCCTTCACTACTGCGACGGCATCCACAAAAGACGATCAACCAAGTGAAAGACCACCATTCCGGCCTTCATCACAACGACGAAAATACAAACCAATCAGTAAACCGACAGAACGCACTTTATTATACAAGCAAACAACAAAGACAGTTACAATTAGTCCTAATAGTTTTGAAAGGCGAACTCTTCCCCCAAGAAATAGGTTCTATTTGAGACCTTCATTGAAACCTACTAGATTAGAGGATGAGAATGTAGGACAGGAAGAGGAAGAAGAGTATTATGATGATGAAGACGCAGAAGAAAATGATGAATATCCAGTGGAAGGTGAAGAAGAGGAGCAAGAAGAGGATCAACAAGAGGAAGATCTAGAAGAAGAGGATAAACAAAAAGTAGCTTACGCTAATCCTTTCTATCATGAAACTAAGACTCAAAATGTACCAAAACGTACTGGATATCGCCCATCATCAACCACAGAAAAAACGAGTAATGTCCCCAGTAGAAGATTAAATAATAGCCCGACGAAACAATTAAATATTTCCACAACAGAAGTTAAAAGTTCCAGAAATAAGCTTTTTAATAAACCTCGTAAAGTAAACACACCCTTCCCAGGTGTTGTAGGATCATCAAGTACGACAGAATCAACCCAAAGCATTTTAAGTAGTACTACAGAGCCAATCGCTACCAGTACTAATACTAATGAGCAAACAGCCACTACTGCTACTACTACTACTACTACTGTAACAACCACACCAACAACCGTAGAGACTCACAGTACTACCACCACTTCCACTACAACTGCTTCCAATACAGAAGCATCTTTTACCTTACAACACATCTTCTCTGTACCGGAAAAATCAACAACTCAAGGAACAACTGAAACGTATATAGAGAATACTGATAACTCTGAAGTATCAGCTGATAAAAAAGTAGAAAGATTAATCGAAGTTAACAGAATCGTCGAGGTGTCACTAAAAGAAGGTAAACTTAAACATAATGCAATGGTAGAAAATGAAGTGACATTAATACCAACTTTAGATCGAGTTGGAGCGATTAATCGCGTGACAGTAATAAAAGTGGTTGATCCAGTTAATGGTACTAATTATTCGTACGTTAGTAACTTCAATTTAACTGACGATGGAAAAGCCTTGATAAATCTAACTCAACTGGCAGAAAATAATAATGGCACGATAATGCCAGTATATATTCCCACCACCACAGAAAGCAATTTAATCAATAGCGCAAAGCCGAAAGAATCAAACTTGAATAATGAAATTACCAAAAATGCCCTCAATCAGATAATTTATGGAACTGGTGTCTTAACAGACTATGGGCACAAACTGGAAGCCTACATGCCGCCGCATACAAAAGAAGAGGAAGACGAAGCTAAAGCTCAAATTAGAATAGACGGAAAGTCTGTTGTAAATACATTTACACCGAAACCTTCCGCTTTTAATTCGGAATCGTCAACGATTTCCCTAGAAGGACTGTTTCGGCCTAGAAGCAGAACGGAGGAGTCCAATAATGATGAAATACTACAAACTCAAAATGCGCACTATGTCAATGTAAAAATCCTAGAACAGGATGGATTTTCAAGAAAATTGAAATATAATTTCGAACAACCTCTGGTTCCTATAAGATTGCTCAAGCAAGATGAGTACACCACGTCTAGAGCTGAAGTGGTTGAGATCACTCCGGAAATGAGTTCGGACGTGATTAAGATTGCTCCTATAGCAATTTCTCTAGGTAATATGCAGCGCGCTCCTCAATTTAGGCAATCAGATTATACAGAACATACGACGGTAGTATTTCCTGTATCGACTAGTAAAGGTGATGAGTAAATTCTAGTTATATTTTTATTTTTTTCAATATCCAGTATTTTTATATATTATTATTTTTTATTATTATTGTATTTTTTAATTCTTAGACTTATTTCTTTTGTTAATTTAATTTTAGGAAATATTTAAAATTTTGTTTTAAAACCGCTTATGAATGTATATAGTAGTAAAAATGTATGTGTGTGCATGGAAAATATAATTTTATTATGTTTTTTTGTTTGTATATAGTATTTATGTGTATATTTCTCTTTTTTTTATTTCACGTGTATTATATTTTGCACTAATTATATATAACTAGATCTTTTTTTTTAAATTGTCTTGCTGATGTTGGGTCTTCCAGTTTGTGCCATATGTGTCTTTTTGGTATATTTTATCTTATATAAAAAATATTTTTTATTACTATTGTGTCTAATTTAGAAAAGAAATCTATGCACGTTTTAAATTTTGTATGTGTGGTCAGTCGATTTTCGTTTTTTTTTTGTGTAAAATAGCAAAATATACTTTTATTATGCCAAATCGAAAAGTCTTTTCTTTGTTTTTGTGTTTACACACTATAGTAGTCTGTTGATGCACGGTTATGGTGTAACCTTTTCAAGTATCTTTTGTTCTTTGTTTTTGATTTAATTTAATTTAACAAGTTAAATAAATTAAGAAGGATCTTATGGTAACATTTTGTATGTATTATGCACAATGTAGATTCTGAACTGTATAGATTTTGTTTATATGAAACGTCAAATTCACACCGTTACATACATCAAATTTTAATGTATAAATCTCACCATCGTCTACAAAAATAATAGGATTTAAGTATAATTAAACAAATAATTTAAGACAATGTATAAATATTACAGTTCTTAATCTATAAATGTTCAACGATTGTATACAACCGTTATCCAGATGGCTCGAAGTTGGTCACTCTTGACGGTGAATTCATTTTTAAAATAAAACAAACTAATTTTAGAATTTAGAAATAGCAATTTGGAGATTATCCAAAAATTTCTGTAATTTTTCCATAAATGCATTATGCATTCGCTAAAATGATTTCAAATTTCGTAATTTTGATATAGACGATGTTGTCAAGTCGAGAAAATAAGTATCTACGGGGTTATTTCCATAACGAAAGAGGTAATCAAGAAAATGTATGAAAACTGTTAGGCTGTCGTTTCGCAAAACTGAAGACTGGCAAACAAATTCAATTATACTGACATTATCACAAATTTACCACATTATAGACTAGAAATGGTCTCGAAGGACAACTTTCAAACATGCAACACAATACATGATGTCTCATTTAAAAGAATAAACAAATTGGGTTTCTAAAGAATATTTTAGTGAATAAGACTTCAAAGTGGAAATGAATAAGAAGAATGAATTTTTAATAAAACAAAGCGACGGCCCTTCACGTTTGTTTGCACTATACCTTAACAGAGGTCAGCTACGGTGATCCCTGGTTAGATTTCGCTTTTTATTAACCTTCTTAAAACAACTAAATGCCATTACGGCTCAAGCTTCGCTCTTGCACAGACCACCTACGACGGACCACCGCTCAAGCTTCATATTCCATTAGGCGACTTTTAGAAAATTAAATGTCACTACGGCTCTGTCTACGTTCTAGAACAAACCACCTTTGATGGTCCGTGGTCGTATTTCGCTCTCTATTAACTTCTTAACGCAACTATGTCATTACAGTTCATTAAAATTCTTACCACAGCTAAGTGTCACTACGACTCACGCTACATCCTAGAATGGGCCACCCAAGATGGCCCTTGTCATACTTCACCCTCCAATAACCTTCGCAACGAAGCTAGATGTCATCAAGGCTCATTAACGTTCTTAACAGAGATAAATGTCACCACAGCTCGTGCTACTCACTCGCACGTGGCCATTGTTTGCTCTCCATTAACCTTCTTAACGCAGCTATATGTCAACACGGTTTATTAATTTTCTCGACAGAGTTAAATGTCAATACGGCTCTGGTTACGTTCTAGGACGGACCATGAAAGGCAGCTCGTGTTTGTACTTTGCCTTTCATTAACTTTCTTAACGAAGCTATTAGTCATCACGGCTTATTAACCTTTTTAACAGAGCTAAATGTCACTACCGCCCGGGCTACTTTGCCCTTCATTAACCGTCTTAGCCAAGCTAAATGTCATCACGTCTCATTAAAATTCTTAGTACAGCTAAATGTCACTACAGGTCGGGCTAATCCCTCGCACGGGCCACCTTCTTAACGAGGCTATATGTCATTTCATTTCATTCTTTCTTAACAAAGCTAGATGTCACTACAGCTCGGGCTACGTCCCAGAACGGGCCACCAAAGGTGGTCCTTGTCGTACTTCGCCTTCTATTAACCTTTTCAGCGCAGCTATATGTTATCACGGTATATTAAACTTCTCAACAAGGTGGCTCGTGGCCGAACTTCGCACTCCATTAACCTTCTTCACGAAGCTTTGTGTCATTATGGTTCACTAACCTTTTTAACAGAGCTAAAAGTCATTACGGCTTGGGCTACGCTCTTGCATTGACCGCTTTAGTGGTTGTGATCGTACTTCGCCCTCCATTATACATAGCAATATGTTATCACGACTTATTAATCTTCTTAACAGAGCTAAATTTCACTACCGTTTGGGCTGCTTTCTCGCACGGACCATGTTGGCGTCTCGTGGTGGTACTTTGCCCTTCATTAACCGTATTAACCAAGCTAAATGTTATCAAGTCTCATTAAAACTCTCAGTACAGCTAAATGTCACTACAGCTCGGGCTACTCCATCGCACGGGTCACCTTCGCCTTCCATTAATTCTCTTAAAGAGGTTATATTCCATCACGGTTCACTAACCTTCTTAACAAAACTAAATGTAACTACGCCCTTGCACTGGCCGTCATTAGCGGTTGGTCGTAGTTTGCCCTCCATTAACATTTTTAAAGAAGCTGTATGTCATCACGATTCATTAACCTTCTCGACAGAGCTAAATGTCATTACGGCTCTGGCTACGTGTTCGTACTTCGCCCTCCATTAACTTTCTTAACAAAGCTATTGGTCATCACGGCTTATTAACCTTTTTAACAAAACTACATGTTACTACAACTCGGGCTACTTCCTTACACGGGCCATCTTCGGTGTCTCGTGATCGTACTTTTGCCCTCTATTAACCTTCTTAACGCAGCAATATGTGATATCAGCTTATTAACCTTCTCCACAGAGCAAAATGTTGCTATGGCTTGGACTGCGTTCTAAAATGGGCCATCTAAGGTAGCCTCTGTTCTACTTTTACTTCCATTAACCTTCTTAGCGAAGCTATATGTCATCACGACTTATTAGCCTTCTTAACAGAGCTTAATGTCACTACGGCTCGTACTACGCTTTCGCACGGGCCGCTTTTAGTGCTCCTGATCAGGCTTTGCCCTCCATTAGCCTACTTAAGAGGGATAAATGTCACCACAGCTCGGACTACGGTGATTCCCGGGTCTTGCTTCGCTCTGCATTAACCTTTCTAATATTGTTAAATGTCACTATAGCTCGGACTATGGTTATTCCGCAATGTGGTAATGTTTCCTACAAGTGCTGTCAATTACAACCTCAAATAATCTTATGACATTTCATTGGCGTGGTGGTATATTAGGAGTTTGTATTTTCACCTTAACTGATATCGTTTTTAGTTTAAAATTAATGGATTCTTAGTAATTTGATAACTTTTATGCACCGAACGCTTCCTTTTCTTGTTGTTTTAATTAATTTACATAAGGAAAATGTTTTGAAAAGTCAGTTGCACATATTTGTTTGTCATTATGACACTAGTAGGTTATGTGGATCCAAAATTTAAAAAAATAAACAAAAACTATACACTTAAGAATCTACATTGTGCATAATATATACAAATGCAATGAAGTGAAAAAACTATTTATTTAAAAAAAATATTTTCAAAGATAGCAGGAAGAAGATTTATTCTGTTCTAATAAAAAGTAATTGATCTTACTATTTGTGAAAGGAAAAACAGAATGCTGAAATTAGTTCCTCTCTTTTAAGAGTGTGGCGAGTTGTTTGGGTAGTGCATTCGTATTTTCACGATTCAGGTCAATGTGCCACAGTAGTAACAGTGAACAAATTAATCTTCCTATACTATTCAGGAATTTCTGAATAATTACAGAATTAAGTTTTTGGTAGAAGATTGCAAAATATTTCTGTACTTCCTATTTCCTTAAATTAAAAGCAAGATAAGAATGTAATTAATTATTTCACCATCTACCTACATATACAGAGAAATTAAGGAAAAATATATTTTATGGTGAAAAATCACTCTAATGTGTAAATATTTACATGTAAGATTTTTTAAGTGAATTCAAGTTCTGCATCATTAAATAACTCTTCTTTACAGTTTTGTCTTCAGCAGCAATCCTTGGTTGTAAAGAATTTATTTCTGTTACACACTTAAATTTTCTTTTGTTAATTCCATTTATTTTCTTCCTCCAGTATTTGAGTTTTGTGTTGGAGCTGATATTTTATAAAATATTTTTCTTATTATTCTGTAAGAGTCTCATAGTAATTACAATTTGTTAAAACAATTACAGTCTGCTATTTTTTTAAAATAATTGCCAAAATTCTTTTAATAATTATTATTAAGACGGATTTATACACGAGCAATTGCATTTAATACACTTTAGACGTTTCACTAAATGACACTTGACGCATTTATACATTTGTGATTATAGGCATAATTTCGTGTTTTTCCCCACTGTGATCAATTTTTTTATAAATTGACTTAACCAGTTTTCTTTCAAATTTTTATAGTAATTAGCGTATAAATCCTAATAATCTCATTAAAATAATATGTAAAATAATGAAAAGAATTTTTGTAAGTTATAAATTCTTATTTTTGCCTCATTTATCATTAAACGATGCCCAGATTGTTATATACCTTGCTGCTCCTTAAACCCAGTGGAGTTTATACTTGCATTTCTTCACTTTTTATAAATAACACCTACAAGGAGGATACTTTAAAAAGAAGAATTCTTCGAAAAGATAATATTACTGAGATTTGCATTAATCGAAGAAGAAATGTTTACAATTAGAGATCATTAACTTACAAGTCCGGATGGTATTCTGCTTGTTTTAATTACTATCTCTTTCATATCTTACTTTATTTTCAAGATAATTATTGCATAGGCAGTGAATTTATAGGACAGGGGCCAAAATTATCTTGAAAAAGGCACCTAACCTCTCTTTTATTTCTTCCATTCAAGTATTTTAATTCTTCACTAAAACTTGAAATATATTATGGATGATACTTTGCTAAAGAAAATTAAATAAAACGCAAGTAACACAAGCAGTTACAACTGCTGTTATCAGTTGATTTTAATAAAAAATTGTATGAATACAATGTAAATCATAACCTAACCTTTTTTGATGACGTCATTAATTTGCAAAGATGGCAGTATGTATTATAAAATCTATTAATGGAAAATCTTACATTTTTACATTTAGAAATGATTTAAATTGCCTTAAATATTCAACAAATACACAAAGAATTGTGCTTGATATGACAGTTTTAAAACCACAACCATTTATTGTTTAATAATAACATTTTGTGTTGCTTATTTTAAAGTTTTAGCAAATCGAGTGAAATAATCTTATTCATGAATTCCAATTTAAATATATTTCTTAATCAATAGGTAAACCTGTTTTATATTACCTCCTGTTGCAATTTTTTTAAATTACTAATTAAAACTAGTTTTAATTCCTTTTTTAAATTTTAGATCTAACCACCTACTTATCAATATTAAAATCACAAGACAATTTTAATTTGTGCTTAGAAAAAAGAACAGAAAATGAAAATCTGAAAGTAGCAAAACCAGAAATGTATAACTATCTATTGTGGTTTTGTTTTATAGATTATATTTAGATTTCTGTACATTTATCAGCTTAAGCGATCTTATAATAACAGATGGTTTATTTAAATTGTAGGTATTTGTTTAATTAAATGATCACTTTCACCATTAAGCAATTATAATGTCGCATGGTTGATTAATTTGAATTATTTATAAATTTTTTATTCAAATGGTGTATTTGAGATTCTTAGATTCGTTTTTGTGACTCACATATTTATACTACTATTAATAAACAATTAATAATTAATTTTACTCTGTTTACCCAACAGGAATTACAAACTTTATTTTACACGTAGAAAATGAAATCTTTGTTTCTATAGGTATGTATAATATTCATAAAAAAAGAATTCATTGAATAACAAACAGCATTAAGCTTTCAGCTTTCTTTCATGTTTAAACAAGTTTTAAAAGTATTTAGAAAACTTTCAGAAATAAAAAGAATCTTTTTTCGAAATGTTCATTCTAACTACTCATGAATCAAGCATAGTTTTCTCAGCAAACACATAATAAGCATTATTTAGAAATTTAACTTTTAACATTTAAAAAGTATAATTATATATATGTCTGACATTTAGAAAATAAGAGGATGTGCTCAATAAGCAAGGAAATAAATTACATCAGTCATACTTACCTACCTTAGATCTCTAATAATAACAAAGGTTAATAAAATTTTTATTAAAAAATAGCAACAATAACAACAATATTACATCATACCTATAATTATAAATTTTAATTTTAAAAAAAATCTAACAATTACACGGTGATGGTTTTTTAAATCTCTCTCACCTTTCTGTTATTTCATTTTCCAGTCTCTTCTTATTCCCTTTCTACAAAGCACTAAAACCTCATAAATGTATCAATAATGTAAAAAATAAAACTATTAAAAATTTTATAAAAATACCACAAATTTCTTATTAAATTATTTTCCAGGTAAGGATACCTTCGAAGAATTTTTCACGCCGTCCAAGCATAATACGTAACAGCACTGCTACACGATTTAAACAATCTGTTACTGTGTCTTCAACACCTAATGCTGTGATTAGTTCGAGGCCAACTAAAACTAGTCGAAGAAAATTCCAATCCCCATCACCCACCACTGTTAGAAGTCAAGGTAAGAATATGACATTTTCAATTAATAATGTATTCAAAATTTTAGAGCCTTGGGGGCATTTTAGAAATGATAAATATAAGGTGTGGCACGTGCTTGACTTAATATGCATTACTTAATTGATACCTTTTAATTAAATATAAAACTAAATTATTATTGGGTGACTTTTATTGATTTTACATAATTCTATCTTGTTTTAAAATTATTTACATCTATTAATTTATTAAATAAATAGAGAAACTTATTTTTTCAATTATGCTGCCGCTTATACAGACACTATTTTTGCAACAATTTATTGATGAACTTCTTGAAAATGAACTTCAAAATGGTTTCTTTCAACAAGACTCTGCCTAAGAAACATTAAACTATCTTCATGAGTTCTTTGACAGCGGTTAATAAACACAGACAGATTTCTACCACGTTCTTGTGATCTAACCCCCATTGGATTTTTTTCTTTTTTCATATTTAAAAAATTTAGTATCAGAAGTCCAACGCATACAATAGAAAGCTAGAAAGCAATATAATAAGAAAGTATGAAGAGATACAGTATTACAAAATGTGTTTGACAATATGAAACAACACATTCAATATCTGTTGAAACTTTTAAATCTTTGTTAATTTAATAATCTACAACACCATGAAATAAACTGTAAACTATTAACATCACTACAAAGGCTTTTATTTATAAATAATGTAATTTTTTCCAAGCAATTTCAACACGACACAAAAAACTGACATTTACATAACCTCTGGAACCGTCAAGATTCTCAATAGACCAATCTTCATCTAGTCTAATTTTAACTTTTTCCAATTCAAAGTACCAACTAAGTTTAGTTATTTGATACGTGCTATATGATTCTAGAAACGACACCTACATTCCACAATTTTATTTAAATACCGTTGTACCGGAAAACAACTGAAGTTTGGTCTAACCGCTACTTATATCGAAGTCTACAGAACAAAAAAAGTTTCGTGTTGATACGACTTTTCATTTTCGAGATACAGCACAAAACGTTCCGTTTTTTGTTTTCCTAAGACGGGGTAAGAAAAAACAAAAGCGAATCTGTATAGGGCTTGAATACGAAGCGATCTGGATAATTTCGAGAATCCCCCCCCCGCTTAAGGACTCAAACTTAAATTTGATTAGTTCAAAACAATGGCGGGAGCATCTTAAGAAACAGCGCCCCCATTTGAACTCCTGGGTTCCGTCGACTAAGATACAGCGTTCACGATGTTTCTGGGTCGTAAATAGCTGTGGAAGAATGACAGTTTGAGTATTGTAAACCGGGCTGTTTATCTATTAACTCGGCTTGTAAAATCTTATTGACGCTTAATGTGCTTTAAGGTTATGATTTTATGACAGTTTAACCTCACGCTGTTGTCTTTTTTTTGTAATTCTGTAAATATAAGGAAAACTTCATTTTTTTTAACAAAACAAAACTAATCGGTACTAAACGTTTATGCAAAATTTTTGATCGTGCAACAGCGCCAAATGCAGCCGCAGGTGCGACATCTTTTTTTAAAGAAAACACTTCCAACCTAACAAAATGAAAGCATGGCCTGTTACGACCAAGAAACATCGTGAACGGAGTATACATACGGTTTTTTACGGTTATTTCACCGGGAAGGTGGACAACGATGCACGGTTGCTATTACACCCAAGGGGGATCATATACGTAGAAATCGTTAAAATCGACCTGGTGGTTTTTTGTATCTAGAAAATGAGTATTCAGTGTGTTTTTTGGCCCGCTGACCTATCGTACTTGGTTCCTTAACACACCAACATCGGTGGCTAAAGGTTTGGCTCTGCCCTTCTTTATCACCTTTACGTTTCTTAAAAATTAAGTAAACTATATAACAGTTAACTTTATACACTAAACATAATTTCATTCATCTGATTTCCTTTTAGGAGGTATATTGCAGTATGACTCTAAAGAGTGGCCTTCAAGTAGTTAACGGGCTTCGCTCTTGATAGAGCTTCATAATAAAGTTAAATGCGATGAAAACACGGACAACGTCCCTCTATTCACCTTTTCAGAGAACTAAATGGTTTTGGGTTCTCTCGAGCAAAATGTGGACGATATTGAAAAACTAAATATTGTATAGACTGTTTTAAAATTGGAACCGCTGATTATGGAAGGAGTGGTCCTTCACCCTCTCAAAAATCGGAATTTCCCCTTCTATTTAAGTCCGACTCAGATGGAGCTGCAGGTCTACGTAACGCATCGATTGATTTTCGTTTCATGATTAATAACCAAAGAAATAAGCGCTCGAGTACCCGAAATACAGCACAAAAAGTTCCATTTCTGGTTTTTTGAGGGTGAGGGAAGAAAGACAAAAGCGAGTCGAATCGTTTTTGCGCAAAGCTGCTTAAAAGTGTCAATTCTACAGAGGGTTCTAACATAAAGCGATTCGGGCAATTTTGAGGATTTTTATAGATTTTGCGATTTCGCATCGCTTTTTTAAGAAGGTGGTACCCGGAGCGCTCGCCCTAAGTATGCATGTCAAGTTCCGTCCTCTGGGTTCTTCTTGTTCTCGCTCTATAATCTGTTTCGCTCAAGTTTGAAATTTCTTAGCCCCGTCCTTGGCCCTAACGGGAAATTTCTTTAAAGGGTTACCGTACACAGAAGTACTATGAAAATGAATAGTCCTAACAAAATTTTGATAACTCGACTTTGGCTGCCTCAAAAAAATGGCGAAAACAGCGCCCCCGTTCAAACTCTTTGATCTCGGGCACTAAGGTCCACACAGCTTTCAGGGCTTTTCAGACCCTTTTACATGGGAGGGAGTAGGTACGTTCCATGGTCACTACTAGGCCTAAGATAGATCATAATTAAAGGCAAAAACCATCAGAATTTACAAATTTGTTTTTCAATTCTAGAAAATGGTACGCCAGAAAAAACGATATTTTTGGCTTTTTAACCCGTTCGTTCTCCAAACCTATGGGGTAATTAATGAAAACCTCTGACTGCCTTTATACTTTGAATTAAAATTGAAAATTTAATTGAGAATCAAGGCACAACGTACTATTTACTCCTTGTTTAAATACCCGACTAGCCGACAGACCATAAATAACCATGCGGTGCGCAGACGTGACGGACGCGCGAATGGGAGGTTGGTGTGTCCTTTAACGGGGAAATATCTTTAACAGTTATTGTACACAGAAAGATTATGGGAACAAATGGCCCTGACAGGGTTTCGGTATTTCGCAGAAACCGCTAATATTCCACCCCTGCCCGACCTAAGGTTTCAAACTCGACTTTGGTTAGCTCTTAACAAGGACAAGGTAATTTCAAAAACAGTACCCCTGCTTAAACTCAGTTTCAGACACTAAAGCCGACATGGTTCTTGCGACCTGTTATCTCTCCTTTACCAGAGGCGGTGACTGGGGCAAAGATGGATCATATATTCAAAAACCATCATAACGCCATTATTTTGAGGTGATCAATTGAAGCCTCTAATGGTTTTGTATACTTTTTACAGTTCGACTTGAATCAAAGATTGAAATACTACTCCTTAGCAAAACACCTGACTAGTCAGCAGACGATAAGTATGCATACCAGACTTTGTCGTGTGAACTCTTCTCGTTCTCGCTCTATGATTTTTTTTGTTTAAATCTGAAACGTCCTAGCGCCGCCCTTTAATGGGGAAATTTTTTAACGGTAATCGTACACAGAACAATTGTGGGAATGAATAGCCCTGACGGGGCTATTACCCCCTTGTCCTGTTCTGCCTGAAGCTTATGGAATCAAACTCGACTTTGATTAGTTGAACACGATGGCGGGGAATCCCCGAAAACAGTGCCTCCGCTCAAACTTCTCGATTTCTAGCACTAAGACCCACACGGTGATTCCAATCTACGTGATCCTCCTTTTACCGGAAAAGGAGCTGACTGGGCCCAAAGTGGTTCATATATGCAAAATCCATCAAAACCTACAGATTCGTTTTCGAGATGCAGAAAATAAGTACGTCGAAAAAATTGGCATTTTTTGCCCTTAGGTGCGCTCGTTTTCCGAACCTGTCAGGTGATTAATTGAAGCCTCTAACGGTCTTGTATACTTTTCAACAGTTTGAATTGAATCAAAAGAGGGTTATCGTACACAAGACCACTATGGGAATGAATAGTCTTAACGGAGTTTCTATACCTCGTAAAAATTTGCATCGCCCCTTATCCTGTCCAACTTGATGGCGGGTAAACCGCGAAAACAGCGCTCCTAAGGTCTATACGACTTTTCCAACTTGTCTCTCTCTCTCTCTCTCTCTCTCTCTCTCTCTCACTCTCTCATTTACCGGGGAGGGAAGTGAATTTACTAGCTGTAAACTTAAGAATTGTATATTGAAATTCGAATTTTAGCAAACTACCGTTATTGATTTGTTAGTAAAGAAATACTTCTATTAGATTACCATTTAAAATTGCCAACGAGACTACGTCGACAAGATTTCGTCAATTTAAATTGAAGATGGGGTGCTAGGCCACCTGCGCGGTTAGCCCCATCTTCAATTTAAATTGACGAAATCTTGTCGACGTAAACCTTTTTCTTCATTAATCAAGTACTGTTAAGTCTGAAATTACTTACCGTCTGTTATTATGTTCCAGAGACAACAAGGCAGAATTCAAGAAATTTTCTCCGGTTTTCTTCAAGGAAACCTTTCCTACGTATGACAACAATAAGGAACATAGCAGAGCAAACGACTAAAAGTTATACTGGAACCGATCAAACTCTAGAATCGAGCAATCAGCAATCTTTAGAGAAAGAATTCAATGATGATACAACAAAACTGGGTGATTTAGCTACGGTGCTTAATGAATTACAAAAAACTCCTGTACGTTCTCGCAATGTGACCCGATTCACACAAAATATTAGACGAAAAGGTTTTGAATAAACTTTTCATAATCTGTCTATGTCGTTTCTTATTTTCTGTAATTTGCAGTTTCACAACCATCAACACCACCACAGAGACTAATATCCACAACATTAACACCAATCTTTGTAACATCACCAGTAATACCAGAACAAGTATACCCAACAACATTTATAGTTCGACAACAACAGCCACGACCCTTTGAAAAAGTAGTACAGAGAATACCTCAAACCCACATATTCGAACCTATTAATAGGAGTTACGACTATTATGACGAGGATGATACGCGAGTCATAGGTCAGCTACCTGCACACAGCAAAGTGTTACTTCATAGTTCGGGCTTAATTCAGTGTTTAGATCAAGGGAACTTTCCTCATCCAGCTTCCTGTAAAAAGTTTATTTACTGTGCTAAAATAGATAATGGAGAAATTTTAGGTTGGGAGTACACTTGTCCTAAGAACTTAAGTTTTGATCCGGTTGGTGGTATATGTAACTGGTCAGCAGGATTGGGTTGTGACGAATAGAAAATTAGAATTTTTGTGATTTTCAAACACAACTCATACACACAACGTACAATTATTTACCTGAACAGATCGATAAACACGGCAATATGTACCACAGTACCCTTTTATTTAATTTTAGAGATGTTTGTTCACACCCTTGTTGTTGTAAATAATGAACTGACATTTAGATTTCCCATGATGTGACATAATATTCAAAGCAACGATTGTATTTGCCAGTAAAGACTAACATTAGTTTATAATAAACTAATTTTCTAATATTTTAAGCAAATTGTTATAACATTTAAGTTAATAATAGTGTTGAATTTATTGATAAAAATAAATTAATGTTCGAGTCTTTTTGTGGTTTGAAAATATTCTTCTTTGTTTCTTTTCTTTTATCTTTACTTCCTACTTGTTGCTTTATAATATTCTACTCTCTGTTTGGCTTCAATTTCCTCATTTTATTTCTGTGTTCTATAACTAACATTTTTTTTGCTTATTTTACTATTCTTAGTTTACTTTGGTGAATCTATTTTGCTATAAGAAAACTTAAAAAGGTAAGTATTATAACGATCATAACTACTTACTTGCTGAAAAATGTTATTTTTGTAATTGTTTACACAAAGCGACAAAAATATTAATTACTACTGACAAATGTTAACCTAAACATGACAACTGTCAAATAATACATACTGTCATCTTTGCAAATTTATGACGTCATCAAAAGAGATTATTAGGTTATGATTTACATTGAATTTATAAATCTTTTTATTAAAATGAATTGATGTTGCAACTACTTGTTACTTGCGTTTTATCTAATTTTCTTCTGGAAAGCATCATCTATAATATATCTCAAGTTTTAGTGGAAGTTAAAATATCTAAAAAAAAGAACTAAAGAGAGGTTAGGTGCCGTTTTTCAAGATAACGTTGACCGCTTTCCCATAAATTTACTGCCTATGCAATAATTATCTCGATAATAAAGTACATATAAAATATGAGAAAGATAGTAATTAAAACAAACAGAATACTATCTGGACTTATATAAACTGATGATCTCTAATTGTAAACTTTTCTTCTTGGATTAATGCAAATCTCAATAATATAATGATCTTTTCGAAGAATTCTTCTTTCTAAAGCATCTTCCTTTTAGGTGTTGTTTATAAAAAGTGAATAATTGCAAGCATAAACCCCACTGGGTTTAAGAATCAGCAAGATATGGAACGATCTTTGGACATCGCTTAATAATAAATGAGAAAAAAATCAAGAATTTATAACTTACAAAAATTCTTTATTTATTTTATTGCCTAGCTTAATTATTTAAGATGGCAAGATACCCTCTCAATACCTATACTAAGATGTAGTCTAAGAGAAAACGCATAACTAATTAAGGAAATGAAATTGAACAATGCTTTTTTAAACATAACAAAATAATTTGATGAACTATGTTTCTTTTGTTGTATATTGTTAATATCTGGTATACTATCTTAATTACTAACTGATAAACTATTAGACAATTAATATGAATTATTAGAAGTAAATGTTATGGGTGAAAAATAATACAACACAAACATCCTACTTATCTTAAAAATTTATTTCCAGTTTAGTGCAGGGTGCTAATTATTATCGTAATTACGTTTTTTTTTTGTGATGATTACAATTGAAATTTTTGAAACCCAATAGGCAACCCTTTCTACATCTTTTTCTATCCTCATCCTAAACATTTTCTTTCCTGCGTATTATCTATTGTAGTAACCTTTTATTATATACCAAATTATTTTTCCTTGGGTTAGGGTTAGGCTGCTCTTGACACGAATAGGTCTATCTACGTCTGCGTCCCTCAGAAACTTCTTAAACTGGTGCTTAGCGCTCTTAAAGATGGACAGTGAAGAGTACTCAACGGATGAAGGGAATAAAAAACGAACAGTTTGGAATAGAGAAAAAGACGCTTTCGAAAAAAATAAAAAACATCACCGGAAAACCGCACCAACAAGAGGGCAGTATGAAGAAACTAAAAATGGAATTTAATGAAATGAGAGAAGAACAAAACCAATACAGAAAAGAAACGTTAAGTTTAAGAAAGGAAACAGAAAATCTAAAGAAAACAAATAAGGAACTGAAAAAGCAAAATCAAGAGATACAAAAACAGTTGGCAGAAGTCAAAGAGAATACAGAATGAATAGAAAAGAAAAAGAGGAAAAATAACGTGGTAATATACAGACTGGACATACACACATATAATTCAGTACAACTACAAGAGGTAATAGATAATTTTTTAAAACAGCAACTGAATATTGATGTAAATATAGAATTAACACACAGATTAAAAAAAACCTGTTGGATAAAATTGGAAAATGAAAATGATCAAGAGGCATTTATGAAAAACAAATCAAAATTAAAAAAATCAAACTGGAAAACATCTACATCAACAATGACTTGACAATAACTGTAAGGGAGGTGCAGAAAGAAATTGGGAAGAGAGCAGCAGAAGAAAGAAGAAATAGCAAGAAGGTTAAAATTGGTTGTAGCAAAATTACAATTAAAGACACTGAATAGACATGGAATAAGGCTGCTAAAAAATTAGAAAAAACACAGTCAAAACACTGAAACAGAAGCTGGACTATGGATTGTGGATGACGGACCAAGCAAATGAAAAGAATATAAACAAAGGATATTATACACAATATAATGATAAAACAAACAACAATATTTCAAATATTAGAATAAATATCAAAAAAGTAAATAAAAAAAATAAACAAGCAAAGAATACACTTCCGAACACAAATACAGGTAAATTTGGAAAATATACGAAATCCGATTAGGATAACGCAATACATTGTAGAGAACGTTCCATCATACGTTAATTCGTCGACATTACATTCTTTACTATGCTATATAATAATCATGCTGTAAATAAAACGTGCTCAATTAAATTGGTTCATCTCAAAGTAGTCCTGAACCGCTTGTCAAAAATAAGCCCGCCAACCCCTTTCCCCTCTGACCCTATCTTTACGTATTTAATAAAAGAAGACACACCAAGCCGTAGAGGGTCACTCTACCGTACTGCTTCTTTGCCTATTTGATACTTCAAGGATCCCCTGCTTACGCTCCGGCCCCTTCCCCCCGAGTCCACCAACCAACCGACCTTCACCTCTCCACCGCTTGCGTCGTCTCTTCTTCTTTCCCGGTTGCTCTTTCCCGACATTTTTCGCTCGTCTTTCGCTAGTTAACCCGAGCAGTCCGGGATTGCTGCTTCGTCAGGGTACCTAGCCAACGTCTCAGAAGCCGGCAACGAGACGTATCTACGTGACGGACGCCCCAACGACGGACAGGGCGTCTAGCTCCATTGTTGCCAGAAGCCCCGCTCCCTTGGAAGCCCCGGGCAGCGCTCTTACTCGAGCGAGGTTGCTAGGCAGGTGGTTCGTGGCGGGTTCGAGTTCCATAGGTTAGCCTCTCGAAGCGAAGCCCGCAGGGTTAAGCATCGGTGGTGGGCCGGCTTCGTCGGTGGGGCGGCATTAGGGCGTTTCGAGGGGAGTAGAATTACTAACTCATATGCCTAAAAATTTTTAAATTCGCGTCGGCGCCTTCAATCTATCTACCTTTTTTGCGTAGCGTTTTAATTCTTCCCACCATTCAAGTTTACTACTTAAACAATCTAACTCAGTTATATTTGATGGCCACCTATAACCTATTTTAATTAAGTTTTTATTTCCTATTTCCCTAGCTTTTCTTTCTAACCTACATGTAAATAGTACGTGTTCCGCGGTATCTTCTCCCTCTCCGCATGTACATCCTATTTCGTCCTCGTTTAATTTACCTATTTTAACTAGATAAGATCTAAAATTCCCATGTCCTGTTAGCAGCTGTACTACATCTTTGTCTAATCTTCCAATTTCTATGTTTGGAATAAATTTTTGTGTTAATCTACCTGTAGTTGCCTTTTTCCATCTATCGTTCCAAATATCTTTTAAATTTCGCCTAATCCTACTTTTAACTAATGATCTAGGGGCAACATTAAATCTTTCCCTAATTCCTACTTCTGCAGCTGCTTGCTTAGCTAACTCGTCTGCCCTTTCATTACCTATCACTCCTATATGTGCTTTTATCCATCTAAATCTAATTCTTACTTTATCTAACACTTTCCTATATAGTTTCCACGTTTCCGCCTGTAAATTAGTCGGTTGTCTCATTCCCTGTAATGCTAATAAAACTGATCTGCTATCACTATTTAAAGTACATTCCCTAAATGCGAAATTATTCTCCCTAATGTACTTTAATGCCTCTCTAATAGCTAATAGTTCACATTGAAAAATTGAACACCCCGATCCTAATTTGAATTTCCCATTTTTAATTTTCCTATCCTCGTTATATATAACATATGCCGCACCTGCGCTACCATCTTCTAATCTAGATCCGTCAGTATATATTTGTATAAAATCCTCCCTTTCCAAATTTCCAATAAAAAATTGAAATTTACCTATATCTGCCGGATGTCCTAAATCACCTATATTTACTCTACTTTTTATTTCCCTTCCTTGCAAACCTAATGTTTCTAAAATTCCCTCTGATCTATTCTTAAAAATTTTGTTTTTATCTACTTCTGCTTTTAAAAATAAATCTATTGGCATAACCTGACTAAGAACTAACACTGCTTCCGTAGATACTGTAGTGTATGCTACCAAAATTCGTTGTACACTTAATAATTTTTGTTTTTGTTTAACTTTTAAATTCCCTGCCCATATTTCGGCAGCATATGAAATTCCTGGCTGTATTGCCCCTTCGTATATCCTAGCTGCAGAATTACCCCTAAAGCCCCACGTTAATCTAGCTGCAGCTCCTAATCTATTTGCTAATAATTTTCCTTTTTGAGTAATATATTCGATGTGGCTATTCCAAGATAACCTATCATCTATTAAAACACCTAAATATCTAATACTATCCTTGCAGTAAATTCTATCTTCGCCCATTCGAAAAGTTGATTTTTCCTGACCTAAACTTTTACCAAACAATAAAGCCTCGGTTTTACTCGCGTTAAATTTTAGTTTTTCATCTTTTGCCCATTCTAATAATTTGCCTAACGCATCTGATCCTCTCTTTTTTAGTGTCTTAAACTGGGATGCCCTTACTATCACTAGTGTATCGTTTGCAAACGATACGATTTCGCAACCTTCTGGTAAATCTACCCTAAATATACTTTCATATAATAGATTCCAGTAGATCGGTCCGGAGCACGAGCCTTGTGGGCAGCCCCTTTCTAATCTCCTGGACACTGTATTTGATGAAAGTTCTACCTGAGCTATTCTATCTGTAAAAAAGCTTCTAATTAATTTTAATAAATTTTGTGGGCAATCGCTTCGTTCTAACTCTATTATAATCCTAGGCCACCAAGCGTTGTCTGCGATATCTAACGCGATTAATGCGCAATAATCTCCCTGCATTTTCGCTTTTTCAATAATCTCTAATACTCTATGTATCGCATCGGTGGTGGTACGTCCTGATCTAAACCCGTATTGTCTATCATTAAACCCCCCTTGACTATTGACTAAATAAACTATTCTATCTGCAATTATCCCATCTAATGCTTTACCTATAAGTGGAAGCAAACTAATTGGCCTAAAACTGCTAGCGTTCGAAATGTCATCTTTGCCTGGTTTCGGAATAAATTTTACATTTTGATGCTTCCATATTTTCGGAAAAATTCCCTGTTTTAAACATAAATTAAATAGTGTAACAAAAATTTTACTGTTAATTTGGAAGGCTTTCTGTACCACGTCAGCTGTTATACCATCCCACCCTGAAGCTTTTTTCGGGTTCATTCTAATAATAGCCCGTCGGATTTCGGTATAAGAAAAATCGCGTTCTACAATTTCACCACCCTTCGCGTCTCTAGCTCCTTGCCTAATACATTTTTGTAAATTACTATCGCTATCTATGTTATCTATTGGAAAGAATTTTACTAATAAATATTCAGCTGTTTCCCTTGCGTCGCGTGTATAGTCCCCATTTTCTTTTTTAACACTAGACATAATCGCGTTTCTATCCTTTTTGCCTCTTATAACTTTATAAGCTATTCCCCATGGATCCCTATCTGAATTTAGACTACAAAATTCTTTCCATTTCTCTGTTCTTGTTTTTTCTATTAAATCCCTATATTCCCTTTTTATTATCCTATATTCATCTTTCCTAACTTCTCTTATTTCCCCTCTAGCTTTTTGCATTTTCCTCCTAGACTTCCTAGCTTCTACCCTTTTTATAGTTAATTCCCTAGTCCATCACGGTACGCTTTTTCTAAAATTTTTACGTTGAGGCATTGATTTTTTGCATGTTGTTAGTATTATGTTGTGTAATTCTGTTGCTATTGTGTCTACATGAGGTTCAATATCTAATCTTTTTTCTAATTCCCTAGCTAAAGTAAAAAATTCTTTTTCAAAAATTTCCCAGTTTGCCTTTTTGTTGCAAAAACCTCTATTCTGTTCTACGCTATTTGTATTTCCTAATGTTAGTTCCCACTTGATCAAGCAACGATCACTAAGTGTTTTTTTCCTCTGTTATTTCCCATCTATCTATTGTTAAATAAGTTAAATAACTAGCTACTGTTAAGTCAATATTACTTGTTCCCCTATGCCCTATAAATGTAGGTCTATCTCCTATATTTAGAACTATCATTTCAAATTCTTCTAATATTTTTACTATTTTATTCCCTCGACTATCTGCTTCTACGCTGCCCCAAACTGTGCTTTTTGCATTAAAATCCCCTCCAATAATAATTTTGTTTCCCTTTCTAATATTTTTTATATTATTTAAAATGTTTCTCAATCTATCCATTAAATCCTCTTCTAAATAGCTACTTCGTGTCGTCGGTGGTAAATAAAATACAAATACAATCAACGAAAAGAATAACATCACCTTGAAAAATAAAAATGGAAAATTGTATAAGATAGGAACATGGAAGATAAGGATTATGAATGGCAAAGAAAATGAACTGGTACAAGAATTTAAAAAAGCAAAATTTTAAATATTAGGACTTATTGAAACACGAAAGAAAGGCAAAGGAGAAATAACAATAGGAAATAATGGTGTAATGTACAGCGGAGTTGAAAGCAGAGGCAGGTGCAGGATGTATGATAAGCTTTTACTATATGAAGAAACTAATTGAATGGAAAGGAATGAACAAAAGAATCACTAACACAAAACAAAATAACAAAGATAATAATAGTATATGGGCCAAGAGAATATAATAAAGGAATGGATGAAGAAAAGTTCTGGGAACAACTACAAGAAACTAATGATGAGGAGGGAAATGCAGTAATAATCATGGGAGATTTTAATGCCTGGTTGAATACAACGTAGAAGGAACAAATGGAGTAATAGGAAGTTTTGGAGAGAATACTAGAGATGATAATGGTCAAAGGCTAATAGAATTCTGCATGCAAAATCGACTAATCATTGAGTACTCCTTCTTCCACATAAATACTGTCATAAATACACAGGGGAAGAAAAAGGAAAAAATAAAAAACCTATAATAGATTACATTTTCACAGAAAGGACTAACAGGCACATGATAAAAGATGTAAGAGTATGCAGAAGTGCTGAATTAGCAACAGACCACTACCTCGTAGTTGCAAAAATTAAAGATATGAAAAATAAACGCGAAAGAAATAGACCAGCAAAGCAAGAAACACGTAAGGAAAACAAGATCATCAAAGTATACAAACTTCAAAACAAAAAAAAAACAAGAAGTAAGTCAGGGAAATCTTGAAGAAAAGTGGAAAATATTCAAAGAAATATTAAACAAGGCAGCACGTAAAATATGTGGCGTCACAATGATAGGAGGGATAAAGAAAAAAACGCACTGGTGGAATGAGAAAGTTAAAGAAGTGGTGAAGGTTAAAAAAAAAGCATGGAAAGAATACTTAAGGCTATAAACAACACAGTCCTATAATAGATAAAAGGAAGCTAGAAAGATAGTAAAAGATAAAAGAAGCTAATAATAAAGCATGAGAAGAAAGGATGGAAGATAATAGTTAAAATAACAAAAAAAATAGGAAAAGAGAGAAAGGAAAAACAATTAAACAAATCAAAAGTAAAGATGGAAAAATTTTAACAGAAACAGCAGAGATAATAAGACAATGGGGTGAATACTTTAAAGAAATGTTAGAAGCACTAGAAATAGGCAATAGAGAAGCGAACAACAAAATTGAGTTAACTCCTGTAGAAGAGAATAATAGAATAAGAAAGGAAGAAGTTAACGAGGCCATAAAAACATTAAAAAATGGAAAATCTCCAGGAATAGACCACGTAAAGGCTGAAATGCTCAAGTATATGGGTGAAATGGGACTAAACTACAGAGACAGCAGTAACACAGTAAGAGTAGGAAATGAAAAAACAGAAAAATTTGTCACAACAAAGAAAGTAAGACAGGGAGGAGTGCTTATCTCGCTACTGTTTCTCTTATACATCAATGAAATAATAAAAGAATGCAATAAAAGGTCCATAAAGATAAATGCAAGGTACAATAGACAAAAATTAGTGAATGTGCGTGTTTGCCAATGATATCGTACTGATAGCAAACAACGAAAAAGCACTACAGAACAACATAAACATAGAAGAGGCACAGATTTTATGTTATATACTAAAACATTCTTAACAAATCTCAAGCACAATAACAAATCTAACTAGTAAAATTAATTCACAAAAATGAAAAAAAACCATGCTTCCTGTAACCTAAGACGTTTACACTCTTTTGTTGACGTCACACGATAAAAACAATTTCAACCTGACGGCTTGAACATAGAGACAGCAATGATTAGATACAAAAACTTATAAATCTCTTTTTTGATGCACCTGTCAAAAAATTATGTAGTAGATATTATTAATGAGAGTCAGATATTTCACTCCCTATATCACCAATGTTCCCATTTTTTTGTCTCTGCGCATTTAAATTAAAAACCCACGCCTACTCGTTTACGCACATTTTATAAAAAGTGCATATCACCCTGTGCTGCTTGCGCAGTACATGTCAAAATGGCAAAATCTGGGAGTTGCTGGGAAAGAGAGAGCAGTAGAATCCACAAATCTTTAGAAGTGAAACATCTGACTCTCATTTAATCTGTGGCCAAAAACTGTATACATTACATAAATGACGATGCCATGTTGCCAAGTTTTAAATAATTACTTTTGATACATGCATTACCACCCCACTTATCAAAACGTTATTAACTTATAATTTCTATTTTCTTGAAAAACTTATAATGCTTAACTGAAGCTAAAGCGTTGCTTAATAAGTCAGTAGGCATATCTACTGTCGGTAAATATTTGACTTTAATTCAACTAATGTGCTTCGACTCTATAGCACTCTCTATAGCCTTTAACATATTTACTGTAACCAACTAAATCTTCTTCTCAACTTTCTTATCCCATTTAGATTTTATTTCTTTAAAAACATGCACCATTACTTCACTACGAAACAAAATAAGAATGCTTGCGTTAGTTTTTTTACCCCGTCCAGACTTCAAAAGAAGTTTTATCTAATCCCACGGCATGATTCAGTGTTTAGAGGTCGTTGTCTTAAATCAATCATTTAATTTAGTTTAATTCATTAACAACAACAACAGTAAATATTAACAATGGAAAGGCGTTTGCACTCAAAGAAAGCGGTTACAGTTCTGGCGAGCTCGAAGCCAGAGCATTCCTAGGTGCGTTGAATGTATTCCAGGTGTTGCGTTAAAGTCTTCCAAAACGCAAATTTAAAAACAAAAAAATTGGACCTGTACACCTTCAGTACGAAAGCGTACAGGAAGTCGAATGAGGGCGATGTTGGAGGTGAAGACGTGTTTGCAGTGTTGCCAACCTGAGGGATTTATCCCTTAATTAAAGGATATTTTACCTACATGGCATGTAATAGGGGATAAAGGAATTGTTTTTAAGTTTTATTCAATAATTAAGAGATCTTTTTAGTTTCGTACTAAATTTTATTTAATAAAACCAAAACTTTTATTTTCTTTTTTATTATCATTACGCAAATAGCGTAATACACCTGAAAACATGGCCAACTGTATAACTACTTCAATTAACTTTTCGGACCCAAACAGAATGCGTGTGAATCATCCAAATCCAATACACATACAAATTTTAAGTGCTTAGGGTGTTTTAAACTCGTTTCATTCGATTGCCGGTTTAATCTTGGTGTTCAGTGTTTCAGTGCTTAGTGGAGTTTGTTAAATACTGTTAAATATATGTTGTTGACATTAGTAGGATAATTATCATTATTAATAGTAAGTTTTTACCAACATTTGTGTCAACAACAAATTTTACTAATAGCAGTAGCGATGAAAGAGCGACAGGAGCGTTAGAGGCCTTTGCGCGTCCCGGGTCAAAGCTGAAGTTCGGGCCATTCGGTCTTGTCAGGTCTGTCAAGCTGTTGAAGCTTGTCAAACCTTTAGGCCTTGTCGGGCCATACGGGTCTGTTGAATTTCTCGGCTCTTCGGGCTTCTCGGGTCTATTGGGCCGTTTGGATCTCTCGAGTTTCTTGGACGTGTTGAGTCATACGAATCTGTTGGGCTTCTTGGACTTCTCAGCCCTTCGGGCTTCTTCGATCTGTCAATCCGTTAGGGCCTCCGCCCTTTGGAGCGTTCGGGTTTCTCGGGCCTGTCGGGCCGATCAAGAAGTACCTCGGACTTTTTCGGACCGCGTTTGTCCCCAGTCGGGTCGGCTCTGAAAAGGTCTCTAAGGAGTAAGGTTCAGCATGTAAAAACCATTAATATAAAAAAGGTAATTTTTAAATTAAAGGAGATTTAAGGGATATTTTGTATATTTCTGAAAGAAATTCAACCGTGAGAGGTTGACAATACTGATCCCCATGCACGAAGGGGATATCTGAACGGTAGCGGCAAAATAGAAGCCCTCGACATTGCTGCATGTGCTGGTGTACTGGAGCACTGGTATCGGAATTCGCAGCATCGTCCCGTAAACGACTCTGGTGCTCAAATAGTTAGAGTCTTCCTTCCAACCCACCAACTTTGGACGACGCTATTTGTCTGGGGTTTATAGGCGGCTGTCGTGCAGCGATCCATTTCGAGCAGCTTCCGTAATGCAAAAAACAGAGAAAACTCGTATTGCCGTTCCTGATCGGTGATTATATGCTACGGGAACAACCGAAACGGGATATCCAAGTAGCGTGGAAGGCGGATACGACAATATCAGCGGCGATGTCTGCAACGGCTGTTCAAATTACGCGAAATGGGCAGCGATCCCACGATATCGAAACTTGCGTGACGTGCGACCTTGAATCGTTGACGCGGAATGCATGTCCGTGACTTGGCCTCTGGACTGCGATGGCTGGTGAAAAATGACAAATACCCGCCCGCACAGAGACGCTGAAACGTAGGGGCGGAACACCGCTGTAGAGGGATCACAATAAATAATGCTGTCTAGTCTTGGGAAAGAAAATGTTTGCGCGCGAATTCTTCTGATTCGATAGCGCAACGTTGATAGTTTCAATTGATCTCGCCTGGTAAATAAACGACGCGAATGATAAATTGTCCCTTGTTGCGAGGAAACCTGGTCGAAACGCTGCTGAAACGCAAAAGCCAAAGGTTTCTGATCCGTGCCGACCATGAAGTGTTTTCCATCCACCATGTATTGAAAAGACTTCACAGATTCGTAAATAGCCAAGAGTCTGAATCGTAGATGCTGTAATTGCGTTGCGCAGCACCTAGTGGTTTTCACTCGTGACCAACACGTTGTTCTAGAACACTACTGACAGTGATGTCAGAAGGGTCTGTTGTTAACAGCAGAAGGACGGCGTTTGCTGGGTGAGAGAGCAAGGTGACACTCGTAAGTCTCTCGATGCATCACTCTTTTTGGTTCAGTGAATTGGCGTTATATAATTTTTATTAGAGCGGGTCAGATACGCATTTTCGATAAAAGTTTATCCAACCGAGGAATGATCAAAGTTCTTTGACAGTTTTCTGTTTTAAAAGATTTCGCACTGTAATGGAATATGAAATAATAAGTATTTGATGAGGTAAATAAATTCTTGTATTAGTCTTGATGCAATTTGTTTATTTATTTATTTGTTTACTCTGTTTACACAGAATAGATAATATAGCCATCGAAAGAAATCATTTATAAATGCTTACATTAAAGAGCCAACCAAAATGAATTCAACGAAATTCAAGATGAAAAAGGTAATATACATATATACTATAAACTTTTATACATCTAAATTCAAAGTTGCAAATACATCTGTTATCGGTTTATATCTTGGATCAAGAGCAACTTTAGTAAAAAGTTGTGTGTCGTTTTGCAATACATTTAAGTTGCCTAAACCTTTAGATAGGATCAAACGTGTTTGAAAGTTTCTATAACTTGAAGTTTTCTGTTTTTATTTATAATCTTTAGCATTCTTCTTAACTGATATAGATATAAAATATAGGAGAAACTTGATCTTTTTTTAAATAAATTCGCCAGATCCTTTTTTAACGTATTTAACTTATTTCTATCATTGCAACATATAATTATATCGTCTACATAAATTCCAAGGAGGGTTTTATTTTCTCCATCCATGTTTTTACATATAAATGGGCCAGCGGCTGATGGCTCAAATTCCAGCTGCTTAAGTTTTGTATCGAGTTTTTGAAATCATTGACGCCCTGATTGTTTTAAGCCGTATAAGGCCTTTTCGAGACGACAAACAGTTTCGCCATCTGCTTTTCTTAAGTTTTCTAGCATTTTCTTTGCTCTTTGAAAAACAATCGAATTTGATTCATTTTCATCAACAATTATTTCGCATAAAAATTTTTTAAATTTTCAGATCTCTGCATAAAAATTTCATCTTCTAGCTCTCCGTTGCAACGTCGAGTTGATCAATATGCAAATTTTCTTCTGCTGCAATAGCGAGTAATAGACGAATAGAACTCAGTTTTGCGACCGGTGCATAAGTTTCGTTGTAATCAAGACCTGGTCGTTGTGCAAAGCCGCGGGCTACAATGGGAGCTTTTCTTCTTTCAAGTTCACCTGTTGACTTATATTTACTTTTCAAGACAAATTCCGAACCAATTATGTTTTACTTTTCCTTTTTATTTGTTATTTCCCAAGTGTCCTTTTCGAGATGTACCTTAATTTCATTTTTTATTGTAGTATTCCATGCTTCGGCATCCTTTCCTTGTAAAGCTTCATTTACACATAAGGAGGACATTTCATAATCAATAGTTCAGGTAGGAGGTTTTATTTCATCTCGGTTTCTTAATCTTGAGCTCTCTTGCAAGAGTTCTTAATTTTCTTCTTCTTCTAAAATATTTTCAGTTTCAGTACCTTCGTTTTGTATTAAAATGTCAGTCTCTTCTTGCTACTTTGAATCCTTTTTCAGTAATTTTAGGGACAGATAATAAATTTGTAGTTGATTTGGGAACAAACAACGTATCAGGTACATGCACCGACCTGTCTTCAAAATCTAGTGAAAGCTAGGCCTTTTCCATCTATAACTGTTGCTAGTTTTAGAAAACTATTGTCCATTTTAGTCAAATTTGAAAATTTACTTACTACTTCTGAGCAAAAATGCGATGTACTCCCAGAATCAACACACCAGTCAGATGAATCTGGTTGATTAAATGGAGTAGTAGACAGACATTCTTCGGTTTTAAAGGTAGATTCATTTTTCTTTTTACAATTTCCACCATAATTTGGATATTTTTGTTTAAAATTATTTTTGTTTGAATTATATTCTTTATTGTTTGAGTAAGTATTATTTCTACTACAATTATAACCTTCTGTAGATTTTAACCACTTTGTGGAGTGTAATTTCTTTGTGGATTATATTTTTTGTTATATTGTCCCTTTTTGTAGGTGAAAAGTTTCTTATTATTTTGATTATATGAGTAAAAAGCATCTTTTAAACTTTGTACTTTAGCTCTGGCTTCTGATTCTTCTAAAATCTTAATTTTTAGATCTTTTGGAGACGGTAAAGTGTTTCTGCTTTCAACTGCAACTCTAAAATTTTCTAAAGTAGATGACAGGCACTATAATGCTCAGTAAATCAGAATTAATGTCAATTTGCATGTCTTGCAGTTTGTCAACTGTATCCATAGACTAATTTAAATGATCTCTGGCGTCGTCAGTATCTTTCATTTTTTGTAGAATAAGTTTCTTAAGTAAGGTAACCTTTTTAGCTGGACCCTCGCTTTGGAAAGTGCTCTTTAATGTATCCCAAACGTTTTTCGGCGTTTTACATTGCTTTGCTTGTTTTAGTTCTGACGGGGATTTAACTAATAAAAGATCAGACCTTACATTCATATCTTCTTGAAGCCATTTAGGTTTCTCTTCTTCACTAGGTGAAACTGCCGGTCTGGGCATAACCTCCATATAGTTATGGAGAGCTTATAGTTTGACGACATTTTTATACAATTGTTTATAAGGTTTTTGTACACTTTTACACACTTTTCTTCTAGGTTTAACTTCTGCGACTTCAAAAACTAGCTTCCTAGCAAGTTGGTATTTTTAATTTGAATTTATGGAGTTACCGCTTTATTGTTTCCAACACGTGTAAAATATTTCTTTCTGGCGTTTAGTGTAATTTAGAGTCCCCGACTGAGCAACTATTTGGCTGGTTTTGAAGAGTTAGGACACGAGATGGTCTCCTTGTCTTTTATTTTTAGTGTTATTTAAATTACTACGTTTACTTTTCAACGAAATCTTCACGCTAAGGATATCAAAGCACAGTATAGTGCTAAAGATTCAGTAATTTCACTGCCTGTTGGTGCGCAGATGTATGTTAGTTCCGACATGACTAGAAGTTCAAATTACTTGAATAAGTAGATTAGAAAAAATCGAGTGCACAAGTATATCTGTCTAATAACTGCCCAAGTGGTCAGGAAACAGAGAGGAAGAGGAAAAAAGGCCATCCACTACCACAAATTTAGTTGCTTCTTGGATCTCCTCCATTTGTATAGGTGTGAATCCTGAGTACAAAGAAGACTTGGTACCCTTACGAATTCCCTCTTCATCGAATAAAGCCAAAGGAAAAGGTGAAAGTTTGTAAGTGAGAAATTGTTTTAAACTTTCAACTGACTCTCAAAATGCACAACCTGTGGAAGAGTGTGAGAGAGTTGATAGTCATCTTATCATATCTGGCCACGAACCAGGCCAGAATTTTTTTGCACGTCTGACAGCAAAATAGTCTTTAGTTGTGAACCTGTGGTATTTGATAGGGTTCATTCTGCCTTCCAATTCTAACATGTCTTGTAAATATAAGTCTCCATACTTTGTATAGAAATAGTGGCCTGCTGCATGAAAAAATGGCAACATTTTTTGTACAGTTTCAAGATGCAAAGACCAATTTCCCATTCTCTCTGCTTCAATAATTTTTTTAAAATAAAGTTACCATGTGAAAATACTGAACCCAGAGCTTGGCAGTTGGTCCATTTCTTTTAAGATCGTGAAGACTATTCCTAAATTTAATTTTAGCGGCTTGGTATGGCTCATTTATCTGTGCTGTCAGAATTACAAATTGGTGGATGTGAGTAAGCAGGTGATCGATCGCAGTTTTATCTTCTGTTAAATTAATGGTTTTCACAACTTCAATTGCTATTGCTAAATGCGCTAAAGTATGAGCTCTCACTGCTCGTGAGTAAGCATGGCCAGACAATAATTGTCCCACACTGTTTTCTGCATAAATTGTAAATAGCAATTCTTTTAATCTTTAAATCAGTATCACGGCAATTCGCAAGAATTTCTTTGGCTTTTATATACAATGGTTGATCAAAGGTAACGAAGCAAATTTTTTGACTATATGTTTTAACTTTCTCGCAGGCAACCCTAAAAGCTGTTACAATGGTGTCTTACTGAGATGGTGGATGATTTATGAAAGGGAGACACAAACGTTTTGATATTTCAAAAATGCTTGTCTTTTGTAGTCTTTGCCATGAGTTCGTTCCGTCCAGGTACGTTTATCTTTTTCAAGCACTTTGCAAACAGCCATAGTATATCTGAATGGGATGGTCCATCTTCATGTAGTAAGTGGATTTTGTCCACATCCGCAATTTCGATAGCGGCCAAACCTTGGTTGTCCATTTTTTTGAAGGGTCTCAACTCTACTGATGAATTTTGTTGCAAAAGTTGAGATACAGTGCTGCTTTCAGTCGGGCTGTATTTTGATCGGGAGCTATCGACTCATAGGCAGTTACAATCACTATGTCCCTCATTGCGTGAAAGGTACGCAAAGTATCCAACGTATTCACATTGAAATCGGCATTATCGAAAACAAACTGCAAGAAAGAATCCCCTCCACCGTTAGTTTGTCGGGGTGCAGGACGGCTGACAGTTTCATTATAATATGAATAAAATCCCAAGGGTTGACAACAATTCAACAAGATGTATTGACCTAAACTTCTGATATATACAGGGTGAGTTTTTTTAAATGTTTAGTATGGGGATCTCGGAAACTAGCGGAGATAGAGAGACGATTAAATGGGGAAAGAATTGCAGTTTTACGAGCCCAATTTAATGAGCTTTTTGTTTTTCGGAAAAAATGCATGGCTAGCTAGATATCTTGCAAAAACAATTTTTTTGTTATTTTGTTCGGTGCCTATGGCTCTGTTATTATCGACTTGACATAGTTATTTTGATAAATAAATAAATTATGACCTTTTTTCTTTTCACTTTCGAACTGTTCAAGTAGTAGGCTATGGAAACAATTGATAAATGCGCATCGCGTTTAATAATAAAATTCAAGCAAGTTATTAACACTTTTTAATTTCGAAATTATAAACGTAAATATTTTGGTGTGAAATATTTATTCGTTGGACTTACAATTTTAAATAAAAATAATTCCCGAGAAACTAATAAACAGAGAATGACAAACGATAAATTAAGAAACAATAAAGGAAATTAGGATATAAATAAAGTCCGACCAAAACATCGTAATTAAAGTATGTGAAGTATTTAAGACTAAAGATGTTTAAAGGGTTCACCATTATGATTAATGCACAAGTTACACCTTTTTAAAACAGAATTTGTTGTTTTTCTAACGGAACGTCCATCAATATTAGCAAACACTTCTAGTACAGCTTCTCTAAGGTCATCTACTGTGTCGTACGACTTTTGATATACCCTATCTTTTACCATTCCCCATAAATAAAAATCTGTCGATTATTTAATGTTGTCACTGTATAGTTGCATGGAAATTACTTGTTTTAGCACCGTGTCCTTACCAAATCGTAAATAATTCTGAATTACATCTAAACATATTTTAATTGGTTTGCCCACGCACTACGCGATGTTGTTTAGTAAATAAACTAAACGTTTCGTTTCTGTTTCTTCAGCGTACATAATCAATTTCGGATTTATTAATGAGAAATCGAGAATATCGAATGTAGGTTTCTACGTGTATTAATGTAAACACTGTGATGTTTTCTTAAGATTTATCGACACGGTCTCTGAATAGTCGTGGAACTGCTGCATGTGAGTTTGATTAAATGTTCATTTTTCAAAAATAATTTGAAGGAAATTAGTAGATATACGTTCATATTGTCGTATCTAGAGTAGTTACAGTTAGCAAACGCCAATATATCTAAGCTGTTAGCTAGTGATCTGAGAGAGTTACCTGTAAACTAGCTGTGACCACAAGCGCACTACTCTTAAAAGAAAATAAAAGCGTAATTACGTTGGTATAACTCTCTTTAAAAACTAATTGCTAGGCAAAAACCGTTTATTGATAAACAATTTTATCTCACTCACTCTGTGCTGTAAAGATTATTAAATTTATAGACAAAAGAAAAAACAAGCAAAAAAGGTTTTAAAACAGCTCTTGCCTACTTTGATGCCACATTAGCTGCATCGTCGAAGTACATAAGCGTGAACCCTGCTTAAAAACGTGTTTTTCTGCAATTAAGTAATAGAAACACAACAAGTTATAAATTAATTAATTATTATTGTTAATTTCAAGTTGACGTAACTTTCGTGGAATTTACTTTTTTTTATCTCCAAAATTAGCATTGTTTTTATTTAATATGCTATATGTATAAGATCGCTTCCAAACATAAAACATTAAATAAAAAAGTTAAAAATTCTAAACACGCAATGGTTATTTTAAACGTTATAACTAAGCAGGAAAAGACCTACAAATAAAAAGAATCGTGATATTCCCAATTTTATTATTGATTTTTAATACAAATTTAAAGTGCTGTCATGCAAATACTGAAATTTGACAGTTTCAACAAATGAAGAATTTGGTTGTTTGGTTACAGATATTGACTTCTAATCAAGAGATCCAGGTTCAACTCCTACTGTTGGCTACTAATTTGTTTCCATTTTCTTAAATTTTATTTGACATCTCCTTTTTGTAATAATTAACTAGAGTAATTTTACTTATAAAAAAACTTAATATAAAATTTTAAAAAAACTAAAAATCTCATAAGGTGTCTGATAGTGAGGATCGAACGCAGGACCACTTAATTAGAAGTCAGACGCTGCATCCACATGACCACATTATTGCATCCTTAAAATCTGCCAATTATGCTAATATTTAAAGTACAATAGCTTAAATTTAAAAATTAATAATAAAATGTAATTTATTAAGATACATAAATAAACCAACTATTAACAAATCTCAGTTATAAATAAATTTAGTTCCATCCTGGACACTTTTACATATTTGCCGTAAAATCAACTGGGAAGATAAAAGCATAATTTGGCATACCTAGAGGTACAATATCTGTACCAGACACTACCCTGTATGTGATTACGGCATCGAGAAAAACCGGTGTTAGAAAAAATATTGTACGTAACATGTCAGTAAAGTATCACTTTTCTGACTAGTTACGTAAACTACTATTATTTTAATATTCCAATGGTTTTACTGAATAATATAAAAGAACGAATACGTTTGATAACAACTTTAATGTAACATAATTTTAGTATACAAACAGCATAACAACTATTCGTAACCAAGGTTGCATACCTGCCAACTATACTATATTTTATTGCATTCTAGCATTCCCCCTCAATAAAATATTTATTACAAATTAAACAATCTAATGCAGTCCTAACATGAATCTAAACTTGTGAAATTCCTGCTCAACAAAGCTCTTAGTTAAAATATCTGCAATATGTTCATTTGTTGGGCAGTAAACAATGTTAACAGTACCTTGGCTAACTTTAATTTCTAATAAAATGATATTTAATATCAATGTGTTTGGATCGTTTAAAATCACCAGGGTTTTGACAAAGAAATATACACCCAATGATTGTCTTCATGAACAACAAATGATTCGTTCACTTCAAAAACACACATTTCTTCTAGCAAGTTTTTCAACCAGACGCCTTCAGCTACACAACCTGCAATGGTAATGTATTCTGCTTCAGTTGATCAAGTTCGAATTGTTGTTAGGCGTGCTACTGGTGCATAAATTCCTTCAAAATCCATACCTTCATTTTGCTGAAAACCTTTTGCTACCAATGTGTCCTTATAATGAGTATCACCATTACCATCTACTTTAATCTTATAAACCCATTTACAGTCAATCGCCTTTTTACATTCTGGTAAGGAACTATTTGTTCTATTTTTGACTAATGCTTGCATTTTATTTTCCATGGCATGTTCCCATGGAGTTCTTTGGGGATGTGTGACGATTTCTTTAAATTTTTCTGGTTCCTGGTTCACTGCTAAACATGACATATCATAATCATCAAACCAAGTAGGTTTTCTTCGTTCTCGTGTATTTCTGGCAGATTCTTCCTTTCCTGATTCTTCATCAGTTTGAACTTCCACTTCCCTTTCTTCTTCAAAACTTTCATCTATGTGATTACTATTACTGAACATAAATTTGTTTTCCACAAATATTACATCTCTTCCATTTATTATTGTATCTGTTTGTGGGTTCCAGAGTTGATAACCATTTACAGCATACCCTACCATAACCAGTTTCTGACATGTTGAATCAAATTTCCCTCTCTTCATTCCAGGAGTATGCAGATAAGCAATACAACCAAAGACACGTAACTTTATTATGCAGACAGCTGCACAAACTGCTTCACTCCACAAATGTTTAGGTACGTGACTTCCTAAAATCATAGTTCTTGCTTTATCCAATATGGTTCTGTTCATTCGCTCTAAGACACCATTTTGTTCAGGTGTGTATGGAACAGTATATTCAATATTAATTCCCTTTTTCCTACAAAATTCTTTAAATTTATTAGACAGATATTCACCGCCATTATCACATCTGATTCGTACTATACCTTTTTTAAAGTGATTACTTCATAATCTTGAAATTTCTCAAACATTTGACACTTCCGTTTAATTATATAAGCTTAATTGAAATGATGGTAATCATCTGTAAGGGTAACAAAATACTTTTTACTATTCCAAGCTTCGGGTGTGACAGGACCACATATATCTGTATGTATTAATTCAGGTGGATCATTTGCGCGAACTCTAGTATCTTTATGTGGTAACTTTCTCATCTTACCATAAATACATGTTTTACACTTTTCAGTATTCTTAATATTTAGCATTTCAATACCATTTATCATATCCAAATTGATTATTTTCTGCAATGATTCATTTCCGATATGTCCACATCGTTTATGCCATAAATCTCCTTTTTCATGCAATGAAAGATTTGCATTTGCAGTTTTCATATCCAAATAAATTTCCAGTTCATATAAACAATGTTGCCTTTTGGCAACGCCTACAATTTTACTTCGTTTGTATATTACAGCTTTACTGTTTTCAAAGACAGTTTTCAAACCTGACCTTTCCAAACGTGTAATGGATATGAGGTTATGTTGCAAATTGGGTACAAATAAAACATTTTTGATTGTACATTTTACCATTTTACCATTAACAACCAAATATCCTCTTATATTTCCAGCTTTAAGGGCTGTGATAGCTTCATCACATTTTGCTACTGATATTTTTTTTTCCTGCTGCAGTTCCCATGTTTCGGCAAATTACATTCACTATTTGTCATATGGTATGTGGTTCCCAAATTTAAAAACCAATTTGAAGTAGTTACACAATTTCCATTACCAAGGCCTGCTTTAAAACCAATACTATCTTTACTCTTGTTGAATATAATAAAGATAATAAATACATTAGATCTAGACACAGTTGTAAAGTAATAATGTTATATATAAATAAATGCATATCCCTTCTATGTATCTTCGTTCGTCAAAATTCTACATTATTATAGTGTTATTCTTATTAAATAAATATTAAACATGGCGCAGTCCAGTAAATGAATCTACAGTTCCGTAAGTATACTGTCCGCAAATCTGTAAATCCAAGAAAAATTTAGTATCAAGCACATATGTAATTGGGTCATAATGGCTGTCATCGGAAGTCCTGTCAAATTGCCGCCAGATTTTGACCTATAATCTAGTAACGCCGCAAACAAGTGAAAATTCTGGAAATCCACGTTTGAAGACTATTTAGTGACGAGACCCAAGATAAAGTTAATTTATCTATATTACGTAATCTTAGTGGGGTAAATTTTGCAAAACTAATGACTACTTTTAATATTTCTAGTGACCAAGAAAATAACTACGCATTCATAATCAAATCTATTAACAAGTATGTTAACCCTCGCATCAATGAATGTTTCGAACGATACAATTTTTTAAAGCGAATCCAATCAGAAGGCGAATCCTTCGAGCATTTCCTAACGGAATGTAAACAACTGGTAAAATCATGCAATTATAACGTAATCGACCCACAGCAAACCAATGAAGATAAAGCCTTTCGTGATAAAATACTTATGGGAATAAGGGATCCCAGCACCAGGAAAGCTCTTTTACGTATAGATCAGCTCACTCTTGAAAAGGCCATCACTTTCTGCAGGACAAGTG
>VTPC01090042.1:512309-646955 GCA_011009095.1 Ignelater luminosus
CGCCATTGCTTACTGTGATACGCTAAGGAAACTGCGTCGTGCAATTCAGAATAAGCGCCGTGGAAAGCTCACTAGCGGCATTTTGTTGATTCATGACAGTGCTCGCCCCCACACTGCAAACCTTACACAGCAACTTTTGACTCAATTTGGATGGGAACAATTTGGCCACCCACCGTATAGTCCGGACCTTGCTCCCAGTGACTTTTTCCTGTTTTTAAGCCTAAAATCAAACCTCGCTGGCAATAAATTCAATGACGACGATGAGATTAAAGAACATGTTGCAACTTGGTTACAGTCACAGGCGTCAACGTTTTATGACGAAGGAATACAAAAATTAGTGCCACGCTACGATAAATGCTTATAAAATGGTGGTAGCTATGTTGACTAATAGTTTTAAGTCTACAGATTCTTTTGCAATAAATTATTTTTCCTAATATACATTTGTTTTATTTTACCAGTAAAAATGAACTTACTTTCTGGACATAGTGATATTACGCAAAAGCATGGAAGATAGAACAGATTATAGGGAATCTATAATAGAGTATAATAATACACCTATTGTAAACCTAAATGCATTCCCAACACAAATATTACAAAGTAGACGTTCAAGAACTTTATTACCTGTTATTAGTACTAAGTTAGAGCCGAAAGTCCAAACTCATATTTACGATTTTTTACGTAGGCAACAGATTACAAATAAAAATAACTACGACAAATCATCTAAAAAATCCTTCACAAATTTCAAAAAAGGGGATAAAGTGGTAATCAAAACAGACAATGAAAAGACCTGGCAAAAAGCTACTATCATTAAGAAGGCTAATGAAGCTAGATCATACTGGATACAACGACTTCTGACCTTAAAAAGCTTCGTCGGAATACCAAGCATATAAAACTATCATATACTAAATTAAATAATAACAAAAAATTAAATCCTGAGTTGTACCCAGAATGCTCTTACTTTAAACATACAAATGAACCTAATCAGTTGGTAGTTCAAAAAGATGTTAGTGTTGATGCCGAAGACAATAATAGAGGCAATGTACTTTCTAAATCTCCAGTCGAAAATCAACAAATTAATATCAAATCTAGATCTGGCAGAACTGTTAGACCGCCAAATCGTTTAGATCTATAAACTAGTAATGTAACATTAAAAAACAGTGTTAAATAAAATTACCTTTAATCTTAGGGGGGAGGTGTTGAATATAATAAATACATTAGATCTAGACACAGTTGTAAAATAATAATGTTATATATAAATAAATGCATATCCCTTCTATGTATCTTCGTTCGTCAAAATTCTACATTATTATAGTGTTATTCTTATTAAATAAATATTAAACAACTCTTTCCACTTATAGTGTTATTTGCATCTCGTTTTTCACCATTACAAGATTCTGCTACAAAAACAATGGTATCTTCACAATTTCCACTTACAGTATTATTTGCATTTCCTTTTCCACCGTCAGTGTGTTCTTTTCTCCTACATTCTGCCCTTTTATGTCCTTCTTGACCACAATTATGGCACTTAAAACGAAAATTCTTCCATTATTTACACTTTTATTCGCCATTTTCGTGTAACGTTGCTGACTTGACATATTCCACTTTTTCTTATTATATTTTGATTTTCCAGCAAATGCTGTAGAATTTTCTTGTACCATGGTATTTTTGGATTTCTGTTTAATTTCTTCGTCCGGTAATTTCCCTTTAACAAACTCTAAGGTTAGGTCACTTCCTCTAATAGTTTCTATCGCCGTGATTACCGTTTCGTAACTTTTTGGTAAGGTTAATAATAAATGACAGATTATGTCGTTTTCTTCCAACGTAACTCCACTAGCTATAAGGCTTCGAACAATCGAATCAAAGGTTAAGAAATGTGAATTCAATGTTCCCCTTTCCTCCAACTTCAACTGCAACAATTGCTTTCGGGGTAATAATTTATTTCTAACGTCTTTCCGCTCAAAAGTATTTTGAAGGGCATTTCACATTTCTCATGGCTGTCAGCTACAGACTGAGTAATTATTGATTTGCATTTACGGTCCTTTTTAAAGAAGTCTTGGATATGCTTGATCTTAACTGCTTTTGTAGCGGCGTCATCACTGTCAATTATATTATAACATAAGAGCTATCCATTCCATCTAAACATTCTAAACAATTCTTCTCTTCCAGTAAAACCCTCAGTCTAAATTTCCAGTTGTCAAAATTATTACCTTGCCACCAGCCATTCTGATTTATTAATTCGATTTCCGATTCTCCTTCTTTAATGTAAATAATTCAAACAAGAAACCTTTATAGAGGAGAAATTTCCGTGTGTACGTACAGTTTGTCTTAGGCTACTAGGTACACAGCCGGTATTGTTGTATACGTATCCAAGGTTATGAAATAATCGTTAATAAAGCTTGTATTGTAATAAAAACCATAGAAACTAACTAAGAAAATCCGTATTAAAAGCATTTTGATAATCTGAGATCATTTAATAACAAAAATACAAAAAATAGGTATTTACAATAAAAAGAAAACACTTTTCAATAATTCTAAATTATTTCACTCTCTCAAAACTACAAAAGTTCTACAATTTAATTTTATATTTACAATAAATGTTCAAATAAGCCGCCTTCCTGAGCCAAACAATAACCCAGACGATCGTAAAATCCTTGTCTAACATTTCTTAATATTAGAGGAGTCACAGAGTTAATAGCTTGGATAATCTTTTCTCTGAGCTCGTCCAACGTATGCGCTTTTGTTTCTTCTTGGCGGTAAATAACATTTTTAATATGCCCCCATAAAAAAAGTCATTCACTAATAAATCAGGCGACTTTGGCGGCCACCTGATCCTTCCTCTACGACTTATTAGGCGGTTGGGAAAAGTATTATTTAAAAATTTCTGTACTTGCGTAGTTTCATGAGCGGGACATCCATCTTGCTGGAACCATATACTTTCCAATCTAATGAGTGTTTTGGCGGGACCAATAACGAACTACAGAAGGGTTATGACGGCCATTAAGAGGGAAAGTACATTCGTCACTAAATAAAATATTGCTAATAAAATTATGCTCTCGGTTTGCCATTTCCATAACCGTTACGCAGAAGTCCATTCTTCTTATTTGATCTTCAGGAAATAATTGTTGAGTTTATAATTATTTTCTTTCAAAATTTTGCGAACAGTATCTTTGCTAATGTCTAAAACCTCACTAAGTTGCCTCAGAGATAGAAAATTATTTTCTTCAATTGCAGCACAAACAGCTACTTGTTGATTTTCCTCCTCTTCCGTTTCTTCACGAACAGTTCTATTTTTATGAAAATTTAGTGAAAAGCATCCAAACCTTTCAAAATTTGAAATTTTTCTGCTAATGGTTGTAACCGACGGTGGAAGTCGGTTTCCAAATGCATTAACGAATAAATTAATTATGTCACGAGAAGAATTTCCCATTTTACAACTTGTACTTTACCTCCGGCCACTTAATTATGTTCTGTGAGTAATTCTCTACCTGCTGATACCCAAAACGGCGTTTTTCTAGGGGTAGCTATATCGAACAATTACCAAGGTAAAAGCCGCAAGTAATTTAGTGCACTGCATGTTATGTATTTTGTTTAAATTTCTATTATTAAAAATAAAGTTAATAAGACTGAACGTCGTTGTGTCTTTCATTTGGCATCTACTTACTATACTACAGTTTTCTCCTGTCAATATTGCAATAAAAATTGCAAACGATTACATAAAAATAATTTAAATGATAAATCCAATCGTTTCACAGGGAATTTTTCTCTCTGTGATCTTCTTAATGGTAAGGGTCTTGGTTCCTAAATCTCCTGTGGTTGATGTGGAGCTGGGCCTGGGAGCAGAGACCGTTCTGCTCTTGGTGGCACTAAAGGTAATTGGAACTTTACCATTTTTCTTTCTTCTGACTCTTGCTGTGTCTCAGATTGTTCCATCTGCTTCATATCACATTCTGTTTCACAAAGTTGGTCTAAATGACGTTTAATCATGTAGTCTTTATCAAGTTGCACATTACCCAATCTACTCACCATTTATGTGACCCGCCATTATTGCGAGACAACACTCGTTGCCCGACTTTAAATTGTTTTTTACCACTGGATTATTAGATTTACATCCTACTGGCGTAGGTAACACCACTTCGAGTTTTTTTTCGTAGTTTTCTTCCCACGTGTAATTCTGCTGGGGTCTTGCCATTTGTTAATGGAATATTTCGATATTTGAGTAAAATTTTTCGCACGTTCTCTCGTAACGTTCCTTCAGCTCTCATGGATTTGATTTTATATTTAATGGTTTGGACGATCCTTTCAGCAAGTCCGTTTGTGGTTGGATAATTTGGGGCAGAGTGTAACTGACTAATTCGATTGTTCTTGCAAAATGCTGCAAACTCTTCTGATTTAAGTATTGTTTTATTATCAGATACCATGTTAAAGAGAAAACCTCGACTTGTAAAAATATTTTCAAGTTCTTCAATGGTACTTCTTGAAGTTGGGACTGAATTAAATATTGTAAGTTTAATCCGTTTTGTAAGAGCATCAACAATAACTAAAATATGCCTTCCCTCAATTGGGCCAGCAGAATCTATGTGAATTCACTGACAGGGGGCAACAGGTTCTTCCTGCTAGTGGAGCGGGGCTTTTGTAGGCTGTAGTATATGAACCTCAGCACACTGTTGGCATATTTTGACTAATGACTCAATATCTTTATCTATGCTCTTTCAGTAACAAATGGAGCGAGCAATTGCCTTCATTTTTACAACTCCAACATGTGTTTGATGAATTTCTTTTAGGATTTCTGGTTGTAGCCAAGCTGGAATGACTACTCGTTGACTTCGCATAAACATTCCTCGGTGTTAGAAAAATTCTTACTTGGCTGCTTTATTGGATAACAGTTCTGACCTTAATTGGGACAAGTTCTTATCTTTTGTACTTTCTTGTGCTATAAGTTTTGCAGTGATTACTTGAGAGATTTTTACTTGATTAATCACACTTTCATGAACTAAGGATGTTTCATCAATTTCCTCTGGTTTTGATGTAGGAATAGGAGCTCATGAAAAATGGTCAACATCTTGGTGACAATTATCAGGACGATGCTGGATTTAAAATTGAATTGCCGCAGAGAAAGAGCATAACGAGTAAGACGTAAAGCTGTGATCATTGGTAGGCTCTTTTCTGGATTAAGGATGGCTTGAAGCGGTTTATTATTTGTGATAAGTGTGAATTGCCGACCATAAAGATACTGACGGAATTTCTTTATAGACCAAAAGATAGCTGTAGCTTCTTTATCCAGATGGTTGTAGCTTTTCTCTGATACAGTTAGGGTACGTGAAATAAATGCAATTGGTTTCAGTTCCCCTCCAACACCGTGTGACAATATAGCACCAAGTCCATATGAACTAGCATAAGTTTCTATGAAGAGAGGTAATTCTGTATCATATGGCATTAAAACTCTATCACTATGTAATTCCTCTTTAATCTTCACAAAAGCTTTCTGACAAGCTGTTGACCAAACAAACCTTGTTTCTTCATGTAACACCTGGTTAAGCGGATAAAGTATTTTGGATGCATTAGGTACGAAGTAACCGTAATACAATGTCATTCCAATGAATGATCGTAATTCATCAGCACTCTTTGGTCTAGAAGCATGCTTGATAGCATCAACTTTAGCTCGATCTTAATATAACCCAAATATTTTACTTCGCGAACAAAGAATTTGCATTTTTTCTTTGTTTAGTCGAATATTAAATGTCTTTAGTCTTCCGAGGCATTTCATTAATCTTTCTTCGTATTGTTCTTTGGTATTGCTATAGATCACTAGATCATCAAAATATGCATTACAGCCTTCAAGATTCTCTAGAATTGGGTTTAAAACGCTGCAAAAGGCACTTGGTGCTGTTTTTAATTAAAAAAATAAGCGTTTAGCTAAAATGTAATTCTTCTAGACTACGCTGTAAGAATTCTCAACTTAAGGTACGTAGGTATTGTAAAATACGTTTCATTGCTTTTTCTAATACCCTTTTGAGCACCTTGTATACTGGTTTCTTCCTGACATCTATTTGTTAACAAGATATTTCATGGTTTTTAGATTTTTGCACACAGGGGAGATTTTGGATAAGTGTCCAAAGTCTCCCAGGTTAAGGTGAATGACAGCTTGTGATTATTTTCATTACTGTCAGTTTACTAGGGCACGAATCTCCTTAAAAGAATTGTAATGTTACTGTTAAATCAGTAAAAAGAGTAGAATGACTTCTAGTCCTGTATATCTTTAACGTATTTTGAATTCTTGCTGCGGCCAAATGGAAAAACTAACAAATTGTGCAAAATAATTGTGTAAAGCTGCAAGATTGAAGAGGATACTTGAGATATAAATCACACGTTAATTGTAACACAAACTAGGTTTATTAAAAGATTAATGAAAATACAGTAGCACATAGCACGTATCAGTGTTTTGTACACAGTTATTGTCCATAAACACTATTTTTGTAGAGGTTCGATTTATTTTTAGAAAATAAATAAATACAAATAGTAATCCAGATTATGTAACTCTTTTATTTAAATTTGAATATTGAATACCAACACAAGTCATTTGAATTTTATCACTACCTCTACCAACATCGTCTTCATCATCGTCCACAATCAAATGCTCAAGCTTAAAAGTAACACCAAAAAATTCACGTAAATGTTGAAGAAACGTGATCGTATATTCACTTAATGGCCCTACAACTAATTGCGATACATCTTTTTGAGAAAGCGCCATAAACAATGCCGCTACCGATTGTGCGGCCGAGTCGACACACCCTCCTAAATATATCTGTTGCAACAACTTATTAGCAGCTGCTGTTCCAACATCTTCAGGTGTGGATTTTTCATCTTCCGAAGCTACATTTGAAACCTTTAAAATTAAAGTATGAACGATTTAGTAGCAATAATAATTATTTTTATAACCTACTTGCTCTGCAGCGTAAAAAACACCGACTGTTGTCTCAGCAACAAGGTGTAATCCAAAGCCTGGACTTTTTCCAGATTGATTACCTTTACGTTGATCAGTATTTATATAAACATCTGGAATAAACTTTAACAGAACACCTTTTGCTGAATCCACCATACGATTTGCTATTGCTGGAGATACGCGTAAAGCGTAAGCAATACCCCTTATTCGTTTCACCATTCCACCATCTAAGAGTTGTATTGGACGTAAATGTCTTCGTACAGGACATCGAAACACAATTTCTCCTCCGCCCAAAGGTAGCATTCCTATTATAAAATCTCAAATTATATAAATATTGTGGAAGATGAATAAGACTTTTACCTCTTTTTAATACTTTAACTGACACATCATCATCTACAATAAACTTTTTAACTGTTGGTAAAAACGCTGTCATAACATGATCTACAGAAGGATCAATAGAATTGCTCGTAACACCCCTTAAGATTACATTCAAAGGAACCTTACAAAATGGTCCTAGCATTACTAGAACTTCAAGGTAATAACCTAGAATTTCACAAATGTAAATAAACCATTTAATTATTCATAATATTTACCTACCGATACCCCGCTGCAATGAGCAATCATGTTCAAATGCTCCACCATGTAACAAACCGGGTTGAAAATATAATTCAGTACCTGTTTCATTTAGCTCGATTACAGTGCCGTTAGTTACTTTATCTAAGAGTCTTATTAAATTAATTTCGAAATCCTGAAGGCCTGGCACATCATGATAACTTCGTATATCGATTATCTTGATTGGCTTACCACTTAATACAGACAGAATTAAACGCTGCCGCATGCAACTACTGCCTTTATAAAGCAATGTGTTGTTCCCTATTACTGTTCCAGACATTTTTTATTGCTTTTATAAATTTCAATACTCAATTTAAACAAATTAATCAATTAGAGGTTATACACATAATACACTTACACACGTGGTCTTTGATAACCAATCGGAGGCATTCGGAATTGCTCGTAAATTAAACAGTCAAGTCCAGCGTTGTCAATTCTGGTTTTCTTACCTGAAATGTATTATTTCCTATTTTGGTTGCTAATTCTCTTATGTCAAAGTGACAATGATGCATTACGCGTCGCCTTCTGGGTCAGTGTTGCCAGGTAAGCAATTTTTCCGTCAAGTCTGAATTATTTTAAAGTGGCTTAGCGGTGAAAATTCATTGTTTACCGCTTAGCGGAAAATCTAGCTTATTAAAAAATTATGAGCCAGAAAACTAGCGGATTCTAAGTTTTCCTGCTCATATAATATTATTACCCACAAAATCCAACTTAATTAGGTAAACGGCGACATTTCAGAAATTGAGGATTTTTATTCTTATATTATATTCCCTTCTAGTAGTAAAATATTCTTCGACACTTCATACAGCGCCGAAAATGCACTAAACTACATTTTTGCTAATCCTTTACTAGAAAGATTAGCTGCATTATATTTTCAAGGTAAACTTTGACCTGCAGAATCTACAAAAGAGTTATTTACAACTTCCTGTTTATTACAGTGAAAGAAGAAGCTAACTCATTTTAGAAGGTACAGGTAACTTTCGCCACTTATTAGTTTCTTTTTTTGAACAATTTCCAAATTTTATTTTTTCGGGAATTAGCTGATCTTTTTAATTAATCTTTTATCTTTATAGTAGTTATCGTTTCTATAAAAGTTAGCGCACTTTCAATGCCAGTTTGTTGAATCATAAATTGTAGATATCAAATTGTGCTTAAATGCAATCTCGTTTGGAACATATTAAATTTTATTGCACGAAAAATGCTTTTACGTTAAAAAGAATTGAATAAAAATAATCTGTAAATAACACATATTTGATGGAAAATGTGGATAATCGCACCATTCTTGGTAAAATTAATCAGGTATGTAGAATTTTTTAAAAATAGCTTTAGATAGTTTATGGATTATTTTTTCTAATTTTTCCTAATATAAAAGTTTTGGATTTAGATTTTGGCGGTTTCTAGCTTATTTGAATAATCACTTTCGCGGAATAGCACAGCTGCGACCTAGCAACACTGTTCTAGATGTTAAAAATGAAATTGTTTTTATCGTTGACGTCATTGAAAGAATGTAAAAGTTTTCCGTTCTATCCGTTATAGGCATTTTTTTCATTTTTGTGAAGCAATTTCGCTAGTTAGATGTGTTATTGTGCTTTAGATTTGTTAAGAATGTTGTAGTACATTTATTAGCATAATTGGTTAAGTGTTATTCTTTTAATGTGATCAGTAAAAAAAACTGTTTTTATAAATTGAGGTTATGTTACTTAATGGATTTTTCTTTTAAATTTTTAAAGTAATCAGCGTGTAAATCTAATAATTCCATTAGAATAATATGTAGAATAATTAAAAGAAATTTTGTAAGTTATTAATTCGTATGGTTTTTCCTTATTTATTATTAAACGATGTCCAAAGATACCTTCTATTTCTTAAACCCTTTAGAGCTTACGTTTGCATTTTTTTTCATAACACGAAGATGCTTTAAAAAGCATTTTTGCATTAATCAAGAAGAAAACTTTGCAATTAGAGATCATTAACTTTTAAGTCCAGATGGTATTCTGTTTGTTTTTATTTTATTTCTTTTCAGTTTGATTTCTATGCGACATCCATCTGTAATAATAAGCTATTACCAAAGTGAAATTACCTGTGTTAAGGCAGATTTTTAATTTAAAACGGAATACTTGAGGCTAAAGATGAGAAGTGAAGAAGAATCTTCATCAGACAGTAATACAATTTATATATTTATTATAATCATTTTTACACAAAACTGTTTGGTTTTTATTCTTGCAGTAACAATGAGAGATGTTACAGAAAAATCTAAACAAGAAAGATTCAAATGCAACATTTGCAATTGGAAATGCAAATACCAATGTGAACTGAAGGCACACTTGCTAATTCATAGCGGCGAGAAACCTTTCGAATGTAACATTTGTGGTTTTAAATGCCGAATAAAAAGCAGCTTAAAGTTGCACATGCAGGTTCATACTGATGAAAAGGCTTTTGAATGTGAAATATGCGACTATAAATGTGCAAGAAAGGACACTTTAAAAGGGCACATGATCAAGCATAATGGTGGCGAGAAACCTTTCAAATGTAAGATTTGTGATTTTACGTTCATTCACAGAAGTTCTCTAAAAAAGCATGTTATGCTTCATAGTGGAGAAAAACCCTTCAAATGTGAATTGTGTAACTATGAAGCTGCCAGAAGAAGTCATTTAGTAGCGCACGTCTTGATTCACAGCGAAGAAAGACCTTTTCAATGTGATATATGCAGCTCTAAATTCACTCAAAAGCAAACTTTGAAAACGCATATGCTGACTCATAGTCAGGAAAGACCTTTTCAGTGTGGAATATGTGGTTATAAATTCACATTGAGAAGTTACTTAGCTAGACACATGAAAATTCATAGTGGTGAAAAGTCGTTTGAATGTACAATATGTAGTTTTAAATCGCTTCAAGAAACTACTTTAAAAAGACATATGCTGACTCATAATGATCATAAGTTGTTTGAATGCAAAATATGTAGCTACAAATGTAATAGAAAAGATGGTTTGAAACACCATATTCTAACTCACAATGGAGTGAAGTCCTTTCAGTGTAATGTATGTAGGAAAAACTTCAAGACCAAATCCACCTTAAAAAAACATATGTGTATTCACAGTGAAGAAACAACCTTTGAGTGTGATACGTGCGGTTATAAATGTACAAAGAAAAGGAATTTAATACGCCATATGCTAACTCATAAACCTGTAAGATATTTCGAATGTGAAATATGTAATTATAAAACCAAAAAGAAGTCGCACCTAAAGGTACACATGCTCGCTCATAATGGCGAAAAGCCTTTTGAATGCAAAATATGCCATTACAAATGCTCGTTAAAAGCTAGTTTAAGGCAGCACATGTTGACGCACAGCGGAGAGAAACCTTTCAAGTGCGATAAATGTAATTATGAAGCCACACAACGATCTAATTTAAAGACACACATGGCAACTCACACCCAAGAAAAACCTTTTGAATGTGAAATCTGTAACTACAAATGCACATTAAAGCAGAATTTGAAAATACATATGCTAATTCATAATAGCGAAAAGACTTTCGAATGTGAAATATGCAGGCGTGGATTCAACTATAAGAACAATCTTAAATTACACATGCGAATTCATACAGGTGAAAAACCATTTCGATGTGAGATTTGCTCTTCTTCATTTGCATCAGAATACCACTTGAAAAGGCACATGAAAAGTCATACGAATGAGAAACCTTACGAATGCGACATGTGTGGTTTTAAAACAGCAGAAAAAAGCCGTTTAAAAGGCCATATGCGGACTCACACTGGGGAGAGGCCTTTTAAGTGTGATATATGTGATTTTAAATTTACACAAAAAGGCAATTTAAATAGGCATATGCTAACACACCGTACTGATGATAACCTATGAAACTGTTTTAGTATTGCAAATTAATTAATTAATTGTGTAATGATTATTTGTAGGTTTATAAGATTATGCGTTGTAAATGCTTTTAAGAAAGTGTAAACATGATTTTTTATAATTAATAAATTAATAATTACTTTTCTTATTTTAATTTAAATTTCCCTTAACATCCATTCATTCTTGTATGGAATGTAGCCCTTACGTTTGTAGACGTCAAGTTGTAAAAATTATAGGTTAGAAAGTCATTAGGGATTTTGCTTTTTTACTTATTTATATTTTACAATTTCTGTCAAAATCTTATTTAGAATTGTCGCAAATAACTGTACGAAAATCCCACCTTCAAAGACTTGAAATAATGCCTGGTGATTCTTATTAGGCGCTGTCAGTAATTACTTGCTTGCAAAACATAAGTAATCTTATATGCTGTAGGTGAAAATCATTAATCAACGGATGGCGTTAAACTTCATCAAAACAGCGGAAGAAAGGACGATATACAGAGACATCGAATATGTTCGAAAGCCACGTGACCACGAAATTTACCGTTGGTTAGGCAACACATCTTGCACTATTGGCAGCTCTATTGTAATGAACATAATGTAGTTTTCCAGTGGCGTAGTATTAGATATATGATGAAACTTCTTAAAAAATTAAATATTACAAATTTATTATCTAGCTTTGGATGCGTTGAATCAAACTTATCTCGATGAACTCACAAAAAGCAGATTTAGTCTTGAAAAAAACTTATTTTTAAATAGAACCAAATAAACTGTAAAAAACGCAAAACAAAGAGACAACAAGAAATTACAGAACGTACGTACGCCGATGTAATTTTAGGTTAGAGATGCACTCGTGAGGGCGTAATTCTGTAGTGCGACCAACGTTGAAAAATAAAATTCTGCGCCATTTTTAAATTAATGGTCACGTGGCTTCTGAAGATATTCGATGTCCCGGTATGCAGTGTTTATAAAAGTTCCTGAGTCCAGTGGGCTGTGAAATTAATCTTGCGACTGCACTTGCTGCCTTTTGAAAAACAGGATCTGTATTAGAATGTTTGTCGCGTTATACGCATTGCAGCGTTGTTATGATGGTTGCCTAATCTTATGTCTTTTCAAGAGCAATAATTAAAATATAACTTTTAAGAACTTTTTAACATATTATTTATTTATTAAAAAATGAATAACGCTTAAACAAATAAATAATAACAAGAAATCAACAAAGATTAACTAAATTGCTAAATACAAAATAATGACATTTACAATTGACAAATGACAGAAAACAAATACGTATTAGTTATTGAAATAAATCAACAAGGCGGCACATCAGAATTATGTTTCATAGCCAACTGAACTCAGGAACTTTTATAAACACTTTGTAGATGTAACTAACAACGTTGCCAGATCTGACATAAATGTTCTAATCTAAAGATTTATGGTAATTAATTTTTAACAATTTCCTGATTTTCAACATAAATTGTCATAAAGTAATGAAAATAATACTGATTACGTTAATCTAACCTTAGTTTTTTCGATTACAAATGGCTGCTAATAGGAAGACCAATATGTGCCCAGACCAATATGCAACAAACAGAGAATTTCTCAGAAAACTTGTTTATTTAAGAAATTTCGTACGTACTTCAGAACTTCCAATAACAGAAATGAAACTTGGATTATTATTAACAATAAAAATAAAGCAAACTCGAAAATACAATATTTTACCATTAAACAACGACTAAGACTCAAAATTCGTAATTTATCCGCATGTTTTAAAATCTTTACTAATTTCCCCACCAACTTCGAAATCCCCAATTTGGGAAAAATTTTCATACCTAGCAACAATGCAGTCCAAAAGACCCGCATGGCCCGACAGGGCGGACATGCCTGTGAAATCAAAACGCCCAATAGACCCGAAGGACCGAGAAGTCCAAACTGACTAAATGATACGAAAGGCCCGAGAAGTCCAAAACACTTGTAGAGGAGGCCAACAAACTCGAAAGATCAAAACAGCCCGATAGACCCAAAGGGCCGAGAAGTCCAAAAAGTCCGACAGGTCTGAGAAGTCCAAAGACACGTACGGCCCGACGTGCCCGAGAGATCAAAACAGGGCCGAGAAGTTCAAAAGGGCCAACGGCGAGAGAGGCCCTAAAAGTCCGACAGGCCCGACGAAGAACTGAAAGGAACTATAATGATACTTCTAACCTTACCGCAGTAGTGCAGGATGTACTTAACGAAGGAATGGAAGCAACGAAGCATGATGTGAAAAAATCCCAACTGGGTTACGTAGCACGAGAAGCAAAAAGGGTTAGCATAGCCAATATGAATGTTATAAGTAATTTTAAAAATTAGAAAGTTATTCCTAAAACAATAGAACAAGAGTTGACACAATATCTTATTACTTCTTCTAACATGTTCTATGGACTTAACTCCAAAGCTGCAAGATAGTTCGCGTTTCAGTTTCAGCTAAACGCAATGGTTTGAATGTACCAGAAACTAAAGAGACTGGGAAAGACTGGATGGATGGATTTATGGAGAGGAATCCATCACTTTCACTCAGAAAACACGAATCCACTGGCATTGCATGTGTGTCAGCTTTCAACAGACATAATGTTGCCGTTTTCTTCGAAAAATGGAGGAAGCTTTAAATAGACATCGGTCGCATTCAGGAGACGAACATGCTACGTAGCAGCTCCAGGGCGGTTGGTGAAACGTCTACTGAAAGCAGCGCTACCTGAGTGATACTTTGGGAGCAGTTAGGTAGCGGCCGCCATGTTCAGGAGCGCTTTTTACATCCGCTACTTTGCTACATTCTCAACGTGATCACTGCTTGCTTCTGGTTAACAAAAAATAAATACCACGTGATCGCGTCCAAGTGCCGCGAATTTTCAATTAAAGAAATGGATCACGATTATTTTTTATTAAATAATAATGACGTATTAACGATTACTTTACCAAAAAGTATGTTTCGGGGAGAAGTTTTACAAAACTTTTATTTTTAATGTTTATAATGTATTAAAAATATTAAAATATCAAAAATTATTATTAAATATTCTTCAATGTGTTAAAGTAAATTATTTTTTATTTGCTCATTCTTAACAGGTATAGCAATTTTAATTTTTAAAGCGGAAATTAATAAATAACACATAAATTATGCAGATACAATTTTCTTCAAAAAGTGATTTAAAAAACAGAAAATAAATTTAGACGTTGATATTATATTCAATTCAGTGGCGTAAATAGTGGACGCAAAAGCCCGCAGTACGGAACGGCCGCCAAAGGATTTGGGAGCCCCACAGTCGTTTACAGATGTGAAATAAAAATAGCCATATAATTAGAAAAGTCTGAATAAGCGAAATTTCTACTGTCCAGTTCATTTGTTTCGTTATATAAGTACCTAATACCATATATTTAAAAATAGTATAAAGTGCAGTTTTTTTTAAATATTATTATACATCATGAAATAATAAGGGGCCACGAAATTATGTTTGCGAGCCTTGCGGGGTGGGGGGCTAAAATTATATTTACGCCACTGATTCAATTGAAATAATAGATTTCAGGATCAATTAGAAAGCAGAAATATTATTATTAGTACAAAGCAATGCGTTTGCAAAATCAAAAAGTAAAAATCATTTTTCAACATTAGGCATTAAAAACTGTTAACAGACACGAAAAGTATATTTATTAGTGTTTTGCTAGGTATAACTTCATTTTAACTTATATTAAATCTTGAATAATTATTTCTTAATTGCTACTGATGTACAGTCTACTTCCCAGTTGTTTGCATGGACAAAAGACAAATTAGTAAAGAAAAAAAGAACACCCATCGATAGCTATACAGCCTACAAACCAGCAGGAAACCCAACAGCAAATAACGCGGGAAAAATGAAGCAAAGGTTCTTGGTAAATACTTGGAACTTCTTTTCCTTCATTTACAGTTACTCCAAGGTCATATTTGGCTTAACTCCCAATTCAGTAGACGTATAACGAATGTAGCAGAATCCGCTAGCGCTCGATCTGAGCGGCTACGTAGCTAAATATTTCGTCTCCTGAATGCGACCATTCATTCTGCGCTCAGCAAATATACAATCTAGATGATACGGGTACAACAACCGTTCCGTGCGTATAAAAAATAATAGAACGAAAAGAACGCAAGCAGCTTAGACAAATTACTTCAAACTAGTGACTACGGCCGGCATTATTTCTGTTTTGCTACCGTTTTGGTTTTGGCTCGATTTTATGAAGCCCGAATGACGGCTGGTTCAATGGGCTCCCGTGTGCAGGGTTAAGCCCTCCCTCCGATGCCGCCATACCTTCGAAAAATTCCAACCAAACAAAAGTTACTCCGGCACCCATCCGTCCGTTTCATAAAACAGGTGCCAGAAAATCTACCAGGGGCCGAGCAAGAGGTCGATTATGATTGCAATGGACATGCTAGAGAAAATATCGTTAGAAATGAAAAAAATGCGTCCTACCACCGCAAGAAGAACATTCGTATCCTCATCGTCAGATTGTATTTCTATTTTTATTCTTATTTGACTATTATTTTATCTTGCGTTTATAAAGTACTTAAATGTTAACGTTTAGGTTTTGTTCATAAGGCAAGGAGTCTCACTACTTTGTTAATTATATTCGTAGCGAAACATCTACTTTTTCAAATGTCTAATATATCTCTTTGTATCTCTCAATGTATCCCCCCCCCATGCGAAAGTATGCAACAAATAAAAAGTTTCTTTCATCCATTTCTCAGAAATTTGTTTATTTATGAAATTGTATTCTAACTCCAAAACTTATAATAGCAGGAATAAAACTTTGATTATTGTTAACAATAATAAAGCAAACTCGAAAAGCCAATATTTTTCGATTTTCCAAAATGACTAAGTAGCAAATTTACTAAAAATTTCTAATTTATCTCTTATAAATTCCCAATGTTTATGAATCCTCATTAATTTTCCCACCAAGTTCAAAAATCCCCAATTTGGGGAAAACCTCTACACATGGCAACACTGCAGTACTCCCAACTTGTCTTCAATTTTCATTTTGTACGTCCTTGTAGAGCTCCGCACGGATCGGAATTTCCAAGCCCGGGCCGACTGGAGACAAAATTGACGCGGTCCAAAAAAATCCGGTAACTTTTTGATCGGTCCGACAGACCTGGGGGGAGAGAAGTTCAAAAGGCCCTAGAGACGAAAACGATCCAAGAAGTCCGACGGCCCCGAGAGTTCAAAACAGCCCGAAAGACCCGAGAGATCCAAAGGGCCGAGAAGTCTAAAAGGCCCAACGGCTCGAGAGATTAAAACCAGCTTATAGACCCGAAGGGCCGAAAAGTCTAAAACACCCAAGAGGTCCGAACGGACCGATAGTCCCGAGAGATCTGATGGCGTGAGAGATCAGAACGGCCCGATAGACCCGAAAGGCCAAGAAGCCCAAAAGGTCCGACAGTCTAAAAGGCTCGACGACTCGAGAGATCAAAATGACCCAATAGACCTGAAGAGCCAAGAAGTCTAAAAGGCCCGACTACCCGAAAAGTCCGAACGGACCGATAGGCCCGAGAGGTCCGAAAGGTCTGAGAGATCAAAACGGCACGATAGACCCGAATGAACGAGAACTGTAAAAGTCCCGAGAGGCTCTAATAGTCCGATAGGCCCGAGAGGTCCAATGGCCTGAAAGATCAAAACGGCACAATGGACCCGAAGGGCCGAGAGGTCTGACTGCCTGAAAGATCAAAACAGCACGATAGACCCGAAGGGTCGAGAACAGTAAAAGGTCCGAGGCTTGAGGGGTCAAAACAGCCCGTTAGACCCAAAGGGCCGAGAAATCCAATAAGCCCAACAGACCCATATGGCCCGACAGCTTCCAACGGTAGATTTTTAACGATTATAGAAGGATTCTTCTGAACCTATGATCAATTCGTCTTAGTTATGATTATGAACTAATCGACAGAATTGCTGCGGACAGGTTAATTTTTGTATGCATCGTCGTTATCTGTCAAGATATCAATATCTGTTTAAGAAAAATTGTAGAAAAATATCTTCTGTGTGTTTTTGATTATACTAATACTCTGTGAGCGTAGCTTTCATTTAAAGATATTTGTTCTCAGAAATTTACTTTATCAGTTTGTTGGTATTATTTATTAACATCCTGTATACATTTTTATAAATCAGACTTTATTTTTTTTGCAAAGCAATGATTAATAATTGGACTTTTGCTTTTCTTTAGCTTATCAAACTTTTCGAGTGTATCTTTTTAAACTTAATTTTGATTTAACAGATTATTTGTAACCAAGATTACTGTAAAAAACAAATCGTATACTTTAAAGTAGCATTTAATTATAAAAAAATACCTACTATGTATTCAAACAGATTTTAAAAGAAATCGCACCTCAAACTATAAAATAGTTGAAATAATAGTAATAAAATTTTTAAAATAGTAACTTATAGTGAGTTATTTTTAAAAAGTGAAGAGAGTGAACTTGTGGAAGCTCTGTAATTACGCGTGAGTTTGTTTATTTCAATATTTAAAGGATTTAAAGTAAGGCGCGCCTTTAGTTTGCATCTAAGCAGCTTTCAGTAAGTAAGTATAATAACTATTATGCTATTAACTAATCAGATTATATTAAGAAATTTATATTGTTGATAAATTATAATTTTAATGTAAATAGCAGCTTATACAATAAATAAATAAATTATGCTTTAATTAAAACCTAAAATAATAACTATTTCACTACCACACACTAATGTCACGGGCTGTCATTACTCGTCTTCATCCGAAATACTTCGGGGATTCCCATAGCTTACTGTCGATGTGAATCAATAAAAGGACACTTAGCAGCAACGAACAAGAGCATTCGTAACGATCTGCAAGGTGGTCAGTGCATTTTTTATTTCACGTTCGTGTGTCTAGATATCATTATACAATAAATTAAATTTGAAGGTAAGTTTGAACGTTATCAAATATTATTTAATAGAGATAATAAATTTGTCAATGATTTTGTTTTCAATCCAGATATCTGAATGGAGTAAATTTCTCTTGAATATTTATATGTAATCATTACTATTTTATAGTAGAGTGGGTGTGGCAATTCTTCTGGATGGATAAGATTGCATTCGCCTTTTTTATTGTACACAGTTTTAACCGAAACCAGTTATAATTTTAAAAAAGTTTTGTGCAAAAACTAAACAAAAATATTTTTCTAAAATATTAGTTTTGTGATTTCTAACTTGAATCATTTTTTAACATCAGCTTGTTGACTTTGTATAGTAAAACACTTGCTATATTCATATATTTAATAAATATTTACAAACAAGATTCAAATATGAAAAATAATCAAAAAATTAAAATTTACATTTTTGTTTCAGAGGAAACATTTGACGCTGATAAAATGGATCCACTTAAGGGGACACAAAATTCTCAACCCAAACGAGAATTAATTATCTTGCTACTGGGCGAAACTGGTGTTGGAAAGTCTACATTTATAAAGGCATTTGCCAATTACCTAACATATTCTGAGTTATCAGAAGCGATAAACGATGACCTGATCACTTTGATTCATTCCAAGTTCTCTGTTACCGATGAGAATTTTGAAGAATGCTTCATACGAGTTGGCCAAAGCGACAACGAAGCAGAAGAAATTGGTGCTTCCGCAACTCAAAATGCTAGAAGCTATGTATTTCCAATCGATGAAGTTTGCATTCGACTAATTGACACCCCTGGAATTGGTGATACTCGTGGAGCCGATCAGGACAATATTAATTTTGAAAAACTCCTTGCATATCTAGGAGAATTTAAAGAGATCTATGCAATTTGCATTTTACTCAAGCCGAATAATGCGAGGTTTACAGTCATGTTTGAATATTGCATCAAACAGCTTTTGTCTCGATTGGAAAAAAGTGCTGCGCAGAATATAATATTCTTGTTCACCAATTCGAGAAGTACTTTTTATCGTCCTGGAGACATTTTACCTCCACTAAGAAATTGTTGGTTCTCACGATCTAAGAAAGTGTTCTGCTATGAATCGCCAACAGCACTGCACACTGTGTGGATGCAGTTACTTAAAACATATGCATATCTACTATCAATCTTTTCCTTGTGAAGATAACATCGTGGATGAGAATGTACGTTCACAAATAACAACAAAAGAAAATGCCAAATGTGCTGCCGAGAATCTAATTGTGGAAATCGAGCAACGACGTAAAGAATATGAGTGCGAACAAAACATTATTATTAAAAGCACTGCAAAGTTTGCACATTTCTTGCAAAACAATGCGCTTACTGCTTACAATGATGCTTACCAAAGTTATCTAGAATATCTGATTGATCAGTAAGCATCAGTTATATTATCAGAGAAATAATTTTTTAATTAATTTACAGAGAAAAATCTTTGGGTACGTCTTGCAACAAAGGAAAAATAGACAGTTTGCAAAACATGCTTAAACACTATATGGAACAGAAGCGAACTTTTGATAATGCACTTGAACTTGCAAGACAAGGCAATTTATCAGCTGTTTCTTATGTAACCAACAAGGATGACAAAGATACTGTCGATTCGCTATATAAACTTCCTCACTGTGGTTCTAAAATCAAAGAACTATTGGATAAGCAAGAGAAAGCGAAAGCTAATGAATTCTATACTGAACGTCAAGTTAATTTTAAACAAAAGAAGAAGAATTCTCGCTTAATGAAACTGGGCAAATCTTTAACAGGAACGGTGTCCAACTTGATATTTAAATGCGATGAAACTTTCACTGCTTATTAATCCAACAAGTTTAAATGTGTGCTGTATCATATAAACCCCATTCATTATATTAAGCAACATTCAATGTCGAGATTTCTGTATATTTCTTTAAGTTAGTTACAAAAAAATGTTACTAAATGGTTTTAGGTTATGTAACATTTGACAGTTAAATTTCAGAAAGTTGGTATTTATGATTTTAAATATAAATAATTTATGACTTTTTTAGAAAATGAAAATTTTAAATAAAGATAGTACTGAGAAATAATGGAATTAAAAGGTTAAAAGAGTACTCAGAATTTTAAACAACGTGACAGTTAGATTATTCATTTATCTCGACAATAAAAAAATGAAATTTCCTAATAAGAATTGTAATCAAGTGTCAACAGATATTTCCTAAAGCGTATAAAGTTTATTTTCTTCTATAATTAATTATATTAAGGATTAATTGTATTACTATTCCAATGTATTTATCTGCTGACCTTACCTTTAATTTTAATTTACTAATCTTAGAAATGGCTAATGTTAATTGTATCATGTTAATTTTCATTTTTAATAAATAATTCATTAAAATGAACTGATGTAGCGGTTGCAACCGCTTGTGTTAATTGTGCTTTATCTAATTTACGCATTTTGCAGAACCTATTTCAGGTTTTAGTTGTCAACTGTCAAAAAGAGAGGTTAGGTGTCTTTTCTCAAGATAATTTTGGCCCCTGCCCCATAAATTCACTGAATATGCAATAATTATCTTGATAATAAAGTAAAATATAAAAGAGATAGTAATTAAAACAAACAGAATACCATCCGGACTTGTTATTCAATGATCTCTAATTGTAAACTTTTCTTCTTTCATTAACCCAAATCTCGGTAATATAATCATGATCTTTTCAAAGAATTCTTCTTTTTAAATCATCTTTCTTTTAGCTGTTATTTATAAAGTGAAAAAATGCACGTAAAACCCCACTGGGTTTAACGAGCAGCAAGGTATGCAAGAATCTTGGGGCATCGTTTCATAATAAATAAGGAAAAGAATACGAATTTATAACTTACACAATTCTTTTTATTATTCTACATAATTATTTCAATGGAATTATTAGATTTATACGCTAATTACTACAGAAATTTATCAGAAATCTAGTAAAGTAACATAACCTCAATTTATAAAAAACCGTTTCAGCGTTAATCACAATGGAAAAATCGCTTAACCAATGATACTAATATATGCCCTCAAACATTCTTAATAAATTCCAAGCACAATAACAAATCTAACTATCACAAAAATAAAATTTATGCTCTTCTTTCCTGCTGCTGAACACAGCAATGCTTGCTGCCCTTTCCATAAAAACACCTTCCTTATCTTTCGACATAATAATCTTGTGTTGTCATTTTATTGACGTGATTGTTTACGTACTTTAATTATAGGTTCTTATGGGTTTTTACAATTTGTTTACTATTTGCTCAAGAGTTATTAATTTTCATAATTCCACAGTGGAATCAATAGCTTACCAGTTTACATTGTTTTAGTAATGACTTGATTCACTCTATTTTTAGTTCTCAAGTAAGGCTAAGGGAACATTAAAAAAATAATATTCGATTGAATTACGCACGAAATCGTCAATTATATTGTAATTTAATACCATTTTTATATGATAATAGCAGTAGTGTTATCAATTCTAATGAGTAACCCATTCAAGGACGTTGGTGTTGCATTTTAAACTAACAAAAACTATTGACTATGATGTAATTTTATGCTGATATCTCAAGAAGAAAATGAAACTGTTCAACTTTATATTACATTGCGGATTTGTTTCATTATGCTGGTGTAGACTAAATGAAGAAGTTACAGTGGCATCAGCAAATGAGTGGATTGGGCCACAAACGCAATGCTTTCACGGATCACAAGAAAACTGTCCGCCCCTTTCAGATCCTTGTCGTTGCAAGAAAGTGTCTAACAATAGTGTAGTTTGTTGCAATGTAGATAAAGATTCGCTAAATATTACTTGTGGAAGTAAGTGGTAATCGTGGTTAAATAGTTATTTGATGATCTAAAACACATTTTTCACAGATTCAAAGATGGATACGATATTAAATTTGCACATAAGGAATGCTACACTGGACGTATTGAACATTACTAGTGCAACTTGGCGACAGCTTATTTCTTTAGCTATAACGGATGGTTATATAGGTGAAGTAGCTGGAGAATTTGGGAAGTTGACAAAGATTAGCTGTTTGAATTTTTCATCGAATTCTATAACAAAATTTGCAAATAGATCTCTTGTGAATCTTTTTAATCTTAGTGTCTTGGATTTATCACATAATAATTTATCGGTTATACCACGATTTAAGAAGGATGGTATAGTCAGTTTAGATGTATCAGGTAAACATTAATATGTTCAAGTTGTACAAACATTTATAATAATTTTGTTTAGATAATGAGCAGTTGCTTTGCGATCCTTTGTTCGAAGCATTAAAGGGAACCGAATTGCATTTTATGAATGAAAATGATACATCTTGCTTGTCACCTAGAACGTTTCATTGGTTTAATACAACGGAACTTGTCCCGTTGAGGGAAGTTATAAGTGTTCATGAAGTAAGGAAAAAATAATTATCATGAACGTTTATAATATGAATTTGTGCTTTTTCATTGTAGTTGCGAAATGAGTGCAGTTTTAACTGTTCTTGTGAACCATACCGATTAGATATTGTAATAGGAAAACCCCCAACAATTTCTGTTTTGGTAAATTGTTCTGGATTACAACTGATGTCATTACCGCCAGTACTACCTCCAAATACTATTGTACTAAATATTTCTAATAATAATGTAAGATTTTAATTACCTAACATTTTTTAATTGTCAAAATGACAGTTGGAGATTTTAAGGTTAATTTACTGTCATTCAATATTTTTAACTTGGTTACTACCAATCTAAAACAAAAACTAACAATCATTTTATTTGCAGATTTCTTCTCTAGATGCTATGAATGATGAACCATCTTATCAACACTTAAGACAACTATATGCAGATAATAATGAAATTACATCGATCCTTCCTTTGGAGGGTACAAATTTCTTTACAAACTTTGTTGTTTTAAGCTTAAGAAATAATAAATTAAAATCGGTAAAGATGATTCTGTTAATGTATCCTTTTAGTTATTAAAAGAATATCTTAATTATTTTCCAGCTTCCAACTTACATATTATCAAATGTATTTGATAGAAATAACAATTTCCAACATGTCAATCTTGGTTTGAACAAACTACAGTGCGACTGTAACACTGCAAAAGTTTTGAAAGTAAGTGACCTAAAATCATTGAATATAAACTAAAACTTAAATTTTAGGAATGGCTTCTAGCGAAGCAGAAACATATACCAGATTATGAAGAAATCTATTGCGATAACATTAAAAGTCGTGTGCTTGATTTAGATCCATCGAAATTATGTCAAAGTCAACAAGATTGGACCGACTATATCTATTATATTATAATTGCAGAGGTACTACTGCTTGTGTTCCTTATCGCCAAAGTGTCTTATGATTATTGGGTTTTCAAAACAGCTGGCTATTTACCTTGGCCAGCAAGTCAGATGCCTAAACTGCCTTGTGATTGGTTGTGCGAATAGATACTTTAGATACTATATAAATAATCATTTTACGTTACTGAATGTTTCCTATTAATATTTAATCAGTTAGCATAATTGAATATTATTATTTATGTATAAGGGTTGTGAGTAATTTAGTAAAATGTGGACATTTTTGAAGGTTATGATTCTTAAAATTTTATGAAGGAGTAGTAGTAATATTTAAAGTATGGATGAATCGCTAACATTCAATAATGTCCTTAACTTGTCGAAACGATAATGTGCCTTTACTGTTTTCACGTCGAATTTTAAATGGTTGTGATTTACAATCTACTAATCTCCAATAAGTCAATATGTATTTTGTCTTTATTACTGTTTGTATTGATTAGTTTTTTAAAGTAGCATTTAAGTTATTACGTAGATTATATTATGTTTTTGTTTAAATATTTCTGGTCAGTTTTCACTTTGTTTTAAGACAAAGTGGATTTATCAAAGAGAAAAAAAAGTTTCTGTGGCTGTGTTAAATCAGAATTATTAATTTCAAACATTATAATTTCTTAGGTAAAGCAAGTGTTGCAAAAATGCTATTATTGTATGTGCCTTTGATATTGCCTTCTGCTCCAAAAGAGTGTTGATATTTTTATGTAATAATCTAAGTACAAATATATACTTATTATACATTCGTAATTTTTATTATATGCGCCTTTAAGCTGAACGAATACAAACTTTAATTTTGGTTTTTAGAATGCGTTTGAGTAAAAAAAAAATCTTTTTTGTGATTGGAAAAGTGCTTATTACAAATAGTAGGTAGGCAACACATGTTGCAGCTAACTGAATCTCGAGTGTAACTTTAATTTTTCTTTAAATAATTCAAGATTAAAGTCAATTAAATAATTACTTACAATAAGAAATCCCTCTTAATGTGGCGAGCAATATATCCTAATCTTTTAATAATTTTTTAATTTCCTGTTTCAAAAATTGAAGCTATTCGCGGTTGGCAAGAACTAAACGCCATTTCGCGGAGAATCTAGAATTACAATAAGACGTATAATTATAATCTTAGGAAATGCTAATGTATTTCCTTACTTTTGCACGTGTTTATCTTTAAGTTTTCATTTGTTATTAACTAACAAATTTTATTGACAGAATAACATCTATTTATGCCTAAGTTTATATGTTTATAAATTAGCAATATACATATCTCAACACCACCATTGCTGTTAAAGTATATCCAGATATATGATACACCGTGTAGCCAATAGATATGACACTGAAGTAACTCAAAATCGCCAACTTTCAGAAAATACAGTACATAAGTATAAACTCAAAAATATTCCTTATTGAATTGTAGTAATCTAACATATTATAAGGAACCCATTTCCTTAGATGGTGTTTAGAATTACTTTCCAGTAACATTTTTGGTCTTAGACCTTTGGAAGGCCTTGTTTGATACCGTAACAATAAACCATCTGACGCAGACTCAACGCCGTTTGTTAACCATCCAACAGTTCTTTTAAGAGCTATTGTGTAACGTAGTGATAGTCTACCTGTCACAGTTCCTGCCGGATATCGGCTGCGTGCACACTCTGCGTCAAGCGTCCACGCGTTACCAGCAACGGTAACTACTGAAGGAGGATCTGCCGTTAACCTACTACCTACCTACCTCATTCCAACTACCTTTGGCTTCACCACTTCTAATCTACTTTCATGGTACATGTGTCCCGTTCACACAGGATTCCCCGGTCTTCGGGAAAGCCCCTAGCCACCACCACTACGTCCATCCGCTCCACTGTCGTCAACCCTAAAGCCTCTTCGGTCGGTTCCAAGCCCTCTTCAAAGAAGGAGAGCAAGAAGAAGTGCCCGACTACTTCGAGCTCTTTTTCCAGCTCCGGTGCCTGTCGCGCCAATTTCCCATCTTGCATCTTATTCACCACCACACCTTTCGCTTCTAGAAACTTCCTCCCGTCTCCCGCATTCCTAACTCCAGTCCATCCTGCTGCTCTTGTAAATCTTTTCCTGACACCAGCTCACACTGGATCACCATAATTCCTAAGAAGCGCCGTACCGCTCCCACAAACTCCACTCCTACCGCCTGCTTCATAGCAGGACTGACCAAGTCAGCATCAACTTCCAAAACCCTTACCATCATACTAAACAAAATCCCTGGTCTGCTTGTAACAGAACCATCTAGGTCTGCCACCGGTACAGTAAAAATCTCTAACCAGGTTTGTTGCGCTGTGCCACCTAGTAGGAGACCCATCCGGGCGTTTTCCACGGCATCTAAAGTCCCCAATCATCTGCCACATCTCTCCAAACTCGACGTCATAAACGCTCTCTGCACAGAGGACGTCTTTCTCCAGCTTATGCGTTTGCTAACCACATGCAAGGTTTTGCTTGACGTGCTCCTGGCGAAGGGAGTCCGGATGTTCAACTACACTTACTTGGTCGAGCCGTCTCCAAGGCTGAACCGGTCTAATGCAGCAAGTGCCTTAGCATTCTGCAAACACTCCACCGCTCCCAAGTGTGGAAACTGCAAGGGCGACTATGTCGCTTTTTCTCTGCGATGCCCCAACCGCCCTCCTTTCCCACCTGCAAACCCTCCACTTCACACATCCGTAACTTCCTATCGTTTTTTGTAACCTCGTTCCCCAAAACCTCTTCCCGAACTAACATGACCACATCCGTAAAGTCCGGTTTTCTACCATTACCCAGTTCTTTGGCCTCCAGGTCAAAGCATCTTACTCCGGAAACCTGTCCACGTATCCTTCTCCTAAACCGCACTCCTAAAAAGAATTCACCCCATAACTTTGACAATTAACGATTAACAAAAGCTCAAGATGTGTGCCTCGAAACTGTTAATCTCAACGCTAGTTAACAAATTGGTCCTTATGGACCATATTCACATTCTCGCCATGTCCGAAACCCATCTTAAAATGCCTCACTTCTTGATCTCATTCGGGTTTTGGATCTTTCGCAAGGATAGCACCGGTGACCAAGTCGGAGTGCTCTTGCCGTCCTCCACAGAGTTCCCACCAGTGATCTCCAGATTTCCCAACAGTTCTCAAATTTACATGTCTACCTGCCGGACAGCGCCCCCGTACACGTCTTTTCTATTTACATCCCGCTTGCAGTCGACTTTTTGAGTTCGTAGCTTCGTTCCGGAAGACCGTAGTGGTGGGCAATTTCAACGCCCGGCACACAACATGCAGGGACGAGGCGTCGAACCCGAAGGGCCAACAACTGGCAAACTGCCTGCTCAGGCTTCCGTTGTTCCGGATTCCCAACAAACGCTCCACATATCTCATTTATCTGAGTAGCTCTGTCATATACCACATCGTCATCGTCGACGCCCTAATTTCTTCACTTCCATTGCCGCTTCTCTTGCCTTTGACGATCTGCAACTTGTCACCAACTCCACCCAATTTCACATTCAGATTCCCCAGAATGCTCGTCGCACTATCGGGACTGGAACAACGCCCGTTAGGAAGAGTTCCAAGCTCAGGTAAAAAACAACCTTCCCCAAGCTCCACCTCTAGACAGAATCTAAGACATCGAAGTCATCGTCGACTAGGTCACCTCAGTGATCCAAGAAGCCGTTCAAGTATCTGTACCCGAGAGAATCGTCAATTCTAGGCGGCCTTCTCTACCCGCTTTTTTCAAAGAAAACATTCGCGAAAAGCAACGAGTATACAGGAAATGCGCTCGCACCCACGATCCAGTGGTGAAAACACAATGGAACTGACTCGGTGCAATCGTCCACCGGCATATGATCCGGATAAAAAAGGATTGCTGGTCGGCCACTTGTTCGAACCTAGATCAACGTGACGTCGCCAGATTCTGGAACAAATTCCAAGTTTTTACGGGACAGAAAGCTAACCAGGAATCCAACATAATAGCCGATCCCTGGAAGAAGTCCACCAACTTCCAGACGACCCACTATTTAATGCTCAAGCTCTTCTCACAGTCAACCATGATGTCCACCTCGACTCCGACGTCGCTTCCCGCTTTCCGGATCCCCCGAAACTCTTTCTGGACATCATTAACCCTATTCTCAAAGAAGAAACCGCCGAGGGGCTCGCTTTCAGCAAGAATTCCGCCCCAGAGAACGATTTTCTCACTGTAGCCACAGTTTTACTCACTCTAACATTTAACTGTTGTCTCCGCTGCGGATACTTTCCCTCCGCGTGGAAGGAGGCAACGGTGGTCAAAATCCACAAATCAGGAAAGCCTCGTACCAACCCAACACCTTACCGACCTATTTCCTTTCTTAACGTTCTAGATAAATCATTCGAGAAGATATTTACAAATAGACTCCGAGTGCACCTAGACGCTTAAAATCTTCTCTCAGAGCATCAGTCCGAATTCCGTTCTGGCAGGTCCACTATGGACCTCATTGTTCGTCTCTACACCGACGTCTCGGTAGCCTTCAACTCTCGACGTTGCATAACAGTCATGTTCTTCGACATTGAAAGAGCCTTCAACAAGGTCTGGCAAAAAGGGGTTCTCTTTAAGCCTGCCAACATCGCTTGCGATGTCCAGGATGTACACGCCGCGAGCCGGCGAACCCCAAAGGTTCATCCTCTTCTCTCTTTTATTCATCTTTTACTGTCACGACATCCTCCGTCCCGAAAAGCCCGACATCCGTTTTTCCCAAGTTCGCGGACGACACGGCTCTGTAGGTGACGTCTAGAAGCTAGCGTACGAACTAGTACGCTTGGAGACTTGGTTTCTAAAACGAAGAATCAGACCTAACCCCCTGAAAATCAATGTCATTCATTTTATTTCACCACTGCAGCTATACCCACACAACCAGATTTGATCCGACAATGTGCGCCTGGAACTGTGGTGCTCGCGCCTCCAGCTATCACCATCCGTCAAATACCTTGGCATCACTTTCACTCCCACGCTGAGATGGGGTGACGAGCTGAAGCGCTACCTGGATGTTTTCCAGAGACGCGGCGGCATTCCAGGCTGTCATCAGACCCCTGATCGACAACGATTCACCGTCTTCGTCTCCGCACCACCATATGCGATCAGGAAATTCTGATATAAAAACAGAACCATCTACAGGAGAATTTTTCGCCTAGAGCGCTTCCACCCTTCGGAGGAAGTCTGCGACAAAGCGGGAATTCCCCCTATAGATGCGGAGTTTGAATTCCTGCGAGGTCGCTGAACAAAACAGAGAGCATGTTCACGACATTTCTCAGGACCCCAACTCTGCTCCCGCAGAGAAAACCAAAAAAAAAAACACAAACACCCACTCTCTCTCATGATGAGACGTGCCGAGAACCTCACTCCCGAGTTGGTGGACATACTTCTTGATACCCCACTTATCTACAAATAAGAGAGGGAGAGAGAGAGAGAGAGAGAGAAAGAGAGAGATAAGAGAAGCGTTCATTGAATTTGTAGATCCCAGGATGCCATCTACGTTCCCTTATCCACACTTATAAAACTTTTATTCGCCCAGTCGTCAATTATTGATTCCACTGTTTTTGTACACTAAAGCCTTACCTTTTGAAAAGGTTCCTTCAAAAGGAAAGACAGATCCGTAGAAGGACGCTTCGGCTTGATTGCTTTCACCCCTCGGGGGAGGTCTCGAGCAGGTCGGGTTTTCCCCTATAGACGCCCGACTCCAATCGCTCCAGTGTAGGTTTCTTAAGAAGGTTAATACAGAGCAAAAGCCGATTTGGGACTCGAGCCTTTATGACAGTTTGCTCCATCAAGAAGCGATACCTGACCAGAGCTTCCGTGTGAGGGCGTAACCCGAACCGTTTGATATTGATCTTTCTTAAGAAAGTTAATGGAAGGCGAAAATAATAAAAAATAAAAAAAATAAATAATATAATAGCTTGCTTCATCAAGAAGGTTAAAAGAGGGCGAAGTCCAAGCAGAGACCACTGGAGATGGCCCGTACGAGGACGTAGCCGCAGTTGTCATCGTATGTAGCTCTCTGAAGATAGCAAATATCAACCCATAATCGTATCTGTGACGCTATTAAAAATGTAATAGAGTGCAAAGCGCGATATGGTAACATCACAGCTGCATATTGGAGGGCACTGCCAGGCTTTTTGGTCTCATGTTTTCCATTTTCTGGATTCAATACAGGAAGTTGCTTTTATTCTTTTTACTTTAAATAGATTTCTTTTCTGGTTTATGTCCCATTTGAATATAACGTGTTTCCCAAAAGTCTTGGTAGTGTAAGCAAAAAAATAGCTGCCGTTTCTAGAATCATACAGAACGTATCAAAAAACTCCTTAGTTGATACTTTGAGTTAAAAAAAACTGAGATTGGACTAGATGAACATTGGTCTATTGAGAATACTAACGATTCTAGAGGTTATGTGAAATGTCATTTTTTGGTTGTGCTGAAATTGCTTGAAAAAATTTCATTATTTATAAATAGAAGCCTTTGTAATGATGTTAACAGTTTACAATTTATTTCAGATTGTTGTAGATTAAATTAACAAAAATTTAAGTTACAACAGATGTTGAATATGTTGTTTCATATTGTCAAACACACTTTGTGATATTGTATTGTCTTTGTCTATCTCTTCACACTTTCTTATTGTATTACTTTTTAGATCTTCTGTTGTATGCACTGGACTTTTAATAGTGAATTTTTTAAATATGAAAAAAGAAAAACCCAACATGGTTAGATTACAAGAACAACAAATCCGTCCTTGCTTGTTAACCTGTCAGCAAGGAACTCGTGAACATAATTTAATGTATCTTGGGTAACGTACGACCTGGCAGTCTTGTAGAAAGAAACCATTTTGAAGTTGTCAGGATAGGAAAACCTCAAAAATGTAATTCTTCAAGTGCAACAAGGATGGAGATATATAAATCACTACATGCAAGACAAAGAAGGAACAAACTTTTCTAAATCCCTTTTTGATTCTGTCAATCTTTTACTTGGTAGTAACTAGAGCCTAGAGCTACTGTAGCAATTTCTCTAGAATTATTTTTGATTTTCTAATTTATTCAAACAAACCATTAATATTGCAACTTTTGATCGTAGTTTCACTGATTAACAAAAATCAATTTTACATAATTTTCTATCGTGTAAAAGTTTATTGTTAACATATTAAATGTACACAATAATATCTAAGTTCTAATTTACAAAATAAATATTTGATATGGTTTTCATACAATTGAAAATTATTACGTCTGTGTAACTTGTACAGTTACTATGCTATTATTCCTTTGTGATGAATTTTTGGCATCGTTATTTATTTCTGATGGTCTCTTTTCATCATTCTCTGGGTTATCCCATGGTTGTCGTTGTCCAGAACCAAATATGTTATAGAACGTACAACAGACTGCATATACTGCACCTGCTGTGATGAATACTATTGCCCATTTCGCTTGTGTTGGCTAAAATAGTATTAATGTTAGATGACAAGCTTTACAAAAAAAGAAATAATAAATATACTTACTTCACGTTTGATAATATTTCCAGCATAAATAGGTGCAAGCAAGCCTGCTAGATTTGCCAGACAATTTGTGAATGCCATTAGGATACCAGCAAATCTTGGTGATATATCTAAGTGATTAACTTTAAAACCGGAATAAATACCGCCATTAAGACCTACACCAATAGTTAAAATTGATACGGTTAACCATTGGTCGCATCCTGTGAATGCTGCTGCTATAAGTGCAACAGCTGGACCATATTGTCCTAATGAAAATATTCATTTAGTTATACTAATTAACTTTACATAAATATGTACATACCTATGCTGTTTATGATCTTTCTTACCGCCGTGTGAGTGAAGTGTTTACTGGATAACATCCAATCTGCGACATGGCTTATGCCCATTGAGAAGAACCACATAGCAAGGTAGGGTAAAGCAGATAAAAATCCATTCTGTAATAGCCATATGGAAATTTATAAATTCAATATTATTGATTTATTATATTAATTTATCAATTTATTTATCTCTCAACTGTCAAATTATTTAGCTGTCAAAGTAAGGTTAGAAAGCTAAGTGCCAATATCAAAGAAAGTGAGGTTACAAAATTCACTGTGTATTTAAACAGTTACTTACATCTTTTATACCGAAGTGAAGGACTTGCTTCATGTATGTAGGAAGTTCAGTCATTAACGTCTCGTAGCCATAATTGTGGCCCATATGAGCTATAAGAATAGCCCAGAAAGGTAACGAAGTAATAATTGATTTCCATGGTATTGGTGGTGACTGTAAATTAAAAGAGAAATATTGTAGGTAATTGTAAATAAATAATCTGAAAGAATTAGATTATGATATGTTTTAATTTTGTTATCACTATCTTTGAAGTCATTAATTTTCAGTAATATCAACACATATTACAAGAAAAACAACAACATTCATGAACAAATTAAATGATTGTACTCTCGACTATAATAGATGTTCAAGTTGACTAATATTTAAATCAATTACTTACTGATGATGGGGCTGTGCCCCATAACGATTTCTGTATATAATTCTTCTCTTCCGCTTGTATTCGAGGATGTGTTTCTGGGTCTTCAAACACGAATAGTAAGAATGCTATGGACCATGCAGTGCCAATGGCGCCAAATACATAAAAAACAGAAGGCCATTCTGCTTCTGATGCTGATAACAACCCGCTCAATGGCATAGATATTACTGTACCAAATTGTGCACCTGAAAAAAATTGTTTGGTTAATGTTTTGAAGTGTTAGCAAATTGGACATCCCCCAAGGGTGGTTTTGAATTTACCTTACTACAGGCACGTTGATAAAACTTAAAATTATAAGAAGTAAAATGTATGAATGTACAAAATATAAAAAATGCAGTTATAGTATAAAAATAACTGCATTTAGTATACTTTAATTTTTACCTGAAGAAAGTATTATGCGAGTTCTATAATAAAACTTGGAACATTCTTATGTATGAGATAAAGATGAATAATACAGAAAAATGTATGAAAAGGATATTTTGAAATACTGAGCTATTTCTCGAGTTGTTCATAGACCACAAATTCATGTTTGAATTTATCTTGTTTCAGGTAAGAATTAAGCAGAATATCCTGTATAAGGGTGGTAATGGACCTTTCCAGCAAATTACAATGAAAATCGTGATTTTCTTTGAAATAATTTATTTTTCTCCACCGACAGTCAAATTGGTTTCTCTTCAAAGTTGATCTCCATTTAGATTTCACAATTTTGACGTTTACATAACCTACACACCATTAACGTCGAAACAAACGCAAGCAAGTCTATCCATCTTTGTCTTACGCATTACTAATACTTCGTATGTGTGCATTTCAATCCTTGTTGCACTTCAAAAATCTTAATTTAAATATTTAATGCGCGTACATGTTCGATTTAAATTTTAATTATTGGATGATAAATGTGAAACTATGCCGTGAAGATAAAGGATATAGGTAATGTGCAATAGCAAGAGCAAATTACTTTAATTGATGTGCATCAAACGTTCTGAAAAATTGGAAAGGTTCACTTTCTTACTGTTATCAAGATTGTGGTTCTATTTTATGAAGTATCAATTGTTATTGTGTAATATCAATCCTGACTTCATGAAACAAAAATTTGTGATACATCTAAATTATTAATCGTTACAGTTTTAAGATATTCTGGTTGTGCCTTACCTGTGTATTAAAATTTATAATATTAGCTTTTAAATAAATTGGTTCGAACACAAATTACTACATATTATGATGATATGTATGTCGGACAACGTGAGACAAAAATAAAAAAGAAAAAACATATACCTGCATATACGAATGCGCCCATGCGACTTCTTTCATTAGGAGGAATCCACTTAGCCAGCAGCGCATGCGTGCATGGGACAATAGGACCCTGACCAGAAATGCATGTTTGAATAATAAAACAAGGTACAAGAGTGAAACACGCACATTTCTGTTTCGTATTTGATTACGAGTCTAGTAAATAAGTAGAGAGTAATAGTGGAGGAGTAGTGAAACAAAAATGAGTCTTTTCACTTTGTACTACTTGTATGCCGCAGCTTACCTCACCCAATCCTTGAATAAATCGCACCGCAATTAGCCATCCTAAGCCCCAATGCGCTGATATTGGAACCAATAAACCAAATACGGAGTTCAATAACATTCCATAACCCAAAAATCTGATGGATCCGTATTTTTTTGCTAGAATTCCGAATGGAATTTGTGTTATCACATAACCATAAAAGAAGGAACTTAATATGTAAGCTTGAATGTCTGTTTCCCATATAAACTCTCCATCTGTTTGTTCACTTGTCGTCTGAAATTTTATGGATTGTGTTTATTTATTTCTATTTATCAATTACGAACTATTGTTATATACCTCATTATCTCTACCACACTCATCATCGTAAACTAGATCTTCTGGAGTGATTGCTGAATGATTAACCATAGCCACAATTGCTACCGACATATTCGTCCTCATGATGTAGGCGTTTGCCATTCCGAGGAACAACATAAAAGTAACAATGTGTCGAGATCCAATCCATCCTGGAAATAAAAGAACAATTTTTATAGTTTTTACAATACTTAGAAATGCGTCGAAATTACTTGTAAACTGGCAAGTAGATAGGCAACACACTTTGCATTATAAAATTTAGTTTCCAATTTCTAAACGAGATAGTTATGCAAAACAAAAAATTCAAAAATTATTAGTGTCATTTTGACACGCAAAGTTAAATAAAATCTAACCTTACATTACATATGATGACATCTCCAATTTTTAGTTACTTAAAAAGTTTATTTATTCGTTTCTCTAATTGGTTTTCATTAGGAGTGCAAATCTATATTTAGATCGTTTTTAATAAACGTCATTTGAATTTCCTAAAAAGGTTCTTTGACATCACGAATTTATTAAAACATTTAAATGAAAAAGGTTAACTGTGGTTTATTTAATTTCGCGCGCAAATACAGACTGTTACTATATAATTTTGTTATAATGCACCATTGATGTCACATTTAGTTAACATCGAATGATTTCTTGTTTTATTAATCTTTCTATAAGTTAATCAGAGAATTGATAGGTTTTTTTTTTTTGTTAAATGGATTAGATGAAATAATAACAAAGAGATAAAAATGCCTGGTAACTGCTCAAGTCAGGAATTTAAAATATGTTCGTTACGTTTTCGATAAGATAATAGTTATTAGAAATAAAATGACGCGATTAAGCTCACGTATGACCCCATATAACAAGTCTTCCATTTTCTAAAAGAAATTATTATTCATAACAACGATTAAATTTTTTACAAATTTGCTGATAGTGGATTTCCCCAATAAAACCACGTTCAGAATTCTGGAACTGTAATTGAGCAAAGTTCAACTGTTTATAGGTGGAATCCCAAAATATTTCTCAAATTTATTTTATTGTCGAAAGTTTAAATAGTTTAAGTATCTATCACAGACAGAATCTTCTCGGTAAATGTTCCAAAAGTTATTTTCAGTACGAAAGGACATTAAGCATCGAAAATTCTTGGCAACACTTAAAACGGTTCCATGTGTAGGATTCATAATGTTCGCGTTTTTCTAACATAAAATTGTAATATTGTTGCACGCTAAATTAACTTTTTATGTAAGCAATTAAAATTATTTTTATCAAAATGAAAGGCGGTACTGTTGTGTGTACTATATTTTTTGAGTTTTCCTTCTTTTCTAATTATTATGCACTGATAATGTAATCAATAACGCAATAACATTTACCTCATTACTTTTATCATAGTAAACATAATAATTCTTTTATATTCCTTATAATTAATTCGCAATTGCATGGTTTTCTCTTCTAATTGTCTTCAAAATTGTTTATATAGTTTTGATTAGGGTCCCTAAAGACTATGAAAATCTTACTATAAAACAAGTTGCTTATTCAGGAACTCTAGTTTTGATAATCGTAACATAAAAGTAGATTTTCATTTGTTATACACAAAACTATCTCTGTCTGGCACAAGTAAACTAATGGGTTTTAAAACCTTTTGTTATCATACACGGCCGTGCACACGTAAACGTCAAATCGAAAAAATATTTCAGAAACAATGCATTTTGAGTTTTGCATTTTAAAACTAAACGACATTTAATCACTTCTAATAATATCTAACTGAAAATAAACTATTATTTAAGATCAAAAACCAAGTGTAAAGAAGTTATGTACCTTTAGAGGTTATGTACTTAAATCCTTTCTAATCATGTTTCTAATTAACTTTCCTATAAAAAACTACAATGGAATTTTAAAGTAAATAACCACAACAAGAATAAAAAACCTTCTAGGGTGGCAAATGTGATAATTTCTAATTTTCAGTCTCGACAAGTTGCAATACACATATGGAAATTATTTATTTTTAATGGTAAGTAACACTAGAATGTTTTCCATCTAATTAGTTAAAATGCTTGTAGGTAAACAAGAATCTGAACACTCAGATTTTTTATTTATATCCTCAATATCCCATCAACGGATAACATTGTCGAAGAATGCCCACATAACCAAACTTCAAGGTAGATTTCAAGTAATGCACCTAGCCACTCCAGAATATAAGTTGTCAAGTGGATACTAATAAATAAGAGATGATTAACTTGCCTTGTTCTGAAAATCTTGATGTACCTTTATAAAATTTACTAACTGTTAAAAGTGCATTTTTTTTCTCTTAATGAATCTGAGAAAATTAACCTATTAAAATTATTATACAGTCCTTATTAAATAATCTTTCCATTTGCTACTTACAGAGTTAGATACTTTCATGCCTGAATTATGTAAAAGTCTTGTCGTTGCTTCTAACAGATGCCTGCATTTAGAAGAAAGAATAAAATTACTCTTTACCATTTCAGTAATACAGTTGATGGTCCTAATACTTAAAAGTATTAACAGTTAAGTGAATAGAGTACTAAAAATGTAATAATAAATCGTTTTATTTATTGTTTTATTCATATTCAAGGAACATAACCTAGAAATGTTACTTTGACAGCCTGCATGCAGCCAACCTAAAAGTCTTTTGGATCAATTTGCAAGTTTTATCTATTTAGACCTTTTTTTTATTTTAATTTTATGCTTACATCATTACACTGTGAATTATCACACCTTATGATTAGCACAAACGCCAGCAATAAATAACCTTCAGTATAGTTTTGAATAATTATCTAATCAATCAAATTCATACACTAGACTGCTAATTTTGAAATAAATATTATACTAGTTAAACAAAAATATTCTAATTAAGAATAAATTGGAGAAATATATGTATTTATTGTGAATCTTACAAAGATAATTATGTAACTTAATAGATAACACAAAAAAGCGTGTTTTGGGAATTTTTACGGTTATTGCTAAATTTGAAGTGGTTACAAACGGGATATTAAATACTTATTAGTATGTTTTTTGATGATAGATTACTTTGTTTTCCATATTTCAAGAACTCTCTTATCAGGTTGATAATTTGAAAAATTGCTAGTGCGATAAGGTCAGAATTTTTGTTTACGTGTTATTGAAATAGAGATGAACCAAGAAAATCGATTTTTTTGGAATATTTTAAAATGATAAGACTGACTGCAATTATTATAATTATTTCTTTTTTTGCAATTCAAATGAAATTCAAGATAATATACCTCTACACGCCTTGTGTATTGTATAAAACTAACCGCAATAATTGACTTTTCTAGTTTGGAGTGGTTTTTATTAGAGATGGGTAAAACCTAATAACAATGACTGACTACAAAGTATGTTTTAATGTGCTGCTGTTTTAATATTTAACCTCTGATATCGCTTGGAAAGTCTTACTCAATAATAAATTCCCAAGAAAATGTTTTATTTTTGAAAATAAAAAAATTATAAAATTAAAACAACAGTGAAGTAGCGGCTTGTTTAAAAGGCTCAACAAAAATGTTCTATTAATAATGTACTGTCGCGACAGTACAACTGATATAATGTAATTTATTTACCAGTAAAATGACGCTACGTTTTGACCCTGAACAATATAATTATTGTTAATTACATGATATTACTTTTCTGTTTTTATTTTTTACAGATACACATTTTATGTATTTAATAGGAAGTAAATTTTAACGCTCTAATTTGAAATTTGAAAAGGAATAAACTTTCTAGTTTGGTGTAGTATCAAATGATAAATAAATCTCTTCCTGGAACCTTATCGCGATTGTCAAAAATTCCAATAAATTATAAAATTAATAATATTGACGAAAGTAATGTCTTTTTAATGATATTTAGTCTGAATACTATTTGTACATAATAAAAATATTTGAAACGAATTGCGCCAACACGACTGATTGTGAGACAAAACAACAATTTTGCAAATAATAGAATTGTGTCATATAGTACTAATAAGGACAATTCTGTATACTGTGCGTTGCGGAGCATTCTCCTGAAGTAAGTGCACTGCCTGGGGGTTCTGATTTTCACATGTGTTTAGATAGAAATTTGCGAAATGAAAATCTAAACTCTTTGATCTGGAGGGAGACAAATGGAGCGAGTTTAACTTTGTTCTTTCCTCCTTATTTATTATTCTAAAATTATAGGACGTCATCAAAAGAGTAAGAATTTAACATTGGAGGCATAATTTTGCAAGTTAGATTTCTTGTCGTCCTTGAAATTTGTTGACAGTATTTTAATGCATACTCGTCTGTTCTGTTTCCACGCCCGGACACGTACTTTTCGCATCAGGAAAAACTGAGCTAATTCGCGACTGACGTGCGCAATAGAGCAGGTGGGGTATTTTTCGGTATTAGCCGGCATTTGTAACTCAACTTATCGCGGGGAAATTTTGCTGTAACCATATGCTCTCAGCATTGAGTAGCTGGAAGTAAGGAAGCTGCCTTTAAGTATCGCCGAGTAGGGTTTTTGAATCTCGGCCGATTTCTGGTTCCCGTGACTCAACACTCATTTTTTTCTTTATTACAATAAAAACACGATCTTGGTTACCTTTGGTAAGTGGCGTAGCCCGAGTCGTAATAACATTCAGTTCTTTCAAGAAGATGAATGAAGGGCGAAGCCTGACCAGGGGCCACCAAAGGTGGTCCGTGCGAGGGCGGAGCACGAGCCGTAGTGACGTTTAGCTCTATTAAGAAGGTTAATCAGCCGTGATGACATATAGCTTCGTTAAGAAGGTTACTGGAAAGCGAAATACGATCACGGAGCATCAAAGGTGGCCATAGTGACATTCAGCTCTATTAAAAAGGTTAACGAGCCGTGATGACATATAGCTTCCTTAAGGAGGACAATGGAGAGCGTAGTCCAAGTTGTAATGATATTTAGCTCTATTAAGAGGTTTAATGGAGGACCACACCGATCGGCGGTCGCCGAACGCGGCCACGCCTGTTTCTACTCCAAGAAGCTTAGAGAATCGAAGGACCGCAGGTGCGACGAAGCGACGCCGAAGGTGGCAGCTCTAGTTTAGATCGACAAGGAATTTAATTAATATAAAGAAAAGTCTTGAGCTGAGATTCAACTAATTAATTTGAAGGATACAGATAAACGTATACCCTCGCGTTCGTCGGTGACCAGAAGCCTATGACTCTTACCTTGCAATTTAGGAATTTTTGTATCGGTCAAATTAAAGATTCACAAAAAGGCTCTAGTCTTGAGCTGCTATTCCCGGGACTCGAGGCAACACATTTCTAGAAATCTTCCGGGAGTTTTATCCAGAGAAATCTCTTGATCAAATTCTGATCGGCAGTGTCCGTCAGTAGGGAAGGTCGCAATTAAATTTTCAAAAGATATCGAAATAGGACTAAGGTGTTTCGATTTACTTAGCAATATGTTTACAGACGCTTTGGAATGTTTCAAGATCTGAAAAATTATAACATTTATGATTTTTTTCTGGCGATATGTTGTTTTTTGTTTTCAAGATTTGTGTCAATTTCTCAGAAAACTTGTTTATTTGTAAAATTTCTGACCACAAAATAAAATCTTGATTATTATTAACAATAATAAAGAAAAGTAAAAAAGAAAGTTGTTTTTTTATTTAAAAAAAGACACCTGGCAACACTGGACTCCAGGTTGAAATTGTTTTTATCGTGTGACGTCAACAAAAGAGTGTAAAAGTGTTAGGTTATAGACATATTTTTTTCATTTTTGTGAAGTAATTTTGCTAGTTAGATCTGTTACTGTGCTTGAGATTTATTAAGAATATTTTAGTGCATTTATTAGTATAATTGGTTAAGTGTTTTTCCCATTGTGATCAGTGATAAAACTGTTTTTTTTTTGTTATAGATTGAGGTTAGGTTACTTAAGCAGTTCTCTTTTAAATTTTTATAGTAATTAGCTTAGAAACCTAATAATAATTCTATTAAAATAATATGTACCATAATAAAAAGAATTTTTGTAAGTTATAAGTTCTCATTGTTTCCTTATTTATTATTAAACGATGCCTAAAGATTGTAACATACCTTGCTGCTCCTTTTTCAGTTTTTATAAATAACACCTAAAGGAAGATGCTTTAAAAAGAAAAATTCTATGAAAAGATCATAATATTACTGAGCTTTGCTTAATTGAAGAAGAAAAGTTTACAATAGAAGATCATTATCTCATTGGGGGAGGGGGCTATTCAGCGTCAAACATTTTTACTACACAAATATAGATTAAAAAATCTGCACAAAATAAGCACAAGCAGTAAATGAATAAAATGAATTTATATGTATCTCTACATTACTGTTAATAATGCATTTCATCTATTATGAAAGTTGAAATTGCAAGTTTCCCTTCTGAGATATTGTCCTTACATACATCCTACAGTAGTTGAATAAGAATAATTACACATAATTATCGTTTTATCATCGTTAATACTATAAATTGCACAACTTTTATTTCCTATTTCATTATCTCCCTGTTTAATATTATTTTAGTGATAAAAAGGTTTGAAAACTTCCATAACCTACAAAAGTAATTTACAACTGTTTTCCTATTGCTCTATTTGATTTTCACTTATCATCTGTAAAAACACAATACTACAATTGAATATTTTTTTAATATCAGCATTAATCCTTCTCCATTACCTACGTCATTACATACTTTACGGATCTATGATCTAAGGAACGTGTTATTTACGATATCTGTCTGCACATGTCGTCCTCAATAAATAATCCCCTCAATCATCATCATTACTAACTATCCCAGGAAACGATAAAAATACATTTTTTTTCTGATAGTGGAGAAACCAACGACCTTTATAATATGTGAATGAATGTAATTGTGAGGAGAAGATTATTATAATATTATGGTTGTTATTTAAGACAACAAATTAGTCAGATGTTTGTCTTATTATTTAAGGAATTAAAAAGTTTAATGTTTACTTACAGAAAAATATAGCTCTGTTGCATAATTTTTTTAACTGACTCTGATAAGAATTATTTAGAATTGGGTGTATTCCATTACGAGGATGATTTAGTATTATTTATCATGTTTACTTCGCATGCAACAAATTAATAGCGTGCCAAAATAAAGAGTACTTTATAGTGTAAATTCTTAAAAAAGAATTGACGCTAACAAGTAGTGGAAATTTTTAAATGAAAACAATTTTTCTATTAAACAATTAAACAAAAAATTTCGTTTCTCGATCAGTTTTGATATTCTTTGAATTTATGATGTTCTTTAAGGAAGTGGACAATTTCCTAGAAAACAAGCCACGAGATGTTACGTATTTTCCATCAAATAATGGTAGCTTTATTTCTGGTAAATTGATTTTTCATTGAGAATAATCCTTCAATGAATGGATTCTCTTTTATTCTTCATTTTCATATTGCTGTGCAGTTAGTATATGTACTATCTCAAGTGTTTTATCCGTCACAATCAGGAAATTAACTTTTGCTACTTCGTGTAAAGTTGTTCAAACCTTAAATACGGTTAAATAAGTATAACATAATTTTAGCATATATACGAACAAAAACTAGTCATGTAATAGTTTTTAGTTCACAATTAAAAGTTATTGCCATTGATAACCTTGATACAATATCTTACCTTGTTGATATTATATTAAAACATACAGGCAAATATAATCTAAATGTATTAATATAATTTAATAACTCGTTCCTTTAATCTATCTGCGAGTTACTTTTAATAAAATAATCAACAAGCCGATAGAATTTATCAAGAAATTCAAAGATACCGGTTTAAAAAAAGAAAAAAAACCGTTTGGACACCACGTTTACTTTTTCAAGTTGGTAATACACCGCAATGAGACCATGTGCTTTCTCGTCCTACCTAACATATTTCAGTTTAAATTATATAAGATAACTGACTGATATAAAAGTGATACCTTTAGGTTTTTCTACACCCAACTGATAAGTCTCTGTGGTCGGATTAAAAACTGTAACGTATCCGTTTCTATTTCTGTCCTCTGTTGTACGTACAGCACACATTCTTTTTAATATTTCTTCTTTAAAACGAAACTGTTTTTGCTTTTCCTCTTCTTTTCCTTATCCGATATTAACACGAACACGATGCATTTTTACCGCTTTTATTTAAATAATATCAAACGTTTAACTATACGATACGATTGTTAAGAATAAATTAAGTAATAAAATTATAATAAAAAAGAGATAATAAACAAACACGATCACAACCAATCAGTACCGGAACAACAAGTGCATTTTATTCTGTTAAACTCGGTTAAACTGTGAAGTTTTTATCTGCTTTGATCTTTATTTACTCCTTGTTGTAACACGTGATTACATTAACATCGCGGCGAGGGGCTTGACGAAAATACACTACTCCGTGAAGCGACGGCGCGGCTTTTACAACCACGTGATTCTTCATGTGAATGATAGCGCTGTATACTTAACGAACTTTTTTTTGCTCGATTTTATTTTTATACAAAGTAGCGTTATCAGGAAAACGGATATTCTCAATAAATCCTGCAAATATTATGCGTAATCTCTGTTTGGATTTTTTTTACGTTGTCCTTTTGGATTTTTTTTAATCTCGCGATAAAATTGGCTGATGTTTCAACACAGAGGATAAAACGCGCGCGCTCATTGAGAATTTTAAAAAGCTTCAAATCCTATTGTAATACGGAATTTTTAAGCGCGCGAGTAATTTTTAGGCATGCATGCACGCATGCACGTGAACAGGTGATGAATAGTATGGAAATAGTTACTTTAAGTTTATTATTTAGACTGGTCACTTTTTAATTAGTACACGGTACACCTATTGTGCAATCGTTTTACTCGGAAGCATTTCGTTGTATTAAAACAGTGAATCTCAAACAATAGGATTTGTCATACTTTTTTTTGAAGTGTGGTGTAATTCCTGATACTTATCAATTTATCAGGGTTAAAGTACTACACGAGGATGAAAAATCTAAATTTGTTTTAAAAGATTAAAAGAATTAAAATTCTTGATTTGTTTTTTGTCTTTTCATTTCTGGCTTTTTTTTCTCAAGTTAGTGGTTCCTAAACTCATTTGGTCGCGGAAGGTTTGTATGATTTTTTAAAATTCGCGGTAACCTCTAAATATTCTGCGAGTTAGTTTTAAACAATGGGATATTACGTGTCAAAAGTTTTTATAACACAAATAGCATAAATATTAAAAATATTGACAAAATTAGTATTTAATAATACATTTCGTGCCAGTTACGGCTTCTTTTTTTAGAAGATTATGTGTTTCCAATTTTCCCAAAGTTAAAATTACGATGTTTTTTCAGTTTTGGGAAATTTATTGACACTTCATGGGTGTTGTTTTGTTGACAATTAAAACCATTATCAAACTTCAAATTGTTTAAGGTTATGTTTTGTGTCATATAAAAGAAATGTTTAAATGTTAATGTTATTTAAGTTTTATTGCATTTAATAATATTTATAATAAAGATTTAAGGACAAATTAAACCTCGATTAAGCCATCTTTAGTTCCTAGGCTTTCTGACTCAATTAAAGACGTCATCGAAAGAGGCTAGATTTACATTAATGTCTGTATATTTATAGCAGTTTTTACTAAAACTGTGCTTTATCGACCAATAATGCTCGAATTATTTTGTTTATTAGATTTATCATATTTTACATTTTTAAATAAGTGTCTAACTTCCATATTTTCCGGCAGGTATAGTCGTGAATCCTACACTCTTAATTTTCATTTACGAACCGATATAGCAGTTGCAGCCACTTGTGTTAGTTGGGTTTTATCTAATTCATGTTTCTGAAAAGCATCGTGTGGTATATTTCAAGTTTTAGTGTCAAATTAAAATATCAGAAAAGAAGAAATAAAAAGAGGTTTCGAGATAATTTTGGTTCCTATCACTGCCTATACAATAATGACTTACAATAAGAATAACATATGAAAGAGATAGTAATTAAAACAAATAGAATACCATTTGGACTTGTAATTTAATGATCTCTAATTGTAAAGTTTTCTTCTTTGATTAATGCAAGTTTTAGTAATATTATGATCTTTTCGAAGAATTCGTCTTTCTAAAACATCTTCCTCTTAACTGTTATTTATAAAAAGTGAAAAAATGTAAGTTTAAATCCCGTTGGGTTTAAAGAGCAGCAACATATGCAACCATCTTTGGACATCGTTTAAGAATTAAGAATTTATAACTTGCAAACATTCTTTCTATTATTCTACATGTTATTTCAATGGGATAATTAGATTTCTAAGCTGATTACTATAAAAACTGAAAAGAAAACTGTTTTAGTAACATAACCTCAATTTATAAAAAAGTTTTATTACTGATCACAATGTATTACTGTGAAATTATTATAAGCTTCATTTTCTAGAACATGACAGTTTATTATTTGTCTATTGGTTAATTAATGCAAAGAAAGATTACGATTAAAACTTCACATTACAACATCACTAATTGTATGGAATTTTGTGAGAGAATAATGATATAAAAAAATATAAAATTTACCATAAACGAACCGCTATTTTTGTTTGGTGGAATTCCAGCTTTTACTGTATTATTATGTAATTAATTTCATTTCCCAATGACGCGAGACCCTTTAATTGGGAAAATCTATTGTTGCCAATTACTAATAATATGTTAAGATTCAATTGATATTTTTATTACTGAATCCTTTACTAAATTGGCTTTGAAAGAAATCAATTTGAATTTGATATACAAATGGGATAAATCATACAAAAAAAATCTACTCATCAGAAGCTATTATTATGAGTTGTAACCTTGTAAAACACAAAAAAAAGTATTAAAACATATTAAGTTTAGTAAAATAGAAAAAACTTTTAAATTGTCGTAATAAATTTAAATTAGCTTCAATTACTACATTAAGTATTAGTAACCAAATAAATAAAATATGATACAGTTATAAGAATGTGAAACATGACTAACTGTACTACTGATCATTAAACTTTTGTAGTAATAGGTGCTAAAAAAACGCTATCTAGTTTCAAATGTAAATCAAGTTAACATTATTATAATCATTACGTAGAAACCTTACAATTATGCAGCATCACTGGTCGAAGGTCAATATATTTATCCGAAACCAAATAGGAGTTGTAGCAATTAAGTTACTGTGACTTCTAGCTTGTTACAAAGCGGAATACGAGTCATTTTTTTATATGGTGTTTAAAGTATCTCAAAGTAGAAAAATAAAAAAAACTATTAGTTTGAATGTTTCAAACTTATCAGTTTGTAAACATGAATTTGTTTTCCAAATAATTGTGTTTACGGAAAACATTTTTCAGAACTTGGAAAATTTTGTTCTTGAGTACTGCGATAAAAACCCATTTAAGAAAAATATTTTTTTCTAATCATTGATTTAAAATAAATAAATTCAATCATTAAATTTTCTTGAAGATTAAAAGACATTTAAATAGAAAACTGTATAATAACAATAAAAAGCAATTAATGGTGAAAACCAGGCGAAAATAATAAGTTTGAATAGTGATAACTGATAATAATACATAAAAGGCGTAGAATTGTTATCTATAAAAGTGAACGTTGAAGCTTATCAATTATATATGATTTTATGAATATCAGTGCTTTGATGTAGGCAACACATCTTACTTCGTATTTTTTTGTATACAGTGTGTCTCTTGTCTCATACGGTATTTCTATTATTATTGTTATTATTATTATTATTATTATTAGAGATAGAATGATAAGGTTTGCACTTTGCAAACTACTTTCTTAAGTTTTCAGGACAAATTCATTAAGGAAAAAAATTGATAATCTTAGTTTTTTCGAAAATAAATGTGGATCATCACAGGTTGCCTGCATTGCCAGATTTGTTATGTTAGCTGTCATCGACACTTCTGTATGATTGAGTTTTTAACTATTGATTGGAATTATGAAAGCTGGTTATGTGAAAGGTGATTCAGACAATATGGACACAATTACATATTTTTATTGAGAAAACCCAAACTTTTTAAGTGTCGAAGATCTGAATAGGAGCATAATTTCTTACACTAGGAATATTAAAAAAAGTGTTTATTGGATGGTGAAAGCTTTAGAAGTGTAAAAATGATACAAGAATGAATTCAATAAAACCTTTGCGTTTCTTCATGATATACACAAATGAGTTTACCTTACACATTAAGAGTGTCTTTTTTAATTTAGCCTTTCATTATCAGGATATTAATTAGTATGTGATTAAATAATTTATATAAAAATCAATATGAGCAAGCAATAACACTGTGAGAATACACACATGCTACATGTAAATTAGATTTAATAAATTTGAAAATATCCCATGAATATTAAGTTAAACTAAGCATCTAACATAGTCAACATCACTTTCTTTTGAATTATAAAAGTTAGAAAATTAAATAAATTTAAAAAATGACCTACATTTCATCCGATCACTTTTTTTATCATCCATTCACTTAATAAATCAATCAAAATACAATAATAGCCTTTCGTAAGGCAAATCTATGTTTTCTATAATTATAATCAATCTTTACATCTTTATGTTTTTATGTTACATGTTAATTAAGATACTAATAATATCATAGTAAACACAGCAATATTATAAACAGCTGAGTATGTTGGGTGGCCTATACATCCAGGGGATCGATACATTAAATTTCCTTCTATTTTTATCTCGACGTTTTATCACACATTATTAAATATAAAATTACATTGTTAACTCAGATTACAAACAATTAATGTGGTAATTAAACACAATAGGTACTTAATAACGTATCTGATTGAGTATTTCCTTGATAACATCATACCAGTTTTTCCTGAAATTCTCTTTTAATTTTTAAATTTACCTGGAAAGTAAAAAAATCTTTTGAATTAGAGTTACAAATAAAATAAACAAAACATGATAATTATTTTATAATGTGTAAGCCGTGCATTTATCTTTGGCTAGACATTTTTTAAATGTTTGCTGTGTGTAATTAGTATTTAAAAGCAAGTACTGTGTTTATTCATTATTTAATCTTTTGTTAATTATTATTAACATTTTTACATGTTCTACAAAATAAACAATATGGTAATTATTCAAAGGAATGTGATAAAAAGAAAAAAATGGCAATTTTTTTTGTATGTATGCTAAATACATCTCATAAAATATATCTCAACCTTGGAAAATGATAGTAATACATAAAGTGACTCTAATTACCATAAACATATCATAGATACATAAAATTAACAAATATGCTTGTAGAAAACTACATTATTGTTATAATCTATGTAAACGAATCATTTTTATTTATAATTTTGATTGATACACCACCTTGAGTTAATCGTTCACTGTAAAGATCAGTTATTTAACTGTTTATGTAGGAAAAATAACTAATTTCGACCTTTACGATTAATATTTAAAACTAACTGGAATACTAGAAATACAAATGTTAAAAAACAATATAAAAAAAATGTAAGGAAAATGACTTGGAATTGCATTAGAAGGTCGCCTTCTTAAATTACTTCCTTATTAAAGAAAGTAATATTATTTATCTCTCTTGAAATATAACATTACAATGTAGCAAAATTGCAATTAAAGATGATCATTGCAATTGATGACGTATTAGTTATCTAGACATATATAAAATAACTAATAAAAAAAACTTGCACAGAACAATATTCTGAGTAAAATTAACTCAGGTAGATACACTAATTTAAAAATAATTTATTCATAAAGTAAATTTGCAAATTTATGCATATACTATAACAAAAGTTGAATGCATAATTTGCTCCTGTTTTATTATTATAATATCAAATGTGATTTTGGAAAGCTTGAATATTAAAACAGAAAAAAATTATCCTAAAAGCCTTAACATTTTATTGTAAATGGCAGTGAGTGTACTTAAAATAAATTAGGAAATGTGCGATTAAGCTATTTGTTAATTAATTTAAAGTTTGAAGAATTTTTTTAATTTTCCACATAAATAAGAACCTTAATACATGGAACATTATTTAATGCCAAGAAATGCATAAAAAGAAATAAAAAGAAGAACATTTTTATCTTTAAAAATATACAAGGTAATCAATTTGATAACGATTTCTCAACATAAATTTCTCTGTTGTTGTTGCTGTAGAGATGTTTACCGATTTGATTGTTTTTTTCTTTCTCTTTTTATCTATTATTTGCAATTATTGCTTGCCAAACAGGAAATAAATTACGATGTAATGAAAATTTTAGATACTTATTAACGTCAACAATAAGAAACAGAATTATTCATTGTCTTATAAGTTGAATTGAAATTTATCTGCAAATAAAAATGATAAACAGAAAAAACTAGAATGTAAACAGAGATAGAAATTTAAACTATTTGAAAATATTTATAAATTACTAAATAATTAAAAATTCTATTATCAATTTTTCTTTCTATGAATTAACAATCTTGTTTATTAAACCAGTTTTTAAATTATTTACAATTCAACCTGCTTTAATATCAATTTAATAGTATAACTAGTTTCTGTATCTAAAATTGTAAAATTAGAGTAGATCCACTGTGTAAACGCATATATCTACATTCCGTTAAAAGCATGAATCACACAGCTAATATTAGTCTCTAATTGGGTTCAAGAGCAGAAACTCCACAGAAGAAATGAATTTCTATTGATTTAAACATTTGCTCTCACCTACATACTCTAACTACACAGTTTTAGCTTGTAGGTAGATAGACAGTTCCAGACAAGTAACTTATCATATAAAATCAGACAATATGTCAAGTTAATATTTCCTTGGAAATTGTTGGCAATGATCTACTTTCTCTTTAAACCCATTATGAAACAATTCAGTTAGTATAAAGTACTATACAGGTACATACAGCCTCGGATACTGTGTATACATTGTGTTAACAATACAAATTAATGTTATCAAGGTGGGATGATACCCATGATAATGTGAATCATTAAATTACCTTGGTTCCTTTTCTATTGTTATAATGTACTTAGAAGAATGCGGCCAAAAAAAAACTAAACCTGGAAATATACACGGCCCACACAAAACAAGACTTAAGCCAAAAATCCATAAAGATATTATGCCAAAATTTAAATTTGTACTTTATTAGTTGCGTTTCTAAAATTAAACAATTAGATTAATGTCAATAACTAAGTTCACCTGTTGAATGTTTTCATTTTAGCAGCCAAATGAAGTTTTCTTTGAAATATGATTTAAAAGCCAACTTAAAGCTATGCAAACTAACATTTACGCATACGTAAACATATTTAATTTTAAGAAAAATAAATAAAAGAGAAATATCATCACTTTAATATTCCAGGAAGCTTTTAATTGCTTCCAAAAATGGTATTAATGTCAAATTCTTTTAACAAAATACAAAAATAAATCTTTAAAGATCTTGCTGTTAATATCTAGAATATTCCTGTATTTCCTTCATCAACAGTTTCATTTCTAGTTCTTTTTGCAAAATATAAATTGCCCAGGCTGTAAAAAAATTGTAAATCGATTATTTCAAATTCAATATGAGATACTGCTAAAGGGTTCGTTAACAATAATCAACTTGCATGGATTAAGTCCTAGTCTCGTTTTCGCAATAAACGTTTATTTCTAACCTAAAAGTCTATAACTCATTTACATGATATTCGAACGCTGTTCGAACTGTCAAACTAACAGTGACAATCAGTGTTGCCAACCTGGCATTCAAAACTATCCCTTTCTTTCCTTAAATATCTCCAAATGCTTTTAAATAAAGAAATAGAAATCATCACTGTAATTGTACTTTAGTTATGAAAAATCGTTAGTGACAAATTCATTCGAAATAAAATCAGTGATAGTTCGGATTGTCATGTGAAAAATATTTGCTTCATAATTGAAGAAAAACACAATCAGCGCGACCTCTCTATCTGGAGATTTATAGCTAGCTCTGGCAACGTTGGTAGTAGCTGATGATTATCCTTTCTTCCGCCATTTTGATGTATCTTGATATATGTGATATTGGACAAAATTCGAAATCGTCTGCATACCCACGCACACTCGGTCAAATTCTGATCCGTAGCCATTCCTAAGTAGAGGTCGCAGTTGGATTTTTGAAAGCAACGCCAGTCGACATGTGATAAAGCATAGACAGTTTAACAAATACGCTCAATAACGATGTTCTTTACGCCAGACACGTCAGATTTGACAAGTTTAAATTTCAGTTTATAAGTTTGAGGTTATAAAAATTTAAATTTTAGAGACAAGTACATAATTAACAATTGCTTCACTAAACGCGTTTTCGGAAACAACTCGATTCATGTTTCTGATCTGATCATACAAATTACATGACAAAGTTATTCAAAAACGGTTACGAGTCCACTACGAAATGTGTTTGACAGCAATTTGTGTCGCAGGGTATTCTTCACCCCAGGAAAAAGTGCGCCCGACATGCGCAATAGCACTACCCAGTTTTAGGGCTGCATAAGAAGTCACCCGTAAATACTGTCACGCTTGCGCACCGTGCTGCTACCGCCAGATGTATTCCTATGGCGTCCGGTTTACCAGTGCCAAGTTGTATGATGACGTAACGCACCACCAAATGTATGTGTATTTTTTTACCCAAAACCGTTCGAATTGATCACGTGTTCGTATTTAACGTCCGGACGTATATATTTTGCCTCACAGGAAAAAGTGTGATGACTTTCGACCGACATCCAGTTTTGGGTCTGTATAATAAGCCGCCAGTCAACATTTGTCCGCATGGCGTTCGGTTTAGCAGTGTGAAGTTGTATGATGTCCTAATGCCTCACTTGGGGTAAAACAGCCGGAATTTGAACCTACTCCAATGGATCCGTTCTGGTTCTACGTCCTTTAGGTGTATTTTTCGCCTCGGGGGAAAAACTGAGCCAATTCTCGGCCGACGTGCGCAATAACAGGCGGTGTATTTTTCGGTATTAGTCGGTACATGTGATTGAACTTAGTGGGGGAAACGTGTAGGATGACCTACATTTCACAGCAAACTATTACTTACGAATCTTCCCATGTATTAGTCAGTACCGACGAAAACCGCAAAATTCTGCTACTCCGCATTAAGTGGTTGGAAGTAAAAGCGCTGCCTTTGAGGATTGTTTTTTTTTAAAATTAAAATGGAAACCCGACCTTGGCCATCAGAATTGTTATGTCATTTAGCTCGATTAAGAATGTCAATGAAGGATGAAGCTCAGCTAGGGGCCATCAGTTGATGCGAGATAAAGTACAGACACCAAACAAAAGACGATCATAAATTGAGCTCAATAACGATTGTTTCACGTCAAACTTGTCAAGTTTAAACATCAGTTCATAACATTGAGGTTATTAGAATTTAAAGCGGTCGGCCCATCTCACCTCCTTGCTCATATGCTATACCTGCGATTACTCTTGATGTAGCCCTCACCATAAGTATAAACTATAGCGAGATGTATCTACCCGCAACGCCCCTATCGATCACCTGACCGCATGACTATGGGCACCAATTTTTCTATGTTTACCATCAAATCCGATTTTCACAAGAAGTGCCTTTTCAAAAAAAAGGACGTATCGCATTTTTTACGTATCTTTACCATATCTTCATAGTGGTTAATGTGTGGTGTCGATAGGACGTACCGTCTCGGTACAAATAACGAAAAGCCAAAAATAACAAATTCACAAAAGATTTCAGAATTTCCTATCTTCAAAGTTCCTTCGGCCATTTCAACCAAATTTGGAGGCGAGTTGCATAAAGCTACATGCCAAATCTCACCATTAATTATCCAAAAATAACGGCGCTAGAAGAGATGGAAGGGGAACAGCACCCCCTTTAGGTTTCGAAGATCTTTTTGAAAGGATTCAGAATTTGCTTACAGAGTCACGTATAAGTCATTAAAAGTACGTTTCCTTCAAAAGATTTGTCTCTCTAGCTTAAAGAGTGTCCATTCCATTTCAGTTTTTCGCATTTTCGACCTGGGAGATGACCTTATAGAAAAAAAGCGCAATGAAGCTATTTTGTTTTACGGTGTATCAGTGTGTTACAACTAGGAAGTTTCCTAGAAACTCGGTTTACTTCTCCAAAGCGGTCCGAAAGAAAGCAAACTACGTTTTTTTTGTTCTAATCGACACCAAAAAACGAGGGGACGGCACTGGTACCCACTAATGATGCTCTTTAGTCTAAAAAAGATCCCAACTTGATCAGACCATAATTAACCGAGTTTTTTAAGTGGACGTCTCGGCGTGCCATGGAGGAAAATGCGGAGTTAATCGAATCGAGTCGGGTTTTCTCGAATGGGTATATAAACACTCCCATATATATCTCAAATATTATGTTGATCAGACTATCCGGCCGGTTTTGGTGGGGTTGTAAAGTTTGCAGATCCCCCAAACAATTTGTTAGCGAGCTTTGAGATTTTTTTGTTTTTCATCGTACTTTCTCTCTATCCTGCTATAGTACTCGCAAAGCTGCGTCGATCGGCAAAAACCAGAGTCCCGCAACCGTTACAGTTTCTGAACTACCAGCCCTGCTTGGTTTGGCCGGTTGCGCCCTCTAGGGACCGAATCGTAAGTAGCGGAGAATCGGTTACAGCCGCATGAGATGCAGGTGAAAACGCCCAATCGGAATGCCAAATGCCATCTCAATATCTTTGCAAAACTCCCACCCAGACCCCCTTGCTTTTCTTTTATTTAGAAATTAATGAAAAGCCACCAGAAGATAACTCGCCTATGGCCTGCCCTAGTCTCGTCAAAATAGCAGAGATGTCATAAAAATATTAAATTATTTTATACTTATGGTGAGTAAACGATGAGTAATTAAACTTTAGAAAAAAGTAATTATTATTTCGGTTAACTCGGTTTATTAACAACAGTTGCTCGACCACTACGAAATCGATTTTACAGTAATTCATAAGCAATAATTGTGAAAGTTGTGAAGATGACGCCGAGGAAATAGAAAATACACTTGTTTTGCAAAGAATAAAGAATAATACGCAACAACAAGGCATTAATAATTAGTTTTTTCTAAAATTTAAATTCTAATAACCTCAAACTTATAAACTGACGTTTAAACTTGTGAAATTTGACGTGAATCACAGCGCCGCTAGCGGAGAAAGAAACGTTATCGAGCTCAATTTGTTTTCGTTTTCGTTTTCTTCAATAATACGTGTCCAGGAAAGTATGCAACAAGCAGAAAATTTTTTTATCGATTTCTCAGAACACTTTTTTATTTGTAAAATTTGCTCGAGAAGTTTCAATCAACAAAATAAAATCTTGATTATTATTAACTATAATAAAGAAAAGTGAAAAAAAAAGAGTTATTTTTCTATTTAAAAACTACACCTGGCAACAGTGGATGGCAAGTTGAAATTGTTTTTATTGTGTTGACGTCTTCAAAAAGTGTCAAAGTTTTAGGTTATAGACGCAACTTTTTTCATTTTTGTGAAGTAATTTTGCTAATTGGATTTATTATTGGGCCTGAAATTTGTTTAGAATGTTTTAGTGCACTTACTAATATTGTCGGTTAAGTGTTTTCCCATTGTGATCAGTAATAAAAGTGTTTTTTATAAATTGTGGTTATGTTACTTAAGCAGTTTTCTTTTAAATTTGTATAGTAATTCGATTATAAATATAATAACTTCATTGAGATAATATGTAAAATAATTTTTGCAAGTTATAAATTGTAATTTCTTCCTTATTTATTATTATTAAATAATGTTACTGAGATTTGCATTAATCGAAGAAAAGTTTGCAATTAGAAACGATGAATTTACAAGTCCGGATGGTATTCTGTTTGTTTTAATTACTATTACTTTCATTATTAATATAATTATTGGATAGGCAATGAATTAATGGTGACAGGGGCCAAATTTATCTTGAAAAAAGACACCTAACCTCTCTTTATTTGTTCTTTTCCATCAAGTTGATATTTATTTGAATAAATTAAAATGAAACATAACAAAACTGGTTTTTTCAAAACATTTTATATAGTAGTAGGTAATAATAACAATAATTAATTATAGCAGAAATGTTAAATACTTTTTTAAAAATCTTCCGTTTCCTTTTTTCTAATATAAATGTTTGAGGTGTGATTAACGCTACATTGTTAACAACTACAACAGGCGCATGTGTTTGTTTAAATGATAATGAACGTCCTGATTTTACAAATATTTTTAAAGCTGCAATAATACATTTTCTAGGATAAAATATACAGTAGATAAGAAACAATTATTAAGCGGGATTACATTTGTAAATAAGACTTTGCACATTGTCATCTTGAATATGATGATAAAATAAATCCTTTTAATAACGTGGACTTACATGAATGAGTAAGATTGCCACTTTCTTTTCATAACAAAAAATGAAGAATTTAGAGTTATGTGTTTACAAAATAACAGGTTTCTCAATATAAAATGCATCTTTTGGTGTCTAGTCCATTTAACTCACATGATTACCTTAACCTACCTTAATATACACAATTATAGTATACTATGCAACGATTAGGCGGAGACCGTTAACCATCCTTTTTGTTCTTGTTTTATTTTTACGAGCGTGATTCCAGTTTTATAAACTCTATCTTGCTTTCTCTTATTTTGTGTAATCTAATATTTAAATTTGTTACGAAAAGAATTTTGTTTACCTATCATAAATTAACAGAAGCTAATTCTATATGTTTACTATCAATGAAAAAAAGTGGCCTTCAAAAACTTTATGTAACAACAAACTCCTTACAAATTTGCTTTTACAAAACCCATTAATTTTATTTTCTCCGTGGAATTTTCTTCCAAGCATGTTATTGCGTAATTGCTAAGGTATAGAGTATATAAAAATTTCTATTCAATTTCAAATTGTTTAAAAGGAACAATTCGATAATTACAGGAAGTGTATGGGAACAGGAAAGGCCAATTTTATTTAACAGAGTGCATTCTACTCGACTGTATCTAATATTGTCTCGTAGGTAGGTGTTGTTTATTTATATGAAAGAACGTCGAGTGTTAATGAACTGGAAAAAATTTAGAATGTTTCTCGTAAGATAAAATATTTGGTGTATGATCGAGTGAAAGTGCTCGATAATTCGAGAGATTTCAACGCCTGATTAGTTGGCTAACCTAAGTAATTTTATTACAGGTATTTACATGAGGAAGATTTATTTTAATAATTATCTTTATTTGTTAATCCTTCAAGGCTTATTTTGGCATGAGATGAGAATGTGTCACTGAATATACAGTACAACACTGTTTGCAACTTCGTAATAATTTTTATAAGGAATCTGCACGCAATACATGATAGTTATATTTATTAAGGTTTTAGAATTTAAAGTAGTAAGCAAATAAAAGAGAAAAAAATTAAAATTTATTACGCTTTATTATTGTTAGCGCTTTACTTTCATTATTATGTTCGGAAATATGCTAACGTCAGCATTTTTAACGATAAAGTGCTGTAAATACACTATAAATTATATTATTTATCAATGTTTAACATTTCCAGGATAAGTTTGCAATTTATATTCTAAAAGGAAGCTTTCTGTTGTTCGGTGTGTGTACAGCGTGGCGACAACAATTTTCCCATATTTGTTCTTAAATCTTCATTACAAATATTATTAAACGCAACAAATATAAAATACAATTTGACATTTAACAATTTCAGCAATCTGACAGAAACATAACCTTAAAAATTAAAAGTTTGGTAACGCTTTTAACTGTCAACTGATGGAACACAAATTATCTAACCTATAAATTGTCAATATTTCCCAAAAGTGAAAACAATTGTAATTTTCACTATGGGAAGATAGGTGTATATCTCCTAACATGAAATGCATTATTAACACTAAATTTTTCAAATATAAATGCATTTTTAATTATTTAGTGCTTATTTTCTCGAGATTTCTTTAATATTTGTATAATAAAAATTCTTGACTTTTAATATCCTATTGGATAAAACAAACCCGTGAGATATTCAGTGTCAAAAATTTCTATTATACACGGGTGAAAATGATCCAAAAACATTTGTTGGTTTATGGTTTTCGCCAATATCACTTTTTTTAGAATCAGATTTAGAAAATTAAGATTTAGCAAGGGTCCCCTCAAGAATCGTCAATTCATATCAGCGACTTTTCGCAGATTGTTTTCACGCAGTGGGGGATCCTCTCAGCAGCTCCGAAACAGACATGGGGGGCATGATGGAAGATCCTTGTGGAATGTCGGCCTACTTTTGCACCCCTTAACAAGTGGCGCCTAAGGCACTTAACGTTTTGAGCTGACCCTGTTGGTGACATCAGTGTTTATGCTGTTATTACAAAATTCTAGAGAAAATTTTTAAATTATCCGATCTCCCTAATTTTCCATTTAACTTCTTCCCTGACTTTTCCAGACTTTCCCTGTTTTCCAGGTGAGGCTGAACTCTGAGAAAAGCCCGATAAATTCTCAAACAGAACTTTGGGCCAAGCCGGCCAAAGACTCGATCAAGAAGCCCGCCCTACAGCGCAGTATAAAAATCCTTCTCTTCGGTTCAGTATGAAAATAATGCTTGTCCGAGCCAGTACGAAAATTACTCCTGTCTGAGTCAGTGCGAAAAAGATCTCGGACTTATGCAGTATGAAAATTCTCCGCTTTGGTTCAGTATGAAAATAATATTTGTCCGCGTCAGTACAAAAATGCTCCGGTGCGGTTCAGTACAAACCCTAACGGCTAGATTGACCATTGAATGTTTAAACTTAGGCCCGCCCTAACCAGAACCTGAGTTTCGGGCCGGGCCGTGTAAGAGCCTGACTAAAAAAGCAGGTCCGTTCAGGCCTCTAGCTGTTGGTCTGTTTTGTACATGTAATGTTCTTTTGAAAACTAATAAAAAATACACCTACACCCGCGCTTTGGGGAAAGGCCCGTTTCGAATCGGTACAAAAACAACGATCCAAAAAGCCCAACAGGTCCGAGAGATTCGCACAACCCGAGATCCGACAGGCCTGAACAGTCCGGCAGGGCCGATAGGCCCGAACGGCTGGATAGTCTTCAATAGCCCTACAGGGCCAAAATAAACAACAGCCCGACAAACTCTCAAAGCCCGATTGACCGGACGTAGACTCGAAAAGCACGATAAATGTTTAAATTTAGGCCTGGCCTGACCCGAACCCAGGCTTCGGATAATAGCAGGACTGAAAAACGCGGCCCGTGCAGGCCTCTGACACAAAAATATCAAAGAATCTGGACGAAATAAGCACTAAATGAGTAAACATTTTCTAAATATCTCACAAATTTGTTTTGCACTTTTATTTATGATTATTATTATTACTTCTCAGTTGATTTTATAGCAAGTATGTAAATGCAAAAAATGTTCACAATTAAAAACTGTAAATGTGAAACGCTGTATATAAATATCGCAATTCGGGAGTTTTATCGAATGAGAAAATAACCGCGTGGACTAACAGCCTGTTACATAATCGAGGACTCGAGTGTTCGAATCTCGGCAGGAGTACCATTTCTATATTTTTTTAAATTTGTTTTTCAGATTTTTATTTTACTTTTTACAATAATTTATTGAAGTTAGTCATTACAAAAAAAAAATATGAGACATTTTGAGAAATCTAGGAAAGTAAAAGGTTAGCTCTTGCTGTGAAAAAATAGCAAGAGTTGAATTTTCTTTTCTAAGAAAGCTATTAGATTAATAAGTAAACAATCTTGTATAGTAAAGAATTGCAGAGAATCATAGACACGCGTCTTTTTTGTTTCTAGAAATAAAAATCACTTCCATTGTTTCCATTACCTACGTCTTATTATTAAAGGTTAATATTGAACATGAATGATACTTGATAATTCGATAAGATACATGACAATACTATTTTTGAATTGATAAGGACTTGATTTTATTCTGATTTCGACTTATTATTGTTGATAAACTGATTTTACAAAAATGTACTGTATACATATTTTAATTCAATTTTACGAAACGATGGAGAAACAATTGTTACATCCTTCATTATCACTCGACCATTACTATATGAACGGCATGACTCAATTGTTATGTTACGTAAAAGTAAGTTATGTGGTTAACGTGCCTTTAATTTTCAAAACTGGCAAAACAATAGAAAACATTTTTAATTCATAAAAATCTTCATGGCCAACTTCAAATTGTTTTTCCATTAATTACTGCTAATGACAAGACGATTGATTTGAAATATTTATGAGTGTCGACCTTGCTCGTTTCTAATTTGTTGCAAATTGCAAAAAGTGCAGGTGGAAATTATAATTGAAGGATATTAATGTACCGATATAATTTATTTAAACGATTACATGGGGAAATTTTTGCGCTTTGAAATTGTTCAGCATTCTTCTTGATGCTTTTCTAAATTGATTTCTTGTTTTTTAAATATCTTAAGAACAAAATGAAATATCGAGATTAAACGTTCTTCATGCTTTTTGCCGTTAGGTGTTTTTATCAGAAGCAGGAAATTGAGGCGGACCAGCCCCTGTGCTAAAATAAAATTGTCACGCCACTGTGAAAATTACAGAATTGGTTTAACCATGTAAAATAGTAAGCATCTTAAAGTAACAAGCATGTAGAAAGTCTCATTGCGATATCTCAGTTTGTTGTTCAAATATTGAAAAAGCAAGAAATTTTAAAAGAAACTTTGTGTGCCTGTATCTCTAAACCGGTGCGCTTTAGGAAAAAAAGGTTCATCATTAGGGGAAAAAAGAAAATAAAATAGAAATTTGAAAAAAAAAATAAAAAAATTATAATAGCCCTGAGGGATTTGAACGTCCGACCCCTTAATTATGAAGCAGGCTGTCTCTGCATTCGGCCAAAGTCTTGCTTCGTTGCGATATTTTTTTATTATCCATATATAATGTAGGTGATGTGATGCTTGTTCTTACATGAAAATAATCATGTAGGCATCGCTGAACTGCTAAAAAATGTTCATGTTGAACTTTGTTAGAGATAAAAATCCTGCAAGCTACAAACTTGTTTATCAGCCACTTCTCTCTATCTTGTTATTTGTGTCTTAATCGCTTAATTGGTCTAAAAGTATTTTTATGTATATTACTACATTTTTAGATAATGATCTAACAAGTAGCCAATTAATATAAAGCTATTTATAAGTGTTTATATCGTGATAATAAAAGGCTTAAAAAGCAATTCTAATAGTTTCCAGTTTTTGCCCAACTATTCTTTTTTAATTTGTGATAACTGTCATTATAAAATTGTGTTATTTTGTCAATACCACATCGGCATTACTATTTCGGTTGGGATTTCGTATGAATCCTCACCACACCCAGAGATTTATTGTTTGCATGTACGTAGACATACTTTGAAATTACGTGATCAATTCAGTAAGTAAACCGCAAAAAATGGAAATAATACCTACCAATAATACTTTAAATTATTTGTTTAGACGCTTAAAGAATTTATTACAAGAAAAACTAAAAAAGAGTCTCTAAATTCCATCTTCAGAAATTATTTTTAAAATTTTATTATTGTTTATTATTAATGGTATTAAAATCGGCCACAATCAATTAGTAGGTAGGTATCAAAATCTATTGTTATGAAAGAAAACCTACACACACATCTTATAATTCCCTCAATAATTATCGTAAACAAAAACGATGGAAATAATACAGTTTGACATTTTAATTTTCCTCATGCCATGCATGTAAAGCGGAGTAGTAAACAAATTTCCACGGTTTGCCGAGTTCGTTAATTAAAAAAAATCTTCATTTAAATCCCAAATTTAGAATATTATAAAGACAGAATTCTAAACATTTTTTTATCATTAAAACTTTACTGACCGAAAATTAAACAAAATCAAAAAAAAGAGAGATAAAACTGTTATTATGCTACATAAAATTTAATTGTCTTCAGAGCTAACCACGTTAGAAAATTACTTTGAATATTCCTAAATTAAATATTTGCTCGACTGATTAACACAATCGTTTTAAGAAGTTTTACAAACCGAGACAAATTTTAAGAAGTTTACAAAAGTCCAGGTAAAAAAAATCGCAAACTTGTACTCACCTAAAAGGGATGAAGAAGCTGGCGGTTCGGCAGATTTATCGGCTGTTAGGTCCTTATGATTGTTGGTTTCGGCTTCGAAAACTGTTCCTTTTCCTTGCCCCATTTTCGGTGTTTTACTTTTCTTAATGCCGACAAAAGAAATATAATAGTAAATTGGAATGTTAGAGTTACTTGTTTAAAGCAAAAAAGGAAATTTTTTTCGCCAAAGTTAATTAATCGTTATTGAGCCATGATACCGGTGTAATTGTTGTGAAAAGTAACGCGAGTGGCGGCGGTGCACCTGCTATTTAGTGTGTATAGCGTGATGGACAGGTAGACGGTCACTGACGTTGCAAATCGAGCGACGCTATCTTTCTGAACTACTTGGCGGCAAAATGTGTGTGGCGGTACGCCCACTCCTAATCCTCGAAAGACAGAGAGAGAGAGAGAAACAAAAAGTGACACTTCGTAATAAGCCAATGTCGAGCACGTACTGTACCTTGCCAATTGTTCCATCACGGTAATAATGTACAATCTGGGTACGTACACGAAGGACAAGTAGAGAGTTATTGCACAATTTAAAAAATATTTTAGTAGTAAGTATAACTGGCACGTAAAATTCACGTTTCTGCCTTTAATTTACACAAGCAATAACACACTTGGAAGTGTGTATGGAAAGTTAACACGATATACATAATGTCCACGTGCTGCACTAACTGCATCAAATTATGTTGAATTATAACTGACAAGCGTAATCATTCTTGTCTTCTGAAATAAAAATTGTTGACTATTAACAAAGACAATCTATTCGTAGCCATTATATACTAAAATAGTTTATTTTTGATTTTATTCATTATATCATCTGTCAATTTGTTTAACTGTCAAAAACAGTAAGGTTAGAAAGTTAATTGTCAATGTCAAAGAAAGTAAAGTTTTACCAAGATAGATGTCAATATCAAAAGAAGATAAGGTTAACTTTGGGAAAAAAATAAGGAATTGTTCATAAATTTTATTTATTCAATTATATATATAAAAAATGGAATTCCTCTTATTGTTAGTTACTCGGTAATTACTTATCGAACTTCGTGCGCCCAAGACGTAATGTCGCAAAAAAGGTGCCACTCAGTATTATTTTCAAAATCTTCTCTAGCAAATTGATTAAATATTTTTTTGAGTTTTTGTACTGAGTACGGACTCCAGAACAAACGGAATGTGCTTCATGAGCTCCAAGAAAATTTAATTCTTTTGGGCTCAGTTTGGCAAACCTCGAAGCTTACTTTTAAGCAGGATGTTTATAAAACAGATGACTTTTTTTAAGTTAACATAAAATTAGCCGTTTTTGAATTTTGTTTTCTGTTTCACGTTGCAGGGGAATACAGAAATCCTCTGTACAGTTTTAAATATCACTTAAAGCGTATTTTAGGCGCCAATAAATTGAATTTTGAAGCTTTTTTAAACTCTTTTAACACAAGTAGAAGCTATTTTAAACTCCCCTTCTATTTTACATCTTAGTTCCGATCTACAAGTATTAACTGCTGGACATTTCTTGATTAGACGCAGTTTAAACGCTGTTCCACAAGAAAGTAGCATAAACGTACCGTTCAAGACTTTCACATTACAACAGTTGCAGCAACTAGTGCAGAGCTTATCTCCATACTTTGCAGCAACGTGCTAAATGGCACCGGTCCAGCGAAAATATCAAACTGGGTACTTTGGTGTTAATCAAAAAAGAATAGTGTTGTGAGGCGTTCTATCGTCCATTACCAATATACTACAGTACTGAACTCACTAAATAGGAGCCTTTTCTTTCATGTTTATATTTAATCTTCTTATGTTTCAATAACTTACTACATTTAATTATTTGTGTTCTTATTTATTTTGTTAATATCATTAGGATTGTTCATACTTTATTTTTGTTGAAATAACTTAATGTCGGCGGCATGTGTGATCTTAACACTGTAATGTTAGTTGCCAGAGCCCTCTATTCGTATTGTATTTTCACACAGTCTTGCCACGTACGTAGACAAATGTAAACCAAAAAGTTAAGTTGCTACAACTGAACCGTTTAAGGTTGTTAAGGAGAGGCGTGGGGGTAAGCTGTGGTGGGGACTTTGCCCTATGCTAAATACATAGGATAAAGTATCCATTGCCAACTTCAAATATACAAAATATTAATAATTTAAATTAACGAAAATATATTTTTTCTGTTAAAAAACATATTTTTTAATAATTTAGTTCTAAAACGCCGTAGACTTCTGGTAATGTTTACATTTGTTGTGTGCACTGGTATCGTAACCAAAGAAAGCGCATTTGTAAAGTTATTGTGGTTGTAATTAATATTGATAATGGAAAGTGATAAATCTACATAAAAAAAATATCGGTGAAAAAATAAATGGGTTACGGAATCAGTTTACCGTCAACAACATTGCCAAGCGTAATGATGATTTACTAAATCTTGACAGCTTTTGTACTATTTTTTAGAATAATAATTTAATTTTCTCAAAAACTAAAAACGGGACTTTTTTGAAATTTGACACTTATTTATAAGACTTTCATAAATATTTTGGCGATTCTTTGTAATGCTGACATTTCTGATTGTCGAGATAATGACGTTACAATCAATGTGAAAACCGTCGCGTGCATTTAACGCAATGTAATAACCTGCCACGAAACAGCAACTTTTACATTTTTTATCTCAATAACTAAAAACAGGATTAAGTTTAAACTTCGCCAGAATTTTCTTCATTATCCAGATAGTATACTGTAAAAATTTCAAAAACATATATTTCAATTTCCTTCTTAACAACCTTACAACAGTAATTATGGTTATAGGCTTGTCAGGCCATACGGGTCTGTCTCACCATATAGTAGAGATGGGTTGTTCTCGAACGAACGGATCCAAAAGAACGGGTCTGTGAAGTGAACGACCGTTCCTTTAATGGTTCCTTTTAGTGACGACGTTCACTCCCGCGATCCGACTCTTAATTTGCATAACGTAATGTTGAAACGACATTGTGTACCGGCTAGTTCTGTGCCTTGTGAACGCATATTTTCAAAAGCAGGGTAGATTATGACAGAGAAAATTCAAGATTAGGAGCTTCAAAGCTGTCCCAAATATTATTTTTAAATGGAAGTTGGTGAACCGCCATCCAACTTTTTTCCTTATTTGTAAATACATAATTTTTGCGTAAATTGTAATTTTTATTAGATGTATGTAATTTTTTTGTTTTTTATTTATTTTATTATTTATTATTATAATAAAATAAACAAAGGATATTTAGAAAATTCATGCAAGTTCTCTATTCAAGCCCATATTGATGGTATTTTTAAAAATATGTGGGAAAACAAAAAATGAACAATGAACGGGTCCTGACGAACGGGTCTCTAAAAAAAACCGGTCAAAAGTAAACGGTTCACTAAAATGAACAACTTTGCCCATCACTACCATACAGGAATCGGGCCGTTCGGACCTGTCGGACATTTTGAAATTCTCGGGTGTGTCGGATCGTTCGGGCCATCAGGCCTTTTGGACTTCTTTTCCCTCGGGTCTGTCGGGCCGTTTGGTTATCTCGGTCCTGTCGCTTTTTTAGGGCCTGTCGCGTATTTTGGACCTTTTTGGCCCTTCGGGTTTCTTGGGTCTATCGGATGCTTTGGATCTCTTGGGCCTGTCAGGCCATACGGGTCTGTCGGGCCGTTCGGGGATTTTGGATTTCTTGGCCTTTCGGGTCTGTCGGGTACTTTGGCTTTTACGGTCCTGTCGGATCTCTTGGACTTTTCGACCCTTCAGGTCTCTTGAGTTTGACGGAAGCGTGACTTTTCGCTAGATGGCGCTGATATCGGTAAATCGAAAACATTAGCATATACGTCAGCCTTTTAGAGACTTAACCTTCAAATTTCATGCCAATCCGTGAAATAGTATACATTTGACAGTCATAGAAATCAATCAAGTTTGTGTTATTTCGTAATATGAAAAAACGTAAATTTCGTGTTTTAACAGTGAAAGAAACTAAGGAAAAGCTACGGAAATATTACGATGAATCTGCTCTACCGCATGGAATTGTTTACAAGTAGTTTAATTCATTTCAAACTGGCCGTATGAGCACTGATGATGGTGAACGCTCCGGACCGTCACAAACGGTCACTACTAAGGAAATCGTTGACAAAATCCATGATATGGTAATGGCTGATCGACGTTTGAAAGTGCGCGATATAGTTTACGAGAACATCAAAGGAACAGTCTAAACAGTGGATTTCACCAAGCGGACGTGTACCAAAAAAGGTTAAAACTGATCACTCGGCTAATAAGGTCGTGGCGACTATTTTTTGGAATTCTAAAGGCATAATCCATATTGACTATTTGGAAAGAAGCAAAACAATAACTGGTCAATATTATGCTGATTTATTGACCCGTTTTGATGTCAACTTAAAGAAAAAAACGCCCACATAGCACGTAAGAAAGTGTTCTTTCATTATGACAGCGCCCAATCTTGTTCATCCGCAACTGCGACTGCTAAATTGGTACAATTACGCTACGAATTGCTTCCTCATCTACTAGACTCACTGGATCTGGCCTCAAGCGACTTCCTTTTGTTTTCGAATTTGAAAACATCACTCGCAGGAAAAAATTCACTTCAAATGAAGAGATTGGACTAAGTGTGTAGCACTCGAAGGGAACTATGTTGAAAAGTAATAAAAAAAATTTAGGCTAAACCTGTGCTTTATTGAGATGTCACACTTCCGTCCAACAGCCCTCTATATTGGGTAGTTTGAATCTCTCGGGCCTGTCAGGTCATACGGGTCTGTTTTGAACTTCTCGGATGTGTCGGAACGTTCGGGCCATCAGGGCATTTGGACTTTTTGGCCCTTCGGGTCTGCAGGCCATGAGTCTTTTTGGACTTCTCGGCCCTTGTGAATTTCTCGGCTCTTCAGCTCTCTCGCATCTATCGGGCCTGTCAGACCTTTTGAACTTCTCTGCCCTTCGGGTATATCGGGCCGTTTGGTTCTTTCAGTCCTGTTGGACCTCTCGGGCCTGTCAGGCTATATGGATCTGTCGGGTTGTTAGGGGCTGTCGGGCCTTTGTCGCGCTGTTCGAGGATCTCGGGCTGGTCGGTCGTTTTGGGCCAATCAAGAAGTTACCGGGAGGGACCTCGAAATTTCTGCCAGTGTAGTACTCTAGCAGGTAATACCTCTCTTCACATTCATGCTGCAGTTGTTAAATATTCTTCTTGGGTTGTACATTTGAGAGTTTAATGGAATGTTTTCCGATTTCTATACAATCAGGTTAACGCCCTAATTTGCAATTAAGAAAACAATTCTCCAAAACATAAAGTTTTTTTAAATTAATTATATCGTGGTGTCTCTCTGTTGCGAAGTAAAGGAAATACGAAAGTACAGCGCGACGAACCTCAGAAAAGCCCCGGAAAATATGCGAACTAATTTCAATAACAAACAACGTCGACCAATCAGAAGTGTAATTTTAGTCGAGTACACTAACTGACAAAAAGTCGTCTTAACACCATCACATGTTATTGTCGATGTTTAGTTTTATTTAAATTTCCCGCCGAAAGATTTTTGGAGGCGAGTGTACTTGGTTAATATGTAGCTCTCCCGTGCGCGCCCACTCAGGGCTTTTCTGAGGTTGGTCGAGCTGTAATAGTGACAAAAAATATACTCCGTTCACGATGTTTCTGGGTCGCAACAGGCCACGCTTTCATTTTGTTGGGTTGGAAGTGCTTCTGTACTTGGCGCCATTGCACGATCAGAAATCTTGCATAAAAGTTTCGTACCAATTATTTTTGCTTTGTTAAGAAGAGATCAAATGTTTTTTATATTTTGTATTTATTAATGTCAATTAAGAAGAATTTCATAGATCATAAATAAAAAATAAAACATTAATTTATAAATTAATATAAATAAGAATGTTAGTGAAACAATCTTTTAGCGTAATCGATTTACAGATTTACAAAATAAAAAGGCAACAACGAGATGTCAAACTGTCATAAAATTATAACCTTAATGTACATTCCATGAACACAAGTAAACGAAAGACCAATCTTAAACAATAATTGGACAGAAATTATAAAATCAAAAGTTATCGTTTAGCAATACATCAAAACAAAATCCCCAATGTAATTGACATGATTTTCTAACTTATAATTTTGCTTTCTGTCATTTTTACACTCTGCCAACATAAAGCTATATGTACGGGAATATAATTTATAATGGATCGTTATGATACTGATACTGACAAATACATGGTTGTCCTATGTGAGGAAAAATTAAAATCAATTCTACAGCATTTTATTATTAAAAGCTTGAGATTTTGAGTAGATTACCTACAAATGAAAAGATAAGTAACGCATAAACATATTTTGATACTTGCTTAGAGATATTAATTGAATTGGAATTCTCATGTTAGCTCAATAAATTATAATTTCCTTATGTTCTGTTGATAGTAAACACTATTAATATTCAAACACACTCACAAGCCAAATTTGTTTGCTCACACAGTCACACAAAAAGTCACACTACGATTATAATCGATTAAAGTTAGTTTATAGAACTAAATTAATGGAGTACCTGCGGTAACTTTTATACCCCAATACATAAGAACAATCGAGAATTTACCAGACAGGTTAGTAGAGTTCTATGTGAATCGACGTTTCTATGACGTCAATAAAACTAATTTGAAATACAGGTTATAATATTTTTTTTTATAATTTATTAAGACCCCCACATTCTTTTCAGAATTTTGTTAACTTCAAGCAACTGTCAAATTGACAATCAATTCTTATTAGGAAATTTCAATTTTTATTGTTTAGATAAATGGATAATTTAACTGTCATGTTATTTAAAACTACGAGTAGTTTTATATAATTCCACTATTTTCTCAATCCTATCTTTATTTAAAGTCTTTATTTTGTTAAAAAGTCATTAAATTGTATGTTTATTTTCTTTTGAAGTTCATTAAATGTACAACAATATAATTGTCAAATGCTACATAACCTAAAACTATTTAGTAACTTTGCGCAACTGTTTACATATTTTCATTTTTCATAGCGAGCAAGCAAAACATAAATATTTTTGGTTTGGTGTAAAATAATTTAGAACCCTTTAAGCAGGTACCAAAATCGATATACAACTATGTTTCATTCTATAGTATATTTATTTTCAAGAGATAGTGGAGGTAAACAAATGCACGTGAACAGGTAGTGCACGGGTAGCTGCTGCATCGAAGAGGGTAGCATTAAGAAATTCTTTAGTTTGCTTTAAAAATACAAAATTGTACAAACACCACACGTCAATTTATACATAAATACCATAAGATTTTATTTTAATATATGTTATCTGTACATGTTCTTTTAAAATGTTAAAAAATGAACTTAAATCAAATTAAATTTTTAAAATGTAATTGTTCTTAACAATAACGTGCCTGTACCAATTTGTAAGGAGACTTACTGGCGCCACTCTATAGCCAACCACAACGCAGACAGATAAGAATCACGCGGTGATCACGCACAAATGTTTGTTTACCTGCACTATCCCTTGAAGGTGGATATACTATAGCTGGGACAAAAGCTCTGCTTGTAAGGTAAATATCTTTTCTAGGAATCGTCAACAAGTTACTTCTTAAATTTGGATCCCGTTATCCATAAAGTTGTTGAAAAAAATAATAATTTTAAATCTATAGAATTAACACAAACCTTAGAGAAAAGCTAGAACTACCCAAGTTTAAGTTAAGTTTTGTAAAATTAGAAACTACAAATTAAAAATTGTTTGAATTTTTTTATTAAGAATCATATCTAAACTGACAAATTGTAATTTGAGAATTGAAAGTTTAACAAAACACAAACAAAAGTTGAGTTTTTGTTTTTGTTTCCTTGGTTACCAAATAAATATATTGCTCGTTGTTACGCCATATTGAATTTTTATGTTTTTTTTTGTACTTTTGTATTATGGGATTGTATGCTATTAATGGTAGGTACATCTTAAAAAATAACTTTTTAATTTATAAAAATAATTCTAAGTGTCTTGTTTCGTAGATGAACACGAGGTTTGGCCAAAAATTGAGCAAACGCTATACACAATAAGCCAAGAATTAATTAATACTAACTATAATTGAAGCAGAAATTTGTGTGTTTTATAAGACGCTTTATCTGACCAAAAGATGTAGCGTTCTTAAGAATAATATTTCTCTATGAATGGCTTTAATTTTTGTCTAAAGAGGTGACGGAGGTTAAAGTCATTCATAGAAAAATATTATCCTTAAGGCCACTACATGTTTTGGCCAGATGGTGCATCTTATCAAGCTTTTTGGGCCGTTTTTTTTTGTATTGATCCAAACCGGACGATATTCGCACTGCACCCGACCAAGATCTTTTTCGTACTGACTCGAACGAACTATTTCCTATACTGAACTGCATCCGAGAATTATCATACTGACTCGCACAGACGTTATTTTCGTGCCGACCGTAGACGGGTTTTTGCGCGGCTCGGATCAAAGCTCGTGTTTATGTCATGTAAATTTAGGAGTTGTACGATATCCGATCAGGATAACGCGTTACATCGTAGAGAACGTTCCATCATACGGTAATTCGTCGATATTACATTCTCTACTATGCTGTATAATAATCATGCTATAAATAAGACGTGCTCAATAAAATTGGTTCATCTCAAAGCGGTTCCTGTACCGCTTGTCAAAAATAAACCCGCCAACCCCTTTCCCCTCTGACCCTATCGTTACGTAATTAATAAAAGAAGACACACCGAGCCGTAGAGGGTCGCTCTACCGTACTGCTTCTTTGCCTATTTGATATTCAAATGAAATGGCTTTAGGAAGACCAAACTTAGCTCCTTTGCCATACCCCAACGTTTATTGTCTTTAGTTAATCATAGTTTTTCTCCCCTAGCACTTCTTGTCTATCTTTCGTCAACTGGCCCGAGTGGCCTGGGTTGCCGCTTCGCCTAACGTCTCAGAAGCCGGCAACGAGACGTATCTACATGACGAAAGGCCCGTATAATTGCGCCGGAAGAGGCGTTTAGCTCCTTTTGCCAAAAGCCCCGTATCTTTAGAAGCCCCATGGCTCCCTTATTACTCTGGCGCGCTGACTAGATAAACAGTGTATGAGAGGTTTGAGTTCTATAAATTAATTGTAAGACAAATAAAAATTGGGATAAAGCAAAAAAGGAAATTTAAGCTTCTCGATTGCTAACTCATATGCCTATAGAAATTTTAAACGCGAAGCGTTTTAATTCCTCCCACCATTCGAGTTTACTACTTAAACAATCTACCTCATTTATATTTGATGGCCACCTATAACCTATTTTAATTAAGTTTCTATTTCCTATTTCTCTAGCTCTTCTTTCTAACCTACATGTAAATAGTAATTTAAATAAATGTGTTTATGTCAGGCCGGGTCTCAGTTTAAAAAACTATCGAGCTTTTCGGGTCTGTCGGACCGTTCTGGATTTTCGGGCCCATCAAGAAGTAACCTGACTTTTCTCAGGCCGCGTTAAGTTTATTTCCAGTTGGGCCTGGAGATTTCTAGCACAATATGATGGGATCCACATAATAAATGTTTACCACCAATATGCGTAAAACATTCTCGCACGAGATAATCTGTAGTTAAATATTCTTTTCTGGTGATTTATATTTTTAAATAAATAAGGCGGTGATGGCAAATGCGCTGTCTCCTACAAAGAAATCAAACATAGTTTTTCTCTTGCTAATTTGTTATTAGAGACGCTTCCGTTTGTACCTGTATGCACCTACATAGATTCATAATTAGCCTTTAAAATTGCAAATAGAGAGTTTGAGCAAATTCGCGATAAACTTCCCGTTAACGGTAGAGTCACGTGACTAAATAAGTAAAAGTTTAACGGTTTAACTTAATGTAGCATTTAAAGAGTTTGAGCAGTGTTGTCACTTGTAGCGATTTGTCGCTACACATAGCGACTTTTTATGAAAAATACGACGTAGCGGTCCTCCCTATATAAAACACCCTAGCCACGTTGCCGCTTACATTTTTGAAAGATTTAGTGAATTTTTAAATAAAAAAAACGAACTTTAGGTGCAGTTTATGATGCTGTCGTGAGCAATAAATCTTGATCAACAATTTTATTCTAATATGACGCAACGGTAAGTCTTTTATTAATACACAGTCAAACAAGCAGTTGCTTGTGATTGTACAGCTTACTTTTCACAAAAAGTGTCAATTCTAAAAGATCCCAAGTCTGTCCGTTGTAGCGTGTAAATATATGTAACCAGTTTTGTTATTGGCGGAACTGCAGGGTGGATTTTGCAAAAAAAAATGCAAAATCACACATGTTCTCCACACTGCAACGACATTTTAATCCTATATACTGACAACACTGAGTTTGGGCATGCAATCGTTAATACAAACCAACACAACCTCACAATATAAGTGCATGTGGTTGTGTAAGTTTTGTTTAAGAAAACTTTTCATTTTTCAACTTTCGTATTTTTATTTATTCTTAATAAATCGGTAAGTAAAGTACGTTCATTAAAAATGCCATCAAGTAGACCTTGGTGATTTTCTTACAACTGTTCTTAGAATATACCTACTTTTATAAGTGTAAGAAAATATATATGATACCAGTAAGGTAGATCGTGAGACGCCTAGTGAGAGTTCCAAAGTATTCACATCTTACATGGTGAAAGTAGCGATATCCATCACACTGTACTACGCACAGGGCCTCGCACTGCAATAAGTAGTATCGGGAGAATAATGCAAGCTGCCGTTGTTTTTTCGAAATGTGAACTTATACAGATCCTATTTATATAATCTAGCACGATTTCACATTGTAATTTGTATTTAACTAGTAGCTACGAGTATGTCAAAAGATCCTAGAAGGTAGGATTTCTTTTATAAAAAAGACGATGATGCCGACTACTCTGTCACTGGGATTTTTACTAAGTTGTTCGGAATGACAAATATGCCACAAACCTCCATCTTCCAGCCCGAGTCTCAGTGACAGTTAGTTCTTCTAACGAGGCTAATATAGGACGAGGCTCGACAAGGGGCCACTGGAGGTGGACAGTTGGAGGATGTAGCACTAGTCGTCATCGCATATATATGTATGTAGGTGTGAGGAAAAGCGCTTTCAGACAATCCAACCTGGTACTTGGGACGTTGGGTGTGGTGGGAAAAAGGCTTTCAGACAATTCCGGTGCCATCGATCGTTTTTTATTTTTCTAGACAGATATCCCGCATCCCGGAATCGGCTGGTGCTACCGATATAAAACTTCGATGGTCAGGTATGGTAGGGGAAAGACTTTTAAACGATCGAGACACCTCTAATCGTCTTTTGTTTTTTTTCTTAGACAGTTGTCCTGTATCTCACGAACGGCTGGCGCTAACGAGATGAAACTTTGATTGTCAAATGTGGTAGGGGAAAGATTTTTGAACGATCGGGACACATCCGATCGTCTTTTACTTTTTTTCCTTAGACAGTTGTCCTGTATCTTGGGAACGGCTGGCGCTAACAAGATGAAACTTTGATTGTCAGGTGTAGTAGGAGAAAGACTTGTAAACGATCGGGACACATCCGATTGTCGTTTGTTTTTTTGTTTCTTAGACAGTTATTTGCATTTCGAGAACGGCTGACGTTAACGAGATGAAACTATAAGTACAAATAAAAATTAACACTGAATTCCGTATTATACACCAGGACAAGCCACCACCCTGTATACATTTTAAATAAGTAATAGTTAAATTTACAAATAAAGTAGGTAAATGATGTCCTAGCTAGATATTGAAATTCTATTTTTATCTTTTATAAATGTAAAAAACAGCAACCGAAGTAAACAAACAAAAGCAGTCACATAATATTTTGTGTTGTAATGGAACAATTTTTGTTCCAAACATATAAACAAAATGAAAACAAATTAAGCAATAATTTATCAAATCACGAACCCGAAATGTTACGGAATTCTCCATAATAGCAAAAAAGTCTTTCAGAAAGGAACAACAGGAAAATTACTAATTGTTCTACCGCGGGCGTTACACTTTTAAACGTTTATTTTATGGTTAGTATGAATCATAGAAGATAATATATAAATAAAATATACAAAAATTAAGTTAGATAGCATCGTGTGACAAATTATAGATTAACTTGTTTAGGCACTTTTTTTTCTTTCATTTAAACATCAACTTGTTTATGTGCAAAATTAACATCGATTGTTATTTATTTATCGTAAATTTTAAACCGAATGGAATCCAGTGACCTACAGTTCCAGACGTTTTTTTTTCTCCCGGACATGCCTTCCTTTTTAGAGCATCCGGGGAAGTCCAGGATAGTTTTTTAAGTTCGTTGGGGATTTTAAAGTTCGAACTGTAGCGGAATGTTACGCTTAGAGCTCGAAGGAGACCCCTCGTCCGGTTTAGAACTCGAAGGGGATCCACAGTGTCCGGTTTCCGGTTTAGAGCTCGAAAATTTGTTCAACTTCTTACAGCATTTAGCTAATTGGATTGTGGATAAGTAATTCCCACGGAAATAATCATTATTACGAAGCTACAGGTTAACCTTAAAAGTAACTTTAGATGTTCGTATGTGAAATTGTCATAATACAAGCTGTCTCTGACATATCGCTCTTTTAAATTACTAAGAAAAGTGGAAGTGGCTTTTGCAAATGTATTGCATATTTAAGTTTCCCTAAGATCGTCATCACTAGTTAGTTATCCATACCTGATCTTGCTCCTTTGGTTATAGCACTATGTGTTTTTGGCCATCTGGGACTACATTAACATTTAACATCTTCTAGTTTTTGTTCCTTTGATAAAATAAATTTTAATAGATAGCAGAGTAAGATTATTTCCTTTCTGCCCTTTGGAAATCAGTCTCCATGACTACTTCTACCACCGTTACAATCGATGAATCCTCACTTTCTCCATTCTTCTCAGCTTGATGTTCAAGCCCTCCGCAACGCCTCCACATTTCTTCTCTAAAACCCGCCGAATTTCCCTTGGACGTTATCAGTCTAATCACCGACGAGAAAACAATCAGGGCTCTAGCTTCCGGCAAGAATTTCGCCTCGTGAAACAACTCCTTTTCCAGAAAAGCCTCCCGTTAGCTGCCACCTACAGCCATCACGCTCTTCGCCCCTGTATTCACCTGTTCTTTCCGCTGTGACTAGTTTCCTAGCGCGTAGAAAAAGACAACAGTGGTCATGATCCCCAAAGCAAGCAAATTACTTACAAATCCAACATTCTACAGACCCATCTCTCTTCTCAATATGCGTAAATTATTCAAAAGGATATTAACAAGTAATCTTCGAGAATCTCTAAACGTCTGAAACTTCCTTCCCGAGCATTAGACCTAATTCCATTCTGGCAGATCCACCCCAAACCTCATCCTCCGACTCCACACCAACGTCACAGCAGTTTTCTGTTGGCCAATTACTATGGGTGGCATCTCGAAGGTCCCGAGAAATTGAGAATCCTGGCGTTATTCCAATACCAACGTTACTGTTTGTTCACAGCAATTATACTCGCTCGGCAAGATTCAATTCCGACGACGTCCGCTTGGAACTGTGGGGCTTACGCCTCCGAGTATCCCCATCTGTCATTTATATTGGCACCACTTTTGCCCCCACGTTGAGATACAGCGATGAGTTGAAGCTCTCCCTGGATGTCGTCGAGCAACACATCGGCTTATTCTCCAGACTCTGACATATCATTGCCACCGCGCCGCCATATGCTAACCGGAGACTTCAAAAGAAGGAGAGGACCATCTTTGGAGAAAGCGTGGGACCGTGCAAAGATTCCTCTTATAGATGCGTGTCCCAAATTCATGACGGATTTCTACGTTAGTAGCGCGGTAGAATGAAACAAAGAGCACGTTTTCGAGATTCTCAGACATGAGATGTGCCGAAAACCTTACCCTCAAGTTGGTGGACATTTTCCTCGGCACCCCTCTAGTACATAGATGATTGAACGGCGTAGTTAACGGTCTTTACGCTACGTTCGCATCCGGGAGGCCGGGGAATCTCCTTAGCCGATTATTCTCACTAAGGTTTTCTCTGGTTCCCTTAATGGTATTCTTCACGATCCTTTACATCACACAACACACAGAACCAAGCCCTTTCTCCACACGAAAAACCAATAACAAGGAACCGCCACCCCGACCCATAGCGCCCTAACACAACCATACCGCGTTTACGCAACGCAGGATGAACGCGAACTAAATCGCACACCCCCCAAAAACCAATTCTTTCCCATTAGAGTAAAAAAGGGGGAGGGCAACAGCTAGTAACCCGGAATTACTTTACGTTTGGGAGTAGCGTTCTACTAGGTTAGCGACCCCAAAGTCGCTATACCTTACCACTCCGCCTGTTGCTTTTACCGGTCGCTACCAAACTCCATCATTTGTATACCATAACATCAATGAGTAGCCATTTGCGCAAGTTCAGCTTTGCCTTGTCCATAAGTGTTCATCTATCTCTCTGTTAACAGCCAATACGTATTAGATGAATATGCATTGCCCCTACCCGTGCACCACCAGCAGCAGCAGTGAAACCGAATGATAACTGAGGACCAGTTCGAAGACGAAACTGACTCCCAGATCCCTTCAGAATTCTATCCGGACACACCAGACCCGACAAATTGTACGAAGTCTTGTTGCAAGTTTGCTATCACACCCATCCTATCCTACCCCCTGGCCGCGTGCAGCGTTCGACTTACCTAAATCACCAATTTTGAACCTACAGCGGTTTCACTTACTTTGTAGCAGCAGGAACAATCATGATTTTACCTCTGATTTGATTCTGTTGAGGGCGTTACACAACGGCTTTCATCTCAACAATCTTCAAGCCAACATGTCGGTACCTTTCTTGAAACATTCGGTTGTCAACCACATGGAATGTCGCGTGGGATTGACAACCGACATTCACAAATAGTAGAATTCAATTTCTGTTAAGTAGGTTAATGGAAGGCAAAGCCTGACTTGAAACCACCAAAGGTGGCCCGTGCGAAGGCACAGCTTGAACCGTAGTGACATTATCTCTGTTAAGAGGGGTAATAGAAAGCAAAGCCAGACTAGGGGCCACCGAAGGTGACCCGTGCGAAGGCATATCTTGAATCGTAGTGACATTATCTCCATATATCCATTGAAGGTTAGTGGAAAGCGAAACCTGACTAGGGGACAGCGAAGGCATATTTCGAACCGTAGCGAGATTATCTCTGCTAAGAAGGTTAGTGGAAGGGGAAGCCTGACTAAAGGCCACCGAAGGTGGCCGGTGCGAAGGCATAGTTCGAACCCTAGCGAGATTATCTCGGTTAAGAAAATTAGTGAAAGGGGAAGCCTGACTAGAGGCGATCGAAAGTGGCCCGTGCGAAGACTGACCCGAGCAGTAGTTACAGCATCTCTCTTAAGAAGGAAAGGCGCTAACCCGGTCCTTTGTGTGCTCCAGTTCTAGATTGTTTTAAGTAAGAAGTTTACTTTTGATTTTAAATAAATGAATTTCATAAGACTTTGTTAGCATGAAACCTTAAAATACCATAGAGCAAACACAAACTCTCAGAACTAAACTGAAATACATTACGGTTTGGCTGGTGTCTAATGATTAAATGGGTATGCCTATTCAGATTTTCTTACAATGTGTGATGTCTTGATTGTTTTAATTTTTGTTTTTAAGAATCGTGGTGTATCTACGTTTTCAAAGTGACAGTTGACATTATTTTAAAGGTATACTATTGGTTGTAATTTAACAAAACACAAGTAAAAGTTGAATTTTGTTGTGTTTTCTTGGTTACTAAATAAATATGCTACGCGATTAATGCTAAGTACAATTAAAGAATAATTAAAAAATTGGATAACATGGAAATACAACACCATAGAGTATTCAAGAGTTGCTTGCTAATAAATTGTCTCTGTTTAAGTATGGAATTTAGATTGCTTCATACCACGCGGTATGTAAAATTAGAAATCTCATTAAAGCCTATCTATAATAAAATCGACTTTATTGTCTAGACGTACGTACGCACTTAATTTCCTTCCTTCTATTGGATACTTTACGTTAAGATCATTATTTTACAATAGCAGAAAGGAAATTCTAATGCGTAACTGATTTACGTCATTAAAGATAATCTTGAGAGTTGAATCTAGAAAGTACTTTCGCGTTTAAATTTAGAGTAGTAGTTAGGTTTGTTACTTGCACAAATTTAAAAGTGACTTTTGTTAAAGGGCAACAAAAAAAAATTTATAATTGTACCATTTACATTCCTCACTTATTTGAGAAGATTAGTTTAGCACGCCTCTTAATTTACAACGATCATTATTATTCATTTTGTACTAAATATTGTGCAAATAGAGATTTTTTGCTACTTCAGCTCCTTTTTTTGTTTTATCATCAATTCATCTACGTTATCTTTTCATTGTTTTCCACATTTTATTTAATGCTAGAACGTAATTATTTTAAATCTATTTTATCTGATGTGGTTTTTTTCTGTTTGTTTCTTGATTTGCAAGAAATGTTTTAATAAACGTTAATTTATTTCAATTATTGTGGCAATTTTTCTATTTGTTAGATAGGGGGAAAACCTTGCAAAAGGTCATTCCTGTTTTCCATTATCTTTATTCATGTAGCAATTATATGCAGTAATATATTTATTTTATATCACGATATTTTTGTTTCTCATCCTGTTATTTATGTAAGCATCTTATCAGAAATTTTATTAACAATACGATTGTAAAAGGGATTCTAACCTCTCTTATCTTGATGGATTTATCTTATTTGATTGATATTTAATTATAAAGACAAAATATTAATTAATTAATACTTGGAGAAATTGCACTTGTCAGATTTGATATCTAGCACAATAGAAGTATCTTGAATTGTATGGTATGAGAATTGAAGAAATCTAAATGTAATAAGGTGTGCACCAGGATATGATGTGTAATTTTATTATAATAGGCTACCTAAAGATAATTATTACGATTGCATACTTTGTACTTGATGTTAAATTACATGAAAAATATATAAAAACAGGTAAGAGGAAGATTCTTGAAGAACTGTAAACAATTATTCGTATAAATGACATTCTCGAACCACGTGAAGACTCAGTGTTTGCTACGTAAAAGGAATCTATAAATAAGTTGTTGTATAATTGGAAAAAGCTAACTAATTCTTTTAATAATTTATTATGTGTTTAATTCGTGATTTTGCATTATTAAATGGCGATAAGCGCGATCGTCGTGACCTCTGTTGGAAATTTAACAAAATAGTCGGAGTATGATCACCAGGTGTTTCCGGAATAGTAAAACATGTCTTTAGAAATCATAACAAATGACCAAATCTTCAGATTTGGAGATTTATAGCCAGCTCTGGCAACATTGTTTGTATGCGACATTTCTAGGTTATGTCCTTTGAATATGACTATGAATGTTGTATTACATCATTTTAAATTACACACTAAATAAAATTTTTTACATTTCTAGTTTTATTTACTTTATTGTTAATGCTTTTTGTAAAATGTATCAGATTTACTAAGTCGTTCTTGAATAATGACGATTACGGTTGCTTTGTAATTAAAAGTAAAGTTGTAATTTGTTTTAATCAAAGGTGTTTTAGTCACCCTTTTCGCGAATGATGCCCGAGGGCCGTCTCGCTAGGACCGTCCGTTTTGGAGATACGTCCACCCGTCCGCTCAAATAACCAAACGGGGACGGTCCCTCTCGCGTTTTCCGCAAGCCCGTCCCCCGCCGCGACCGCCACGCGAGTCCAGCGTCGATCAGTTGAGCTGTTTCTGAGATACAACCGTAATAAGCCTAAGTTGGAATTTACAGGCCCAAGACTTAAGAGGAAGAAAAAGAGTTCTGTCCCCAAGTCCTTTATTCAAAGCAAATATATCTTAGAAGCGGATAATCAAATTGTTCACCCTAGCCCTTTGATCCGGTGTTGAATTCTTGCACGAAGCTGTACATTTGCAGAACTTTTCGAGGAAGATAGGATACGCAATTCCTTAGCAGTAACAGCGACTTCCCCAAGCAGGATACCTCGTCCAACGTTCGTATAGTTGCATCCATGCAACCTGTCCGGATATTTCCATTCATTCAAGCCATCTCTACTTTCTCACTTTGTAACAAGTCCTGCAAGTGTTACTCGAAGCAGATTGCCGTCCTCACGGTGAATAGCTGCATCTTGTTATTCATACGAAATACGAGGATCACGCCAGAAATTGTGAAATCCGGGAAAAGTATCGTACCAATTTTATTCAAGCTTTACACAAGTTCAAAGTAGTCCTCTCCAACATCGATGCCACAGCTGAGATTCCTCTTGCCAGGCGGAAGACGGAAGACTGTCCATCAAGCTTAATGGTCACCAGAAGAAATCGGCATACAAGATTTTCTTCATTGCCAGCTGCTGTTTCAGGATCATCTTTATTGAACCATACTCTGTTTTTCTCCTAAAGAGTTGGCACATCATAAAATGGGATGTAAGTCTCGTCACCAATGACAATCTTGGAAACGATCCGGTGACCATCACCCTTCAACAGTCTCAGTGTGTCCTCGCCTTGTGTGTTCTCATCCAGGCCTCCTTTTGTTCAGCACTTAGTTGTTTTCTTCAAGTGTAGCTGGTCGTACAAAATTGTAACAATCTTCAGTTTCTTCTCTATCGTTGAGTAGATTGATCTTGGATCTTCTTTAATCATCTTTTTCACGGCGGCTACATTCTTAGACGTGACAATTTTAGATGGCCTACCGGGACGTTCAGCGTCCTCCAAAATAAAGCGTCGACGTTTGAACTCTCAAAACTATCCAAAGACAGTGACGGAGAATGGTGCTTCACCACCAAACGCCAATCTCAGTCTCTCAATTGATTTCTTGTCACTTGAGCCCAGCTCTAAAATCCCAGTAAATCATGACCCTCAACGAGTTTTGCTTCAAAGGCATTTTTATTTACTACAAGAAAAAAATCCGCAGAAAAAAGTGTACGGACGAAATCCAAAGCTTCCAACTGTTTTTGCGGGTAAACACATTGGAAAATTAAAAAAAAAATTGTTGGTAGCTCTGACTTCTTTTTCAAAACTTCTGGCGTGGCCTTAGTATTTCCTTCTTGAACCCAAACTTTTTTACAAGTCTAGTCGAATTAGACATACTGTTTGTGCTTCGAGTTCTTGCAAGCTTTCTCCAGATTTCTGTATTCTGCTTTTCAATTGCGCATAACACACTTGTTGAAGGTGTTTACCTTAGTAGTGGATCTCCAAGCGCGACACTAGCTACTCAAACTTTCTTTGTTGGCGCCTAGTTGTAGGTAACCCATCGTAAGTTTATGTGATTGCCATTCTCTAGTAGGCGCGCTACAATAATTTGGGGATTCGGGTATAGATATCTACTAGTAACAAATAAAAACATCTGGGAATGCAAAGCATAACCACAACGAACTCCGTTTTATTACTTTTTTCAGACTTCGGCGGCCATTTTGACCATATTCCCGAGGTGAGATCAAAAAACTAAAAGTATACGTTTGCCTTATTTTTTTGATGTAGAATACGATTCTAAAGTAAAAAAAAAAAAAATTGAAAATTTTCCGATTTTCGGCCGCCATTTTGACCATGTTCCTGAAGAGTTATCAAAAAACGTTGTCCTTAGTTTTTGTTGTAAAATCCAAATCTGAAGTCAAAATTTCAGAATTTCACAAAAAATGCGGGCATACATACAGACATACAACCATACAGACAGACAGACAGACTTCGCAAATTCAGTAACGACTCCTTCGGAGTTCGTTGAAAAAAGGTAATTGTTCGATATAGCTACCCCTAGGAAAACGACGTTTTGAGAACAAGTTATTGTAAAATAGCTGATTGTAGTGTCTCTCAAAAAATTGGTATCGTTTCTAGAATCACACAGTACGTATCAAATAACTAAATTTAGTTGGTACTTTGAGCTAAAGAAAATTAAGATTGGACTAGATGAACATTGGTCTATTGGAGAATATTGACGATTCTAGAGGTTATATTAAATGTCATTTTTTGTGTTGTGTTGAAATTGCTTGAAAAAATTTCATTATTTATGACTAAAAGCCTTTGTACTGATATTAATAATTTATAATACATTTCAGAGTGTTGTGGTTTTTAAAATTAACAAAGGTTTAAAAGTTACAACCGATGTTAAATGGGTTGCTTCATATTGTCAAACACATTTTGTGGTACTGTATTGTCTATCTCTTCACACTTTCTTATTATATTATTTGTTAGATCATCTCTTGTATGTACTGGACTTCTGAATATTGAATTTTTTAAATATGGAAAATGAAAAAATTCAACGGGGTTAGATCACAAGAAAGCTGTCTACTTATTATGTTAACCTTTCGTCCAAGAACTCAGGAGTTTAATTTAATGTTTTTTCTTGTTAAAAGAGACCATTATTAATAAATTGTTACAAAATAGTGTCTCTATAAGTGGCAACATTTAAACTTCCTTGGAGAAATATTGTGAATCTGTGAACATAACCTCTAAAAGCAAGTTTACTTACACCTTTCTAACACTTTGTTTTGACATTAAATTTGTATAGCTTATACAAAAAGGAAACTAAAATGGAAGACAAAAATTGTTAGATAAGATAAACAAAATTCCCACATGAAAAGTCTTGACAATGTTTAGTTTTAAGAACGTTTTATTAAAGTGGTAGTTAAAGTGTGTAGTTACAAAGAAATTTTCTTGAAGGACGTAATTAATTAAATTATAATGAAATAAGTATAAGGATATCAGTTTTTGATTTTGAGTACCGTTTTAAAATCAATGATTAGATTTTATTTTATTGTACAGTAATAACATAGTATGAACTACCAAGGAAATTGAAGGGCAATGAATTAGTATGATTTATTGTAGATCTAATCTTTTTCTAGGAAACATCAGAAACTGCGCGTCGGATACCTATTAACCTACACCCTCATAGTTTCATAACATCGAGTTTTTAAAACGATTTGCTTTCTAAATCGAAAGGTAATTAAAATACTATTTTTAGAAGAGTTCTCTTCTCATTCTTAATATGTTTCTGAGAGTGCCTATATCTCTCGATATCAAGACTGATAATTATAATGGGCTCATTTAACATTCTTTTTACTTGAAGCTTTTAAAGACACGTGACGTTGGAAGTTGAACGTAACGTTATCTTTTACGTATTTTAAGTCAAGTGTTTTGCATTTGGCAGTTTTGCGTACCTAACTAAAAATGATTTTAATGCCGTTCCAGTACGTTTGTACTAGATTGAGTAGTCAGTATAACTTGTACTAATAAGGAACAACACTGCCAAGTGATTCAAAAACCAAATTAAAAGTCGTATTTTTGATTAATTTCCCCGTAGGGTGTAGCTTGGACACAACGCAAAGCCAACACAAATAACCTACAAATCATTTAGTCCAAACCTTGAAATTTGACAGATAATTCTACTGAAAAAGAAATTTTTGAAACTCGTAGTATTTTATATCTTCACCTTTTATCTAAAGACGATGAACTTTGTACGAATATTTGTTTCAAATATCAAAATGACCGCAGTGCGCCATTTTGTAAAAAATTTGGAATACGATGACTTTTATGGTAACACTTCGATATAGTTACCCCTAGAATTTAACTTCTACAGTAAAAATTCAACCTTATCAATGCATGTATATCTATTCAGAGAATCAAAAGACACCTGCGGAAGGCCTCTCCAACGCCAAACATTTAAAATTTTTTTAAAAAAACTTCGAAAATCGACGAATTTGGCACTTCACAAGCACACCGATTGCCATGACACCATAATATCGCGGCTACGTTCGTGCTACTTTCCGACAACGTACCAACCGACAGTACCATAACCCAATTTCCCTAAACCTGGAGGACATTGACCCCGCGCAAGCACGAACGAATTCATTCATGCAATTCAGCCCCCCACAAGATTGGGGTGGAATTCTTAAAAAAAAAATGATTGTTTTACTGCTTCTAACCTAACCACCACCTCGCTTCGCCCCCATCACAAGATTAGTTTGGAATTCTTGAAAAAAATGATTGTTTTACTGCTTTTAACCTAACCACCCTCTTGCTTCGCCCCCATCACAAGATTGGAATGAATAAAATTTATACGCGGGTCATGTTGCAGTAGGCGGTTGATAGTGTGTGCAGTAGCTGATTTAGTTGCCAACTTCATTGTTTGTATCGTGCAACATAACCTCAGATGTGCTTAAAAATCGTGTTTGTTTTTCGTCGGTTTCACCAAGATTGGATTAATTTTCTTTACCTCCAGCCACCTAATTGTGTATTGTGAGTAATTCTCTACGTACTGATACCAAAAACTTGCTCTCAAAACGGCATTTTCGTAGGGGTAGCTATATCAAACAATTACCCTTATTTTAGTGTAAAATGGCATTTCAAGTCAGAAAGTGACCGTGCATTTAGAGGTAATTTACTTTTTTTTGGTATAAGAAAAAGTATAAAACTTACGAAGTATTGCATTGCAAGAAGTACGACTTACGTGGTACTGCATCTAAAAAAATATACGACTTGATACTGATTTCAACATTAATGAGGATTTTATTTTCTTGTAGATAATTAAATGAGATAAAGTTAAACCAATTTTATTGTCAAAAAAAATAAGAGTACAAAAAATAATAGAAACTATTCATATGCCAACAATCTTCGGGTAAAAGTGGTTTTAATTGTTGGAGATGTTGGAACTTTGTTTGCTTAATTTTTAGTCTCTCTTTGTATAGTCTTCCAAACACGAAATTTCTGTCAACATTCTTTTTAGTTCGTTTCGGTAAAGGCTGATAATCGTTATCAAAGTCAATTTTGTAATAAATTAAACCTTTTCGTGTACATTTCAAACATCTCAAATCCACTACATTAGGATCACCTGCCTTTTTACCGGGTCTTATTGATGAATATATTTGCGAATTAGTGAAATTTGAAATCAAATCAAAATTTATCATTTTGACCTGGTATTTTTCAGGTACGGTCCTCGCTTCATCAGATATTCGAACATAGTCGTTTGAGAGGCCTAAATGGGCCAGGTTTCTTAGTCGGGCTATTACGCGGCCCGGTCCGAAGCTCGGCTTCTAGTCGGGGCTTTTCGGGCCTACGTCCTGTCAATCCGGTCGTTAGGGTTTGTCAGGCTGTTCAGGTTTCTTGGCCTTCTCGCGCCGTTTGAAACACTCCAGCTATTCAGGCCTGTCGGGTCTGTCGGGTTGTTCGGCTCTGTTAGCCCTGTCGGGCCGTTTGAGCCTATCGGCTCTGTTGTGCTGTTCGGGTCTTTCGGGCCTATGGGCCAGTTCGGTTCTTTTGGCCCTCTTGGATCGTTGGCAACACTTCGGCCATTCAGGCCTGTCGGGTTGTTCTCTCTACTCTGTTGGGCTGTCCGGGTCTATCGGACCTATGACCCCGTTCGGTTCTTTTGGCCTTCTTGGGCCGTTGGCAACACTTCAAGCCTGTCGGGATTGTCGGGTTGTTCGCGTCTGTTGACCTTGTTAGACCGTTTGGAACTTTCGAGCCGTTCGGGCCTTTCGGATCTGTTGGGCTGTTCGGGTCTCTAGGGCCTATCGGCCCGTTCGGTTCTTTTGGCTTTCTCGGGCCGTTTGGAACACTCCGGCTATTCAGGCTTGGCGGGTTGTTCCGGTTTCTCGTCCCGTTCGGGTATATTGACCCTGTCGGGCCGTTTGGAACTTTCGGACCATCCGGGTCTGACGGATCTGTCGGAATTTTTTGGTCATTTGGGCCTATCGGCCCGTTAGGATCTGCTGGTCCCATTTGGATCTCTCGAGCCTGCCAAGTCTGTTAGTCCTGTCGGGTCGTTTGGAACTTTCGGGCCGTTCGAGTCTGTCGGGTTCCTCGGGCTCATCGGCCTGTAGAATTGTGTTAAAACCTCATGGGTGTTGGGAATGCGCGTCGGCTATTGTCGGAAGTGGCAGTAAAGCACGCTTTACACGATGCTAAAAACATTTGGTACTACTAAACATGTCACATTTAGCGGTAGATTTGAACACGATTTACCACAGACGATCGCTACGAAACAACTACCAAGCAAGAAATTAAGACGTTTTTAGGCAAGTTAATATTCATTACATTGGTAATTGGAACGCAGTTAGTTTTTGCGCAACCACCCGTGAGATACCCGGGTATAGGTCAGGCCGGGCATCAGTTTCAGAGTTCCACCTCGTCTGCAAAACAGAAAATCTGGAAAAATCAGGGAAGAAGTTAAATAGAGAGAAAGTCAGCGAAATATGCAATTAGCAAAATATAAATAAAAATCAGGGAATTTAATGATTTTGCATGAAGTTTCTAATAAAAGCAAAAATACTGACGTCATCAACAGGGTCGGCTCAAGACATGAAGCGTCTTAGGTGCAAAAGTAAAGTTGCCATCCGGATGGTAGCCCACAAGGATCTTCCATCATGTCATTTTTAGAGTCCGAGGAGGGACCTGTAAGTTTGGTTTGGAGCTCGTTTTGTGTTTGAAATGCAGTTTTGTAACATCTTAAAGCTGCATGCAATATGAAAATTAATGAATTAAAAATATTAAAACAAGATGACTAGACAAACAGAAAATATTATTTGTTAATTTATTAAATTGTCAATTTATTTAGCTGTCAAAGTCATAGTGAGGTTAGAAACTTAGTTGTCAATGTCAAAGAAAGTGAGGTTAGAAAGCTAGTTGGCAATGGTCAAAATAAGCACTAAATAAGTAAAAATGCATTTATATCTCGACATTAAGTGTTAATAGTGCATTTCGTACCACTTGGGCTTTTTTTTAAATTACAAGACACCAATTTTCTCAAAGTCGTATATTTTACACTACCCCTGGCTCGTACGGCCATCAAATATTATCAATAAAGGGCTCATTGTCTGAACTGTCATTTTCCAGGGGGGATATTATTTTTCAAAGGACACAAGCTTGTTTAAGAAAAATAAAATCTCTTAAAACTTATGTAGGTCACTGTAGAAGACGTGGAACGGAAAAAAGCTGGGGCGTTAAGACGTATTCTAAATATCTTGCGGCAGTGTCTCGAACACAGCCTAAAGTACATGTCAAACCTTTTTGTCTGATATAGGATTAAACAGCTAGAATTTAAATTCATATTTATTTTCAATCACGTCACACCGAGGGCCGTATTCTTCACCAGTTCTTAATTGAAGATGCATATTGTAGTAACATAAAGAAAAATACAAACTACAGACGTGTCACGCGAATATCGACCAGACAGCTGAGTCAAACGCTGTTGACATTAAAGGTCATTTTCTCAAAAGCATCTTATGCACTCACAACTGGTTGTAGCTCAGCAGAGTTCAGCAGTTCTCAAAGGTTTTTTTCAATAATTCTATTGCCGTAAGTATATTATTTGTTTAAATGTTTGAGAACTGCAGAACACTGCTCAGCTACAATAATCACTAAAGTACCTAATGCTTTTTTTGCGAAAATGATCCTTATATTAACAGCATTTAACTCAGCTGTCCGGTCGATATTCGCGTGACACGTCTAAAGCTTGTATTTTTTTGGTTATAAAGGTTATAAGCAGAAGCGTACGGGATGACGGGATGACCTACCTTTCACAGGATGCTATTATTTACGGACCTTCCATATATGGTGATTGATTCAGTATATCACTTCTTGAAATAGAATTGGTGATTCTCACTAAGAAGGGCATGTCTTGACGTAGAAATAATTACAAAAAGTTTTCATAAACGATCAAATTTGTTTTATCTATTCCATTTTACAATTTGTACTGCTGCATAAAATTAATTTTGTCGTACGAGACCGATTTCGTAGGTTTTGGTTTCGCTTATTCTTTAATTTCCATTTTATGTTTGGTTTGTTTTGCGAAAACCTAGAAGTTCCTTTAATCTTCTCATTACTGCTTTAATGTTGTTTTTAAGCTTTAGCGAATTTTTCACTACTTTATTGTAAAAAACCGCCTAGAGGTTAGGCAACCACGACGTCACATCCATCTGTTACAGTTATTGCCTATGAAAAGTGTTTAATTCTTTTTCTTGAATAGAATTTTCTAATTTAATTCAAATAATGGCCAGTTTTGTCCCTCCCTGCTTAAATTTAAATGTAATCTAATCTTGTAAGCAAGTTATAACCAACAATACACTGCAGAATGGAATAAAACAGGACATTTTATCAACAAATATATTTTTATTAAAAAAAAAGAAAATAAAAAAGATAATTTCTATTTAATCTAATGTTTCTTCCTGTATATCCATCCTTGCTCTTGTTTTGGAGTTGGAAATTCTTCGTCCTTGCTCTATCCACCCAAGCCATTGTAAGAAACTTGAGATGATGATGCTTTTACATTATTTAGTTTGCATGATGTCTGTTTAAAAATTGAAAATTTATTATTATTGATCATTGATATATTAGATGAGGTTTTGATGAGAACTTTACATTATAATTTATTACATCAGATAAGCCCTCACTACTAGACTGTACTCGTAAATATGGAGAATTGGAATCTTCCATTTCTGTATAATGATTTAAAGTGTTTGAATTGCAGAGATTTACTTACACCATCATCAGATATTTATACAACTCCTTGTGGGTATTTCTTTCACTATCATTATCTCAGTGGCTCGAGAGATCTTCAACTTGTCCACAAAGCCACAGACAAAACTATACACAAGATAATATCTAAGTGTCGAAGAAAATGTAGAAGTTACAACTTTAAGTATGTTACAGAATAAGCTTGATAATCTTCAATTTAAAATTGGTCTGAAGGAAAATCACATTAAAAAGGCCAATAAGTATAGTGTTGTAAACGCACAAAATGTACGGTTACGTGACAAAGTTAAAGATGCATGCATGTTTTAAAAGAACAAGTTACGGTTTTCAAATCAAAAGCTAAAGAGAGGCTGCAAATAAATTAAAACAGATGCAGTAATTAATGTAGTTAATGGAAGTCAAGAGGATGTAAATAACATGTTAAGAAATAATCTCAATCCACAGTTTCTTAGTGCATTAGTGTCTACTCTAAAAAAGGAACTTACAAACTTGGACAAGGCAAAAAAGAAGCTCAACATCAATCTCTTAGTTATAAAACAGAATTAACACAATTAAATAGACATATTTACAAATACAGTCTAGTAATGAAGGTTTATCTGGTGTAATAATTTCTCATCAAAACTTTCATCTAATATGTCAATGATCAATAATAATAAATTTTCAATTTTTTTAAGTAGGCCATCACTTAAACTAAGTTATCTTGTTTTTTTAAATTCTTTCTTGCATTACGAAATCTCTTGATACGACTCCTAAAAATAAAAACGATAGATAAGACAAGTAGAGAGAACCATTTGTAAGAACATACTTTTGTTTAGCTTTCTTTTCTAATTCATATATTGGTGTTGTAGTTATATCATCTCGTCTTGGAGCACTTGTTTTTAATTTTTTAACTTCCTTCTTGGATCTTTTCTTCATTTTCAGCATATACTCAGGAACTTCACATCCCGACTGACGTATCACCTGAGCAATGCTACAAGATGACAGTAGTTAACATAAATTATAAATTCTACTCACGATTCTTGCAATATTACCTTCTAAGATTAACAGTGTCTTCAATAGTGAAAAATGTTACAGCTTTTCCTTTACGCCCTGCTCTACCTGCACGTCCAACACGATGCACATAAGAAATTGCAGACGTCGGGAAATCATAATTTATAACTAGATTTACACCTTTGAAATCAACACCGCGTGCCATTAATTCTGTACAGATTAGAACCCATATTTTACCTTCACGAAAACTTCTTACTGTGTTGTCCCTCTAAAATAATTTTCTAAGTAATATGCAATTGTTAGTTTAGCTTGATAACCTACCTGTAATTGAGTTCTATCTGCATGTATAGCATCAACATTGATACCATCATAAATTAATTCAGTGAACAACTGTTGGGCTCTTTCTTTACTTTGTACAAAAACCAATACAGGAGGTGTGATACCTTTGCGTACAATATCACGGAACGCTAGTAATTTCCCAGCTTCGTTACCAACGAATAATAATTCTTGTTCCACAAGATCTGTTGCCGCATTTCTGAAAATATGAAAAATGCAAAATGCAAGAAAAAACAAATTCAATAAAATTATTACCTCTGCCCTACAGTAACACGAATTAAACCTTTCATATTGTGACAGCACCATTTGGCAACGACAGGTGTATAAGTGGCACTGAACATTGCAATTTTACGATGTTGATGCGAACACGCTTGTAATATTTGTTGTAACTGTTCACGAAAACTATGAACACCCAATTCAAATAACTTGTCAGCTTCATCCACAACAATCCATTGGATACTGCAAAAACAATCATAAAAGATGCTTTAATAATTTGAGCACATTTAGTAAATTAGCTTATTTTTGATTTTATTTATTATATTAATTAGTCAAATTATTTATATGTCAAAGAGAGGATAGAAAGTTAATTGTCAATGTCAAAGAAAATTAGGTTATGAAGTTAGTTGTCAATGTAAAAAAAAAGTGAGGCTAGAAAGTTACTTATCATCAATATAAAAGCGTGGTTAGGAATTTGGTTGTCAATGTCAAATGAAAGCTGTTGATGGTGGTTGTTGTTCATAAATTTTGAAATGAAATGCTTTATGAGGAGAAATTTTCTACTTTATGGGTTTATTTTATTTTTCAAAAAGCATTGGATAAACAACAAGAGGTTAGGAGGAAGAATAAACACATTTTTGCTGGTTGTCATCAATTATCAAGAGCAACAACATAATCTTAATCTTAAGTCATTCTCGCTTTTACTTACTTGTTTAAAGAAAGCGCTGGCGGTTCTTGTTTCAATAAATAACATAATCTTTGAGGAGTAGTTACTAAAATATCTAGAGAAAAAAAGACTGAATTAGTTGGTACTAACAATTCAAAATTGCAACACACCAAATTTCTGAGAACTTTTCGGTCCGTACTGTGTTAAGGCTTTCCCAATTTTACTTATAATGTGTATTCTAAAACCGCGTCCTTCTGAAATTCGAACGCATTCTCTTTGCGTCTGTTTGGCCAGTTCGCGTGTCGGACATAAAATTAATGCTCTAAAGCCTTGCTTTTGCGGTCCATCCAAGCTGTGAATTATTGGTACCAAAAATGCTGCCGTTTTACCTGATCCTGTAGGGGCACAAGCTAATAATTGACGTCCCTATAGAATTAAAAACAAAAATTATAGAATGTAAACCCAACAGGATTTTTTTTTAATTATTATTATTATTATTACCTGCAACATAATCGGTATTGCTTGTTTCTGAATCGCAGTAGGCTCTTTATAACCACAGTTTTTTAGGTTTTCTATTACATCTGTTTTTATAGGAAGTTCATCAAATGATGCAACAGGTTCTGAAATGTGTCTTCCAACAACATTTATATTAAGCTGATTTCTTAAGCGATTAACCTGTTTTAAAAAAAAGAAATCAACAGTTTGATCATATTCAATTTTAGTATAACAGTCACGTACCTCTTCTTTGTGTAGCATCTTTTGTTTCTTTTCTTCAACAGCTTCGTCCATTGCTTTACGTTTTTTGCCTTTGCGTTTATTCTCCCCTACAGTCATCGAACCCAATAATGTAATAGTATGGTCATTCATTTGAGAAGTTTGATCTTTATTCTTTTGATCCTCAACTTTGACAGAACCAGTTGAATTGTTGCTAACAACAGTTACATCCTACATATAACAAATTCGGTTTAGTTTTCACTTTTTAATACAATTATTGTATATTTATACCTTTTTCGATACACGTTCAACATCTCTTTTAAACGTAGCACCTCTTGTTAGTTTTCTAAAGATATCGTATGCATCCATAATGTAAAAATAAGAATAATGTTTAGTGTCACAACAGCACACACGCGTTAACTTTTTGCAGGTTAGTTGAGACCTTATTGAGGTTAAGTGCACATTTGGAAGAAATGATAACTGTCAATGTCAGTGTCAACTCGGATAAAATTCCACCGGAATGAGCTATTTTCAAATAGTTTTACAAATCTACACGTAGTTACAAAAAAATAATAACAGAGTAATTTTTAATATTTAGAACTCTTATAACCGGTAATTATTTAAAAGGGTCTTATGTAGAAATCTTAATGTAAAATCTTTTCAGCTTTCCAGTAATGCAATAACCTTATTATATTTCATTCACACATCCTTCGTGACACTTCGCTGTATTTCGTAATTTTCAATTAGCTCCTGCTTCAGTTAATGCGATACTCCGTGTGCGAATGTGAATTTTGGTTGCAGTTTTAAATTTATTTTTACAAAAAGACCTATTTCACCATAAAACATGTCTTCACTGAACGTTGGCGATCAAAATAAATCCTCCCCTACCAAAGGATCTACAATACCAAGTCCATTAATTACAAGACGTACTCGAACTCCATCCATGTAAGTACATTGTAATGTAAACATGTTTTTTCTGTACTTAGACAGATAAAATGCGTATATAATTCATACTGATGAGTTTCGGTATAAATTACATTGCGATTTTATATTTGGATATACTTAAATATTTTATTGGAATTTGTAGGTCAGAAAGGGCGCTCCAGTCACCTGAATTGTTAGGAACTATTAAATTATTCTGTCGTGAAAAGGGACACGGATTTATCACACCAAATACTGGTGGTGAAGATATATTTGTACATGTATCTGAGTAAGTGTATTTCTCTTATTTATCTTCTTGTTCTCAATGGTTTTTGTATATTGCAGCGTTGAAGGTGAATATGTTCCTTTACCTGGAGATACAGTGAAATATCGTCTCTGCCCAATCCCTCCTAAATTTGAAAAGTATCAAGCCGTTCATGTCCATATAGTAAATCTAACACCAGAAGTTCATACGAAATGGGAATATTCATAAATCTTAATAATTCAACCTCTATCTAATTTTGTGTTAAGATTATTGAAAAAGAAAAAAAACTATGTTTAGATATGTGTTTAGGTTTATTGCCTAAAACTGTATGTTTTAACTGTCAAAATTAATATTTACATAACCTAATAAATTCAGTAACAACCTTATTTTCTCTAGGAGTACGTCAAGCTAGCGTTGTCATATTTTTATTGCAATTATTGATTGCATATGTACGAATTGTTGCTTATTTGAATAACACAAGTACAATTCTGAAGTCAGGGGATTTTGTAACGTAACTAAATATTTTAACTTTTGCATTTAGAATATACGAGCAGTTTTTAATAGCAAGAAAATGTAAAAAAAAACAACTCAGGATGAAAATATGATATTATTAACTGGTTTTTCTTTTAATTATAGCAAGTAGATTAAATACTTCAGAATAGCATTCTCGAAGTATCCTATCGCCATGTAGTAATGCCGTTAGTTTTTCAGCCTTTTAGATTTAAATGTAAATACTATACTTATTTGTTAGCGTTTCTGTTAAAATAAATAAATGGTGCCTGATAGATATCTGTTTTTCCTTTTTTATTATTTTATATTGTAGAGAAATATGTGGTTTTGTTTATCCTGGATATACGTAAATGATTTGTTATGTTGGATTACCAATAAGATAAAATAGTGACTGAATAATTCCTCGTAATTATTGTTGGATCTGCAATTTCTGTATAATCATCTAGTTACATTTAAAACTGTTAATTTCTAGGATTCTTTCATTTAAATTGCCCTTTTTAAAAAACTGGAAGATTCTTGAATCCCTTTGTTGATTAATTTTGAAATTTTCACATTCTAATCAAAATTCTTTAGATATTCCTTGTTGTCCCATGTAAAAATTTCATTTTCATTGCTTGACTATCTAGAAATCCTAACTTAAACTTAAAAAGTATAAAAAGAGTTAAAGATGTGTTGATTATATTTTAAATCCACCTTACAATTTAAAATCAACTTTACCTGTGAATTCCCGCGCAAGATATTTGTTTTTTTCTTGATCATAGTGTTACCGGAGCAACACGTGCACGACACTCATTCCCTCACCATCATTCATTGACCTTCGCCAGGGACCAATCAGCCCTGGATGCTGCGGGGATACGCGCATAAATACCGGGAGCCGAGTAGGAATCGCTCTCTTGCATCTCAACCTTGAACAAGATAAGACCTATCTTATCATCTTACGCTCCTCCGGTCTCGGCCGAGCCATGCTCCAACCTCACATTTTATACACAACCACGTGTTTTAATCAATCCCTAACCTCATAATAGCCGCATGCCGTAAAAGTCATGTCGCCACCAAGATTACCTGGGTCATCGCCATCAACCGCCACCCACACCACGGCTTTTGCTCCGCCCACGCTAGTTGATAACATTTGGCGGTCCCAACGTGGGACACCTTACAGACTTCGTCTTTGCCGGGAATTTCTAAAGAGAAACCCACCCAGGCGCTCTCATGACTGACCCAGCCGCCGCACGGTGATCAATTTTGACTAACTAGCTAGACAAAATGTAGAAAATGGAATTTTTTATTTCGAAAAAATAATAGTATACGTAGCAAGTTAAAGAGTCAATTGTTAATATACTGTAGATTTAACAGGTCTGTACTGGTCCAATTTGTTGCGACCAACGTTAAAAGTAGAAGTATCGTATTGACGCACTTATGCTATTGCAAAGTGTTGTGTCGATGAGCAGTCTTTTGTTTATGTTAATAAAGTTTTGCATATTTATGGTATATTAGTTTGTTACATAAATGGGCTTGCGGTAGTTAAACAAAAAAAGTTTCACGACAAATTTTATTCTGTTTTGTAGGTTTGAGTTTCTACTTTAAAATCTATAATAAATCTTCACTTAGTTTTACCAATAATTTCTTCTGTTTTGATTTGTTGAATGAATCAGAAATGGGACTGCTTATAGACGTGGTGGTACAAGGAAAGGGAAACACGAACGATGGAAACACGGAAAGACGTTTTCTTGAAGATGTAGAAAAGGTATTAAAAATTATGAGCATAGATAAAACTTTTAGTGTAAGTTTCTCCACAATATAAATACGACAAAGTTTAAAAAGTACACGATAAAAACTGAAAAACTCTATATAAAGCTACATCCCTGGTATCCTATGCCAGTAAGCCTCCACAAAATATTAATACACGGACCAGATGTATGGGGCCATTTTATGTGTCCAATTGGACAGTTGTTCGAAGACGCTTTACTGGCTCGCCATAAAGAGTGTAGGAAGTTTCGTGAACATCACACCCGAAATATGTCAAAGTGTAATTAACATCTTTTGCATTTGTTTTTGATATCTTCAGATCCTTTAATTACCAGCATTCGAACGCTACCAAAAAGAAAATGTGGAAGTTTGTCAGAACTCTCCTTCAGATTCCTGACAAAGCAGTACACTCTGTAGAAGACTGACGATGACCAGAAGAAAGAAGACTTATAAAATGATAAAGAATATCCATTCATTTATTTATTTATGTTTTTTGTGTACTATATTTAATAATATATAATTTTTTATTTTTAGTGAATTCTAAGGTTAAATATCTCTGAAAAGTTTGCGTAATGAAAGTCATAAAAGGTAAATTTTGCATTTTGTTTTACTAGAGTGTGCTTCTGTTACATTCCATACCATAATGCAGTGATTAATAATTTTGTCCTCCTAAATGAGCGAAATTGATCACTGTGCGCCTCCGACACCTCTGACCCGCCCGGCAAAAGGTCATGCATGTCGCCGTCGCCCTACCGGAATACCACGGATTCGAGCATGAGGACCCGCGCAAGTTCCTCGACGCCTGAAGAACAAAAGCTGTTTCATAGTGGAAACACGGACAACGAGGCCAGCCAGGTTCACGGAACCACCTTTCCCAGTGCTGCGATTGTCCGCAACGGTATTTCCATCGAGACTGCTCCGAGAATCCATAAACCACAGCACCAAACCACCAGACACGTTGTCCCACGGAGCTGCTACAGCTGATCGATCCCTTCTGGGGGAGGGATCATCCAACAGATTCCAAGTGGCGCTCAATTCAAAATCAACCGCCCTGCGCTAATCCGAGAAATGATTCGAGCTGACTGTCGCGTCGCACCACGTGAGGACGCCACCACAACCGCCAACAGACCCATGACACCCTTTGCCTCTGTTGCCGCCGCCGTCCCCCACGACACCACGTCCGATGAGCCCATGGCATTTCTTGCCTTTATTGGCCCCGCTGACAACGCCTGGGTCAACTCCCTCACTTCGTCTCCAAGTACACGGCCTCCAATCAACCTAAGAAAATGTTGTCTAGACGCACACAAGATCAAATACCTGGGTCATGTTATTTCCGCCGCCGCCGGGAACTACCCGCAGCAGCAAATCCGTGACGCCACGCCGCTCACAAACAGAAAAGAGGTGCGTTCTTTCCTGAGCGTGTGTGGATGACTGCGTGACTACGTCCAGGAATTCACCCGCACGCCGCCTCAATAACAAATTTTCTCGCCAAAATTTTGAAGAAAAGGCTCTGGAGGACTTTGGGAACCACCGCCTTCAAAGTCCTCAAGGACGCTTTGGCAAACCTGCTATCGCTGCATTGCCAGGATCTTCAATTACCGTTTGTTCTGTTAACAGATACGATCGGGATTGGCATGGCGGTAGTATTATACCAAGAAAGTGACGACGAGCGGCGCGTAATTTCATATACCATCGCCTACCTCCACCTTCGCAAACGGCGATACCACGCCAACGAGCAGGAATGCCTGGGAGATTCAAAGGTACCGGCGCTACTTAGAAAGCCGGCTGTTCACGCTGAGAACCGACGACCGATCCCTAATGTGGCTAACAAATGAAAGAGAAAACATTATCTAATGATCGTCGAACACTGTTTGAGAAGGCGCAATTAGCTCTCCGACATGCTGCCCCGAACCCCTGGCGAACTCCATGCCACCGCTAACGACGAAGACACCAATCGTCTCCTGCTGCCCCATTCTGCTCCGCCAAACTTCAAAGCTGCCGACGTCCCATGGCCAGTTCAGCTGACCTCACCATCCAGCACCACGACGAGAAGTTCACCCAACCGGAGATCCGAACATTCTTTAGCCTCTAAGAACAGCCACACAGGAGACTCTGCTGGGAATACGGTTTTGTCACTAACTATATCACACCGCCGATGATCTCCTCTACTTTGGCGGGCAACGGAAGTTGTACAGCCCCGCAGAAGTCTGAGAGAAAGTCGTCTTCAAGCATCTCTCTGGATACCCGAGAGCAGGGAAGATATCACGCGTTATCGTACAAAACTACCACTGGGCCGTCATTCCCAGACCCGGGATTATGTCAAAAGCTGCCTCTTGTGTGTCTCTTACAAGCACCGGCCGAACCAGCAAGCCGCTCCTCAACGCCCACGTCAACCGCAAGTCCCACTTGAACTCGTCGCCTGCGACCTTCTCAGGCCCTACCCAACAACATCTTTGCGGTGATCGATCTGTTCAGCTGATGGGTAGAGGCCTACCCCATTCAGCGAAGTACCATCACAGTCGCATGGAAGAAGACGTCCTGCTTTGGTTATCCGAGAGTCATCATCTCGGATAACGAGGTTCAGTTTATCGGCCAGCGTTGAGAAGTTGATTCACTGCCGCGGGAGAACCCACCGAGCGGCGCAACAAGAAATAAAGAAAACACTCAGCCTGCAAATGGCAGGTCAACCACATAGTAAAACCCTCTCTGGGACTTATGTAGGAACGTTTTCTTCACAGAAATACAGAAGACCATCAACAATGTGGTAGTTGAGAATAAATTTCTGCTCCCAACTTAGTTCTTCCGGGAGATGCTGCAGGCGTAGAAACATCTGGATAACTGATTGCGTAAAGGTTTGGTCACGACGTTGAGCGTCGCGCACTTCGTCCGCCAAGGTTGCTATTATTGCTGGATTAGCAGTTGGGGTTTCGACAACGTCTTCATTAGGTACCGGAATGACAACTGCTGCTCCTGGGGGTAAAACTCTTTCCGCGTCGTCGACATAATGGGCAGGTTCTTTTTTTGGGAGGGTGACGGGGCAGCATGTCTGGCAGTTTATTCTGCTGTCAGGATAGTATTGGGAAGTTTCAAAGACCATCGGAGTAATTTGGCGTTAATAACTTGTTATCTTCCAGATACACACGACAGCCAAACTGGGGTCGGGGCATTTTTTTGATTCTTCGAACATGACTACTTTCGGAGTATATCAACGTCATTTCTTTTTGACTAACAGTGAGTCGGGGATGTAATTACGAACCATCTTCTGGCTTCTAAAGGGCGTGGCTTCCCTGATTTGGCCGATTTGCTATTGTTGTGGCCAATTTCCAATAGTACTGACAATGCGGCTAAGGTACTGGATTTCGGAAGCGCTGAGACGACACTTCTTCGAATTGTATTGCAAACCATGCATTTGAAGTCTCTCAAACATCAGACGCAGATGCTGCAGACGCTGTTGATAGTTCGAGGTAGACCAAGGCGAAATCGTGGAGATAACCTGCAAGGACGTCCTGGTCATCATTCGTTGAAATGTGGCTGGTGCTGTAAGACTGGACTCTCTCATAGGCAACTGGCAGTATTCCGACTTGAGATCAATTGAAGAAAATACCCGTGTTTGGCCCAGATCCCAGAGCGTTTCTTGAACGGAAGGGGCATGGCTTCGTCGCAGATCTGTTTTTTCAGGCGGCGAAAGTAGACGCAGAATCTGGGGGTCCCATTGTTCTTTTACACGATGACAATAGGAATAGGAATATTCGGAGGTAGATGGTTCAATGGTACTTGCTCGTAGATGATTTTCTTCTCCTCAGAATACCTATATTCCTGTGGAAACGTGTTGCGGACAGTGACCACTTCAGTTCGTGATAAAAAAGAAATTTATAAGAATTGGTCGTGTGGTGTCTGTTTTCGAAGCTTAAAAGAAAGAACGTTGTTTGTGGTATTCTTGTGATGGTGTGACCATGTAAAGAGAAATTGCTGGACAAGGTGTTGTATTTAGAATATCTCAAAAACAGATATGTAGTTCGTAAGAGCGGGAGTCAACCAGCTAAATATATTGGGAATTAGGTTAGTCTTGTTTTAATTTATTGTTTTAAACCAGTATGATTAGATTAGATTAAATTAGGTTACTAAAAATAAGTTAGTTAGATGTTATGATCTTAGGTATTACGTGTTGTCGCAGTACAGATTTGTTGATAACTTTTTAGTGCCTAGACTGAGAACTTTTAATTGTTTTTTCTAAAAAGATATTTTCTATAGAAACATTTTCTGTATCTTTGTAATTTTTGATAACGTTTAAGGTTATGACATCGCATGTAATGAAAAGTTTATTAGTGATAACTACTCTAAAATTAGAACAAAAAAATGCTAAACTAATTACTTAATTTTTATCACACTAAACTTCTGTCATTTTGACATGTAACAAACAAATGATACTGATTTGCCATTTTAAGATAGGTATACCGGCTAACTAGATTATTTCTAGATTATTCCTATCAAAAAAGCATGATCATTAGATCAGATTTTATTTTTTTGCGGACAAACCTTAAGCGTTATCAAAAATTACAAAGATACAAAAATTGTTTCTAAGAAAGTATCTTTTTGAAAAAAAAATTGAAAGTTCTCAGCCTAGGCACTAAAAAATTATCAACAAATCTGTACTGCGACATTCTTGTTTAATACACTTACAACTTACTGATGAAGACCAAAACCATCTCGAAACGTGACTTATAGTCACAAAACATGCCATACCAAAAATTATAAAAATCGATCAAAGCCTATTATTTTTATACGCAAAATTAATTTTTTTCAAAAAACTTTGACGCCTCGTACCAACTTAACAAGACGATTTTGGATATAGGTAAGTTGAGTTAAATCTTCTTATTTTTATCCCAGGAGTCTGCAGTTAAGCCATGTCCAACCTTTTGGAGACACCCTGTATATTATGTTTATTATGTTATATGCCCATTAGGTTATTTTCTCTATTATATATTATGTTTTGATTGGAGCATACTGAATTTTATTAGGTTATAACAATTAGTATTGTGGACCTAATTGAGAAAACATTTTAAAATTTAAGTGACACAGTTATTTTCACAGCTGCCTTGGTTAGTTGTTCTTCGTCTTTGTGCATCTGCCAGAATTGACGAGACTGTAGTAAAATTCACTGCTGTATGCATTGGACCTTTTCGCATTTTTAGTACGGTTTCTACCCGTCTCATGCGGGATATTTAAGTTAATGAAGTGTATATAATATTTCAATTTAATTTAATTTACTCCGCCGCTATATTAAGAATTGTAGTTAATTTAATATTTTAGTTTATTATCCGCCGTTAAAAAGTCTTCCAACGTAATTAATTTAAGTAATTGAAATAATTGTATTAAGTGCTTTATAAGTTATAACGAGCGATCGTTTAAATTTCCAATTAGCGTAGGCTATGACCATTATAGTTTCGGTCGATACTTTAAACGCAGTCAAGAAAATAACGATTGTGCCAACCTAACCTTAATCTAACGTATAGACCAACAACAGTAAGTGCTGAAAATATTCGCTATTTACATCAAGACACTTCTGAATGCGCCGGTTGAACAATCCGAGGAGAATCAAGTTTTCGGGTCGTCGGGCCTTTTAGACTTCTCGGCCATTGGGGCCTATCGGTCCCTTGGAACTACAGACTCTCTGTATTTGCCATCGGGCCGCCATATGATGTCCGTCAGAAGGAAGGGACCATCTGTAGAGTGATTCTCTTGAACCGCTTCCACCCTTTGATGTATGCGATCTGACGAGGATTCCCCCTACAGATGCCCGCCTGGAATGCATAAGAGATCAGGGCAAAGAAAGCGCCTTAAAGAATTTTCAGAATCCGAGCACTCTTTTCAACCGTCAGACCTAGACGCAAAATATACACCCGCCAAACATCTTTCTTAACAACGCCGAAAACCTATCTCCCGAATCCAAGGACATCCTCAAAGAAACTCCCATAGTCTACTACAAACCAATCCAATAAACACACACACACACACACACACCCACGCACGCACGCACACACACCCCTCGCACGCACGCACGCACGCACGCACGCACGCATGCACGCACGCACACACGCACACACACACGCACACACACACAACGTTATTTTTCCGCCGTAGGCGGGAGGTTGTTTTAAGTACCCAAGTACTTCTTCGGTTCAATTGAAATCGGATTAACTGGGTAGACGAGGTAGATGACGTTCTTGGTTCTCGTTCGTTGCACTAAACCAGCCGTTGGAAAATGCTGGGTTTGGGATAGTGCAGCAGTAGGAGTGACAGCAGTTGGTAGCATGGGTGGTGAAGTGGTGCGTGCAATAATTATGTTAATAATGAGAGCAACAATAATTAAAACAAGCAGAATAACATCCGGACTCGCAATTTAATGATCTCTAATTGTAAACTTTCCTTCTTCGATTAATGCAAATCTCAGTAATATTATGATGTTTTCGAAGAATCCGTCTATTCAAAGCATCTTCCTTAAAGTGTTACTTATAAAAAGAAATCTAAGCATAAATTCTTTCTGAGTTTAAAGAGCAGCAACATATGTAATAATCTTTGGGCATCGTTTAATAAAAATTAAGGAAGAACATAAGAATTTACAAATTAAAAAAATTATTATCATTATTTTACATATTATTTTAATAGAATTATTAGATTTATACGCTAATTTTCATAAAAATTTAAAAAGGAAGTGATTAAGTAACATAACCTCAATTTGTAAAAAAAACGATCTCATGACTGATCACAATGAAAAGACAGTTAACCAATTATACTAATAAATGCACTAAAGCATTACTAATAAATTTCAAGCACAATAACAAATCTAACTACGAAAATTACTTCACAAAATTGAAAAGAATTATGCCTGTAATGAACGTAAAACTTGCAATACAATATGTCACTTGTTTGTCGTCATGACACCAATAGGTTAAGACAGGTTAGGTAGATGCAAAATTCGAAAAACTGGATAAAAATCATACAGTTGTGCATAATACATACAAATACCTATCTTACCTTTTTTTTTCAAAATTCTACCCAATTCTGCACTTATAGTTAGTTTCTTTATTTGATTGTATCGAACATGTAAATTAGGTAGACAAAATTATTATTTAGAGTTATTTTATTGCGACACAAAAACAAAATACAAAAAACGTAAAATGAAAATTTACACAACAACTTCAAATCACAAAAAATGGCACCAAGTTCATTTTGTATTTGCCAAATGAAAACATTAAAGTAATTACTGCTGTACGTACCAAAGCAGGTACTAACGAATACATTACCAGATAATCTATTAAATTAGTCTTATATACTATTATATTTTAATGTTTTTCATATACTAAATAAGAGTTTTCAATATTTACTGAAGAAAAATTTTCTTTGGTCATATTTTATTAATTGATAGGATCTTGAAAATCTTTGGTATAAATAATAATTGGTAAAAGTTATAACAGGCATGAAAATTCCTTTTTACAGTGCTTGCATTATTAAGGTTAATAAAATTAATATGAAGAAAACTAATCATCCTAATAGTGGTTAATAATCATGCTCTAATCAACTTTGTACTTAATTATACTTAATATGGTGTTTCATTAGTACAGCAACCTAAATAATAATTTGAAATAGAGGGTAAACCTCTTAATAGAAATTATTTAATATAATTGATGCACTCTGTTAGTCAGTCTCTTAAATTTAATTATAATTATGCAAAGTTGAATGTTATATATATTTAATTCTACAAAATCGATTATACAGCTTGCTAACTCAAACTATTCTTCAGCTTGAGTACTGTGTGTAAAATATATTCTTGCAACCTTTTATTATTAAAATCTTTGGTTCATTACTATATAGTTATGTTTAACAATTCGAATTGTGATACACTGACATGTAACAAATATGTAAAACCAAATTAACAATTTTCAACTCATAATAATATAAATATAAATAAATAATCATAAGGAAACAATAAACATTGCAAAATTAACAACAAATATAGATAGTAGGTAATAATAAATTAGAAATCCTTTTTGTATGTACTTATAAGCTTATGTTCTATGTATAATGTAATTTTACAATATTCAACTTTTATTATTAATAATTATGTATAATAAGCACATCACTACCACAATCACATTAAAATTACACAAAATAATTAAAAAATTGGTATAAAGAATAAATTGCCTATTTGAAAATTCTTAAAATTAATCACACGTTCTAGAAATTCAGTCACAGAAAAGAAAAATTTAAAATCATAACGGTTCCACATGTACAGTGTCGATATCACTGATACTCCTAACTCTTCTATGCTGTCGCTTATTACGATGCAGACTACCTCCTGCCAAATTGCTCATTACTTTTCCTGCACGTTCGTTCTTCGATATGTGATAATCTTTCTGGCTTCTGATTTCATGTATATTGTGCAATCTAGACGTATTCAGATGAAATTCCCTCGCACTCAAAAGGGAATTTGTGTGCGGATAGTGGAAAGGTACAGCATAATCAGGGGATTCCCCACCGGAATGTGATGCCCTGAGCGGTATTGGCGGTGGACTAACTTGACTTACAACTGAAGAACTTCCGGAACTTGATGTTGGTGAGTGTTTATCGGGATGTTCTCTTTCTGATTTTGATTTTGTTAAACCCAATGCTCGACTTAGAGAACCCTACAAATTAAAACATGGTTATTCTTCAAGATTTTCAAAAGTTTAGACACATGAAATTTGTTAATAAGTGTCTATAACTACCATATTTTCCAGCAGGAATAGTCATGAATCCTACAGTGTTAATTTTCATTTTTGAGGAATTGTTCTCCAGCAAACAGAGACACGTCTCCACACGTGAAAAAAACGTTACTTTTTGGTTGATATTCTCCGAATACGTAAGTGACGTAAATGCTACGAAATAAAATCGTATCTACTAAACCAAGTATATTAACGAGTAATGATTGGAAACATAATTTAATTGTGTTGCTTGTAATGTTTTCATAATTAAAAAATTTATATTTCTTTCTAAATAGATTCTGAGCAGGGATATATTACACCTTCTTTACTCGTAGATTATACGTGAAAATTCCGTTGAAGGCATCCATTTATTTCTTAGTTTGGCGAAACTTAAATGAGCGCATGCGTATTGTGGCTGCAGCTATCGCGTCACTACGATCGCAATAATCAGCATCTTCTGATTGTCACGTTGTCGTCCGTCCCGCCATCGCCATTACTATTTTAATTTTCTCCTTGTCGAATGTTCGTGATTAAGGTGCAGTTGTTTCGTCCATCACTAAATTTACCATACTTTGTTACTTTTAACAGGTAAACTCATATTTTAATTAAATACAGTGTGTCCAGTTTAAAATGACCTTCATGGGGATATTCGAAACGGTAATAGATACAAGGTTGGTTAAATGTGGAGAAAGTTTTGTATTTATATGCCAATGAATAATCCATGGTTACATTAACAAATATCTGCCCTGTTTCAAAGGTACAGGGTGAAAACCAAAAAAGTGCATTTTCTAAAATCCTGATTTATTTATTTGTTATTACAGATAAATGTACAATATTTTCAGAAACTAAATACCGACTAATGAGGATTTCAAAAACGACTTCAAAAAAATGTTAGGCCTTCTAGATTTCACGTACTCGTATCCAACTCTTGCTATTCTTACGGGCGCCATATTGGATTTTTACATTTTTAAAATCGTCATAAAAAGAGCTGTTCAACCATGTAAATATGTCTATGTTTAAAGAAGAAAATGTACAAGAAAATACAAAATTAAGATTTAACCATAGTAGGCCTTGAGGTTTCCAAATAATAATTTGCAAACAAATAAATGAGTGAGTGAGACAGCAGATTAGATGGGGATTTAATGTCTGGATGGGTATAACTGGTAGCCACATCGTAGGACCGTTTTTCTTCAATGAAAACCTTAATTCTGAAAGATACTTTCACCTTTTACAAACAAATGTAGTAGATCGTCTCATGGAGCTTCCCCTTGCAACCCTTCAAAACATGCTTTTTCAGCAAGATGAGGCACCTGCACACAATGCTCAAATAATTAGGAATTTTTTTAAATAATGAATATCCTGATCATTGGAATGGAAATCGGAGACCAATAAGATGCTCCGGAGGGTCACCAGATATTACGTCTCTTGATTTTTTTGTATGGGGTTATCTAAAAACTCGAGGTTATTCACGACAATACGAAACAGTGGATGTCTTACAACAGGCAGTGATTGAAGCAGTAAACAGAATTACTCCGTTGATGCTAAGACAGTCTTGTGAAACCGTTTTGAATCGGTGTAGAAGGTGCATAGAGCAGAATGGAGGTTTATTTGAACATTTATATTAATATTAACTAGAATTAATTTAATTAGTATTTTCACTCATTTGTTTGCAAATTATTATTTGGAAACCTCAAGGCCTACTATGATAAAATCTTAATTTTGTATTTTCTTCTACTTTTTCTTCTTTAAACATAGTCACATTGTACATGACTGAAAAGCTCTTTTTATGAGGATTTTAAAAATTTAAAAGTCTACTATGGCGCCCATAAGAAAAACAAAATTTGGATACAAGTACGTGAAATCTAGAAGGCCTAACATTTTTTTGAAGTCGTTTGTAAAATCCTCATTAGTCGCTATTTAGTTCCTGAAAATATTGTACATTTATCTCCAATAACAAATAAACAAATAAGGATTTTAGAAAATGCACTTTTTTGGTTTTCACCCTGTACCTTTGAAACGGAGCAGATATTTGTTAATGTAACCATGGATATGCATATGCATATAAATACGAAACTTTCTCCCCATTTAACCAACCTTGTATCTATTACCATTTCCAATATCCCCATGTAAGTCATTTTAAACTGGACACACTGTATATGATTCGGCCTTATTCTTTAACTTATTCTATAATTTCATATTTTAAGTTCAATTTTAGCTAACTAAACTATTCAAACAATATTGTTAATATCTTCTAGCGTAAGTTGCATTAGCATTAAAATACGTAAGAGAATAAGGCCAATATTATTGCCGTCTTTCTACTTAAGTCAATCTTATGAATTTATAATAATCCAAGTGGGTTACATAACCTCAAATGCAAAAGCTGTTTTTCGGTTTTGGTTTTCGTGAGTTTCCGGTATTTAGAAAGAAAGTTTTGTGACGATTGCATTTTATTTGCTGTTTTTTGTTTTGAGAGAAAGAGAGAGAGTACATAACTTCGGAATGGATCGTCGCACCAACTTCGGACTTGTTTCGTTTTGTAATGACTAACGAGTAACTACTTGAAGGTTCCGATTGTATTCTGCTCTCTGGTTTGATGGAAACTCCATATCAAAATAACGGCTGGTCCTATCGAATTGAGACTTTGATTATTAAGAGTATACTTCGTTCACGATGTTTCTGGGTCGTAACAGGCCATGCTTTCATTTTGTTAGGTTGGAAGTGTTTTTTTTTGAAAATTGTCGTACCTGCGGCTGCATTTGGCGCTGTTGCACGATCAAAGATTTTGCATAAACGTTTAGTATCGATTAATTTTGTTTTGTTAAAAAGAAATTAAGTTTTCCTTATATTTACAGAGTTACAAAAAAAAAGACAACAGCGTGAGGTTAAACTGCCATAAAATCATAACCTTAAAGCACTTTAAACGTCAATAAGATTTTACAAGCCGAGTTAATAGATAAACAGCCCGGTTTACAATACTCAAACTGTCATTATTACACAGCCATATACGACCCAGAAACATCGTGAACGCTGTATAGTAGGGGAGCGACCTTTAAACGCACCTTTCAGCACCATCAATCGTCTTTTGTTTTCTTTACAGATATCCCGTATCTCGTGAACGGCTGGTGCTATCGAGATGGGACTTTGATTGCTAAGTGGTGGAGAAGCAACTTTGAAACGACCCGAGCACCATCGATCGTCTCTTGTTTTGTCGACAGATATCCTGTGTCTCGTCAACGGCTGGTGTTATCGAGATGGGACTTTGATTGTTAAGTGTAGTGGAGGAGCAACTTTAAAACGATCCGAGGACCACCGATTGCCTTTGTTACTTTAAATATTTATTCTATACTTCAGAAACGATTGATATTATAATGCGCCACCCCTAGAATATTCTAGAAAAAGTCCCGAAGAGTCTCGAACAAGCTGGTCGAATGTGCCGGAGAAATCTCGAACTATCGAGACTCTTCCACCGTCGAATGTTCCAGAAGGAACTCGAACTTTCCGGGCTCATCAAGAACCACGCGGAAACGAATATAAGGCGGCGTTGACCGAGCAGAAGCAGTTCTACAGTCGATCAGTTAGTAGTTACGAACGAAATAAATGTTAACTAGTGATAAATAAATTCTTCTGTACATAAATAAATAAATAATTTAGTGTAAATAAATACTGGAAATAAATTGTAATAAATTAAGTGAAAATAAATATTATTAAATATAAATTAACGTTTTATATAAAAAGAACATTATATATATTATTGATGTGGGACTTGGACTGTTAGTTGTGTTAGGGGAATGGCTTTCAGAGTATTAGGGCATTCATTATCGTCTTTTGTTTTAGCAGCAGATATTCCATATCTCACGAACGGCTTGTCCTATCGAGTTGGAATTTTGATTATTGAGTGTTTTGGGGGAAACAACTTTTAAACGATCCAAACATCACCGATCGTCTTTTGTTGTTTTGACAGATACCCCGTATTTCGGGAACAGCTGGTGGTATTGAGATGGGACTTCGATTGTTACGTGTGGTGGGAGAATTGGCTTTCTGATAATATACAGGTGGCTTCGATTGTCGTCTGTTATTTTGGCAGATATTCTGTACTTCAGGAACGGTTAATCTTGTTGAGGCGGGCCTTGAACTGTTAGATATTCTAGGAAAATAGCTTTCAGAGTATTCGGACATTATCGATCGTCTTTTGTTGAGAGAGAGAGAAAGAAAGGCATTCTGTTTTTTGAATGTCCTGTATCTCAAGAACGCCTAGTTTTCTCAAGATGAGACTTTGATTGTTAAGTGTGGTGGGTAAGTGGCTATCAGAAGATGTGGGACAAACCGACAGTCTTTTGTTTTTTGCCAGATATCTTGTGTTTCAGGAACGCCTGGTTAAAAAATTGAAGCGTCGTAGGGTCGAGGATGCAATGCCGACGCGGTAGTGGATTTTTCAAGACTATACACTGTATTTATTTGCTTTTGTTGATACATTTCTCAGAATCTTAGTTTACAAATTGATAAGAGTCTGATGATTGCTTTCCTAACACTTGTGGTTGCTTGCACACAACAAGATATCAGTCTAAAAATCTAAATAAGGATAATTGTTCACGTTACACTAACTACATATATGAGATGATATAATCAAGGTTTCTTTATTATGTTAAACACTGTGGAGTTGAGACGCATCATAAGAGCTTAACAAGTCAAGTCAAGTCAATCGTTAAATTCCCGCCGAAGGCGGGAGGCCGTTTTAAGCTCCTCGTGGAGCTTCTTCAGCCTAAGCTTAACAACGGGCAAGTGTGTATCTTTTTAATTCATTGCAACACTGTATAAAAACGTGATATTACAAGGCATGTCCTATAAATCTTCGTACAAAACATTAAATTACACGCAATTCTATTTAAAATACATATAAATTGATACTTACTGTTAGACAGCTATAAAGTTGTTCATCACTCTATCGATTTAATTCATATTAAAGATCATAACTTTCAATAAAAAGCGATAGGCAACCCAATCTGCACATTGCCAGAGCAAGTTGATAATTTTAAATTGAAAAATTGAAAATCAAAGCTAGTACGCATAGTATGTTTGGTATGAAGACTTAAAGTAAGGGACCATGCCTTATTATCCACATACGATACAGAAAAGCTCGGCGAAGTATTTTGTTAAAAATGAAAATGAATAAATCATTATTTGTCCGACCACAGGTTTTTAAATTCTATTATTCTTAAAAACTATCTTACTTACCCTAAGACTCTGTCTGCGTGCTTCCATACTGCTTTGCTCCATAGCGTTACACGTAGATGTAAGACCTGCACAGGAACGGGAAAAAGAACGTCCCAACGAACCTCCCGGAACTCGCGATTTCGCCTTCACACGCACATAGTGTTCTAATGTAGATCTAAGCATACAGTGCAAAAATGAAAAAATTATGAAACAGCCAGTGCAAAAGGATTCGAAAGGGAAACATATACACAAGCATTCTATGTAGATAGCTATAATAAAAATATGCTTTTCTCTTCAGGTCACACTGAAATAATGTTTTCTATTAACTAAAATGATCTTTTTTTGTATTGATGATGTTTTGTTGCCTATAAAGTAGAATTTGTCCTGAAAATTTTATTTGGTTTTCTAGAAGTAGATATGAATAACACGATGATGATAACACATATATATGAACAAAAAAGCATGCATTCTTATAACATTGAAAATATTCTTTTCTAATAACATTTATTATAAGTATTTAATTTGTAAACATAAAATGATAAAACTAAAGAATAAAAATAGTGCTCTAACAATAAAGCAGAGCGGTGCAGAAGCAAAAGCAGCAAATTAACATAGAATGTTGTGTAGGTGTTTCCAGATACTTAACAATTACTCTTAATCTTAGTTTTATAATTATCGTGTGGTACATATAAGTATAATATCCCCTTGTGGCATCGTGTTGTACTAAATAACTATGTTGAAATTTCGATTATGTAACAGGTCACAACAGCATATAAAAACGTTGTTGGTAAGATATTTTATTTGTAAAAAGTTAAAATTAATTTCTAATATAACATTGTAATAATAATAATAATAATAATAAAATGAGTTTAAAATTTGAAATAAAAACTTTACAAATAGCCTTCTAATAGAAGTGCGAAACTAAAAATGGAAAAATATTCTCAATTAACAGGAAAGAAAGAATGAAAGACTTACCACTACCTTATTTACTTGGCTTGCTCACAATGCTACATATATCACAACCCTTGTAAGTTATTACAGTACATACGTTTTGTTTCTTTTCTTGCCTACATTTAAATACAAATACTTTCTAATTGTAAGTATGCAGAGGCGAAAAGTTATTTCTTCTTTAACAAAACAATAACGATAAAATTAAGAAGACAATAATTCTTACGGTTTCAAGTCTTAAATCTTGCAACACCCTGTCTTTATTATAAAATGCTCCCCATTTCAAAAATATTATTGTTATTGAGATCAGTTTTCAGTCAAATTTAAAAGTTATTGCACAGATGCAGTTAACGTTTTGATATTAATTCTAATTTATTTATTTAGGTTTATTCTCAAACTATCTTGTATAAAAGATTTATAGAAATGTTACAAAATAAACTTATTAATTATTATTATCTTCGTTGTAGATGGTCTATATGCGCTACGAATAGGTAGGCAACACACTTTGCATATCAAGCATAAGTTTCCAATTTCTAAGAGGGATACATAGATAAAGAGGGATAGCTATGGAAAACACAAAAATTATTAGTATGCATTTGACAAGCGAGGTTAGATAAAATCTAACCTTACTTATTAATTATTTATTTCCTTTAGTTTTGTAAAGTAATTTTGGTAGTTAGATTTGTTACCAATGTTAACAATAGAATAATTGGTTAAGTGTTTTTTCCATTGTGATTTATAGTGTTAAAATTGTGTTTTTTTTTATAAATCGAGGTTATGTTGTTTAAGTAGTCTTCTTTTAATTTTTGTAGTAATTAGCGTATAAATCTAATAGTTCCAATGAAATAATATGTAAAATAATGAAAAAAAATTTTGTGTCATAAATTCTTATTTCTTTCCTAATTTATTATTAAATGATGCCCAAAGATTGGATACCTTGCTGCTCTTTAAACTCATTCGAGTTTATACTTAGATTTTTCAGTTTTTATAAATAACACCTAAGAAAGATGCTTTAAAAAGAAGTATTCTTCAAAAAGATCATAATATTACTGAGATTTGTATTAATCAAAGAAGAAAAGTTCACAATTAGAGATCATTAAATTACAAGTTCAGATGGAAAAAGACATTTAACCTCTCTTGAGTTAATACATGACGTAATTAATTGAGTCTAAAGACGTGACATATGTGTTGCCTACCTACATGTAGTGAAATCAAAATTTTTTATTATTTGATGAATTAAAGTAGTTTTTCTTTGTAATGTCTAATAATAACAATAATAACTTAACGCCTCTGTTTATTACATTAATTCTTTTTTAATATCTATACTTTGATTATGTATTTAATGAAGGCAGCATTAGACATTTGTTTTTAATCATAAATTATTTATATATTTCGCAAATTTGTACATATTTATATAAATATTTTTAAATCTATACTCTAAACATTTAAAAAATCAGTTTGATTTCAATTTTTTTGGTACGATTTTTTCTTTATAAAGCATTTATACCACATAAAGCATTTTTGTTTTCATTGGTACTCGACTGCTGGTAATTTTTATTACATTCCATCAAAAAGTTTGCATCTTAGCACAAATGTGGTGTGCAGGGGTTTTTTTAATATTCTTTTTCAACTTTCAAGCCAAAGATATAAAAAGTAAATATATCGAAAAGATAATATTAAAATTAGTTTGCCTTAACAGCTACCACAAGAACCAGCATTATAATAATAATTTTATACTGTCTAAATCATTATTGTTACTTAATTAATCTCACTGTTAAATATTCATGCAGGAAAGACAAAGGGTCAAAAGGGCATCAACGCTGGGGATTTATGCTGGTATTATATGCAAACCAATCTGCTAAGATAGCATTGTAATATTTATGCATGCGTGTCAACAAGTCGGCTGCTTTCCCAGCAGAATGGCCTACATCATTTAATGCCTTAAAGTAAATTTCTATTAGTGTCTTGAAACGTCGTACAACCATAACATTCATTTTTTAAATATTGCCTTCTCATTGCTTTGGATTGTCTTCATCGGAATAGTCTGCATGGTTTCAAGATTGTCTTGACTCCTTCCGAAAAGGTAATATAGAAATTGTTAACCCCTTGTTTTTTCTTCTTCTTTTGAAGTAATTACATCTGTATATGCATACAGATTTTGGAAAATACAATTAGTACAAATAATTTATTTAATAAGTTAAAAGCGATAGGATTTTTTCGTTTTTGCATACCGCACAACCACAAAGACCTACATTTTCTTTTTTTTTTGTTTTACCCTATATTATCATTATTACTATAATTACCATGAATACCCCATCATTTCAATTTTTTCTTAACAAAATTATACAATTTCTTTAAAATATATTCAATGATTGTTTTTGGTAGTATATAAAAAGAGAAAAAAAAGAAAAATTATCTATGTTTAGATAAAACCCGAGTCGCTTCTGCTTGAAGTTCTTCCATTTGACAAAAAATGACGTACCTAGCTGGCAAAACGAGTGCCTCTAATTCTGCTGTTAAATGACGTCTGATGATATTTTTACTGGCTGGTATACCCAATGCTGTTGCCATTGTGTCACCATTAAATGATGGTTCCAGGACAACTAGGCCACCATGTACTCCACTATCTAAAAATGCATATTTATAATATTCCAATTTAGCCTTCGTTTAATCTGTAATTCTGGGTATAATATTATGTACCTTTCAAGTTATCAGCATATTCTCCTAAATCAATGTTACGGGCCCATCGAATAAATCGTTGATTTGTCCATACTAGAGGATCGGCGTCTACATTCTCGCACTGATGTCTTCGAACCGCTAATGCCTAAAAGAATACAATAAATTTTATTATTTTATTATTTTTTACAATTGATGATTTAAAAGATCAGAATTTGGAATTTTAGCAAACGAAGATTTTGGCCATGTGCACTGATAACTTTCTTCATAATCAAAGGGCCGGGCGCTTTTTTCAAATTTTTATTTTCTGTTTTTTTAAATGGCTAAGTACAAAAAAATACTGTAAAAAATAAAAAATATGAACAAAAAAATAATTATTAGGTATTCGACGGGATTCGAACGCCCGCCTCTTTAACTATAAAGCAGGCTGTCAGTCCACGAAGTCAAACTATTCGTTTGTTAAAGAAAGATTTTCTGTAGCTGCTTCGAAACAAGAGAGCGTGCAGTGTTTTGTTCAGTTCCAACAAAACGCAATCATTGCGATCCTTTTCGGTTTTTGTTTTTCGTGAATTTGCGGTGTCTAGAAGGAAAGCTTGCGTTTTATTTGTTTCTTTTTTCTTTTTTTTTCTTCCAAAAGACGGGACCTATCGGAAATTACAATTTTGTCGGTTATATTTGGACAATCTCAGGCAACACGCAAGAAATACGATTCTGTAGTAGTCGGAGTGTAATTTCGGAAACACCAAAACCTCCAAAGGAACATGCACTATTTCAGTGTAGAAAATCAACATTCGTTACGCAAAGTTAGGTCGCAGAGGCAATTATCCATAAATGTCAACAGTATTAATTGCCATAAGACCCTAGGCGTAAAATCATATTTCAACTGGACGAATCTCCACACAAAGGATATAATAATAATAATAATAATAATAATAGTAATAGTAATAGTAATAGTAATAGTAATAGTAATAGTAATAGTAATAATAATAATAATAATAATAATCGCCTTTATTAAAAATAATATAAAAAGAAAAATACAATATAAAAAGAAAAATACAATATCTACAATATCTGTAGCCTCCTGGCGAAATCTAGCCACTGGCTACTCTATTTAACCAGGAGACTATGCAAAATATATAAAAATAGCACAAGAAGATTAAATTAATTTGTTCTGATTTAATTTGTTCTGATTTAGGTAGTTAGACATACGCATGGTGGCTATTGCAGACTCAAAAAATGATTTTTTAAAGAGCTTTTAAATCTATTTAGACCAAAATTTTTTATGTGAGGGGGAATCGAGTTATATACTGAGGCAGCATTATAAGTAAATCCTCTGCGAAACAAGGTTGTTGAATGCTGCGGTATTGTGAGCATACCTTTATTACGAATGTTTGCAGAATGAATTTGAGACCTAATGACCAATCTATCAGAAAGGCTAGCAGATGGCTGCATGGAAGTTAATAGAGCATGTGTATACGAACCCAACTGGTATTTCCAACGATTTTCCATTTTCAGCCATTTGAGCTCGCTAATGCTGTTAGATACATGATCATATTTCCGTAGATTGCAGATAAATCGACAACACCAGTTTTGAACCTTCTGTATGCGATTTTTATCATACATTTCTAAGCAAGGACCATAAATAAACTGCAGTAATTAAAGTGCGATAAGACTAAAGATTCTGTAAGCATTTTCTTTTGAGCAGAGTTTAAAATATCACGATTTGCGTATAGTAATTTTAACGAGGAATAGGTTTTTTGCAATAGTTTTGTAACGTGTAGCCTAAAACGTAGTTTAGTGTCTAATACAATACCGAGATTTCTTGCAGGGTCGACTACTGGTAAAAGTTCGTTATCTATATTTATGTTGAGATTTAAATCTGGTGCTGTAATATTTTTTTTGTTACCAAACACTAATAGTTTTGATTTACTCGTGTTAAGTTTTAGGTTGTGTTGCATTGAAAGGTGTTTAATAAGAGTAAGATCACTGTTGATGTCTTCATAAGCTTAAGTTCTATCAGAAAAGTTAAATGATTTATATATTTGCGTGTCATCAGCATACGCCTGAACATTACAATGCTTCAAGGAATTTAAAATATCAGAGGTATATATAATAAATAACAGAGGCCCTAGAATAGACCCTTGAGGAACACCGGAAATTAATGAATATGATTGTGACAGTTGCTCGTTAATTTTAATTATCAGACTCCTGTCGGATAGATAGGACTTTATTAAGTTGACTGCATTATTGACGAACCCGTAGTACTGAAGTTTTGCACACGGAAGATTATGACTTATTGTATCAAAAGCTTTAGAGAAATCGAGCAGTACGAGAACGGTTATCATGTGCCTATCAGTTGCGCTTATAATATCATCCGTGACAGTGGCGAGAGAACTAGCAGTACTAAGACCCTTCCTAAAACCGGATTGACATACGGATAGTATATTGTTGTTGTTAGAAAAGGCATATATTTGTTTATATAGTGTCTTTTTAAAAATTTTAGAGATACACGGTAAAATGCTAATTATTCTTAAGTCAGAGTAACTACTTGGATTAGAAACTTTAGGTAGTGGAAGACCAATGGCCTCCTTCCACGCCGACGGAAAGTAACAGAACTCAATGCAACAATTAATGATGTGAGTAATATATTTATCGATAAAAGGACTACAATATTTTAGCATTATGAGCGTAATGTTATCTGAACCATGAGCGTTAGATTTAAGACTAAACAGAGTTTCATTTCTTCTATTGAGGTAAGAGAGAAATCAAAAGTTTGGTTGCTGAAGTGCCGAATATTTTGATAATACTGTATTTGTGTATCGCAGTTGGAAGTTGAAAATTGAACAAAAGAGCTAAAATAATTTCCGATCGAGTTAGGGTCCGCTAAGTTACTTGGCACTGTACGTTGCTGTGAAAAACGAATATTTAAATCAGATAAGGCAGACCACATCTTACGCGAATTATTTTCCGTTGCGAGTGAATTAAGATAAGCCCTTTTTTCACGACGAATGGATGATACCGTAAAATTCCGAAGTTCTTTGTACCGATTCCAGTCCGAAGGGAGCCTAGTACGCTTATATTTCCTCAATGCACTGTCACGCTCCTTCATGATTGCCTTTAAATTATCTGTTAGCCAAGGGGCCCTAGGTTTAATGACCCGTGCCTCCTTAACAGGTGCATGTTTATCAAAAACAGCTAAGATAAAGGCCATGAAAATGGAGATTTTATTATCAATATCATTCTCGCGAATCATTTGATGCCATGGCAGAGACTGTAGATCTGATAAAAATAGATTGTAATTAAAGCTACGAAAACATCTAAATTTTACAATTTTAGGTTTAAATTTGTTTGTCTCTATTTTCAAATTACAGAAAACTGCTCTGTGATTTCATTAGCTTCGATTGTACCTGAATTACTAATAACTAAATTACCGCTAACCAAAATAGGGTCTATAAGGGTGCTGGACGTATTTGTTATTCGAGTAGGTTCATTTAGTATTTGTGTTAGATCGTATGAGTTAAAGCATGTATTTACTGGATTATCGACATTAAAGAAATTTACATTAAAATCGCCCAAACAAATAAAGTCATCAACTGTGGGTGTAATAATAGACAACATCTCGTCCAAATTATTTACAAAGTTATTTATGCGGTTACCGGGTGGTCTGTAAAGTACCCCAATAGCAATAGCTTTTGCGTTCAATTTGATCTTAACAAATAAGTATTCAATATCATTGTCAACTGAGAAATCGAGAGAAATTTCTTCACAGTTTAGGTCAGCTCTCACATATATGCCTACCCCACCCCCTCTGCTGCCCCCGTCCTTTCTAAAAAACTGATATCCAGGTATGAAAACTGCTCCTTCAACCACATCCTCCGACAGCCAGCTTTCACTTACCGCAAAAACATGGAAATTATTGTAATTAATTAAATTTACTAAACAATTGAAACCATTAACAATAGACCTTACATTTAAATGTCCGATTTTCATGATATATCTATCTACCTAAAACAGATAAATGATGAGACGATTAAAACAAACAAGTAATTAAAAAAAACAAAAACTAATAAGAAAAGAAATATTATGTATGAACGTGTAATTAAATACAAACGATGAAAAAGAAAAAGAGTGTTCTTCGTGGAAAAGCATTCTCCAACTGTTATTTAACAAACGCAAATATTATATTTTATGCAGATCGTCAAGTGTGGTCGCTTAAGAGACGTTGTTATCTTTTTTTATCAAGACGGACCCATCCCTGACCCATACTGACTTTTTATCAAACATTGATCTAGCTTCATACAGTACTGAAAGACGAGCCCTAGTTAGATCCTCTTGGATAATTACTCCGGATCCCTTCAATTTACTTTTACTGTTTAGGATCATCTGTCTATTGCGATAACTGGTAAACTTTACTATTATAGGCCTGGGTTTATTTATATTTGCATTTCCACCTGCAACAAAAGATTGTATACGACCTGTTCGATGTGACCTATCAATCGCTGATAAATCCATATTTATTTTTAGGTTGTTATTAATTAAATTTAATACTAATGTATCTGTTGATTCTCCCTGCATTTCGGTGAGACCAAATATTCGTAGACAATTACGTCTAGAGTACTGCTCGTAATCATCAAGCTTCTTATTTAATTTTGTATTTTCTTGGGTTATTTTTCTTAGATCTTCTTCTAATTTTATAATCTTTGCATTTTAAGTTTTAAATAAATCCTCCATGGCTGTGTCAACCGCTTCATGCACAGACTTTGCAACGGTGTCCTTAAAGATGTCGTTGCATAGAAAACTTTTAGTTGTGTTATTAATTATATCTTGGATTTCTTCCTTTTCCACACGTGTTAGCATTTTTGTATCTAGCGGCCACACTATCTTACACTATAATATAAATATCTTTCTTATTCACTAAAAAGTTTTACACAACAGCGGAGCTAATGCTGCACACAACTACACTCTGTGCATCGCGTGACAATACTTCCTATATGAAAATCTTCTGGTGTGAATTGGTAATAGAGAACCGTGGCCGTTGTAATCTCCCGACATCACTCCCCCCCCCAAATTTGGGGTTCTTCCATGTGTTATAAAAATGTAGTCCAAAAATGACAGTTATGACGTCATTGGTAACTAACGAAAAAAGATCTGTTCGTGTAAAGTTCAATTTTTACCCTATTGGGATGACATTATCTGGTCGAGTTACCAGACATCCCGCATATACGAGATGGTCCCGTATTTGACGTCGATATATTATCATATTATATTTCTCGAGACGCTGAAATGTCCCTATTGCAACTGCGAAGCCGGAAGGGGCGCCTCAGTGGCCATCTTAGGGTCCGAATGGTACCTTCAGTGTTCGTTTTGGAGGCCAGAAAGCCTCCCCGTCGTCATTTGGATTCCAAAAGGGACCCTCGACGTTCGCTTTTGGAAATTGATGGGAACCCTCCGTGTTCGGTACGGGAAATCTCTCGTCCGTGAAAGCATATGGCTTAGATTAAATCAGAAACAAACTTGATAACTCTAAAAGTAACTAAAATACATTAAAGCATTGCCGTCTCGTTGTTCAGGCTGTCAATTAATACATTAATACTAGAACTGGCGCAGGTCCGCTACATCTCCTCTAGGCCATCGTACAGCCGCTTCGCGGCTTCGCTCGGGGCCGAAGCCTGTGGCGCTACGACTTTTTAAATCTCTCGGAATAATAAAAAGTGTGACCGCTTTCGGCGACCACTGGTCTGTTTAGCTTTTGTTTGTGCTCGGTTCTCGAACACATCCCGCACACATCTTCTGTAAGCCTACTCTCTTCCGCACCTGCCTACCAAAGTCCCATCGCTATAGAATCAGCCGGGATGTTTCTAAACTATTATGGCTCGGGCTGCATCCTCGAACCGGCAGCCTTTTCCCACCGCACCCGCCTACCACAGTCTTTTCTCTACAGGATCGGTTGTTCCCAAGATACGGGACGCCGCATAAGCGCAATGGGATAGAAGAAATAAACCGAGAAAAGAAAAACCGCACTTCTTTGTCTAACCAACGCATCTTATGTAGCTGCTTCAAAACAAGTAAGCGTGCAGTGTTTTGTTCGGTTCTAACAAACACGATCGTTGCGCGTACTTTATGGTGTTTTTTTTATTTTAAGTAATGGCGGACGATGGGAAGTCCGTCCAAACTACCCGAAGTCTTGGATCGTGTTTTTTGATTTGACGGATGGGAATGGTTTTAAGGCGATCCGAGCACCATCGATTGTTTTTGTTTTCTTGGCAGATATTGCATAACAAACCAAAACAAAAGAAAACAGGACACCGCGTTTATTAATTTATTGATTGACAGCCTGAACATCGCGACCACGATGTTTTTACGTATCTTAGTTACTTTTAGGATTCTCAAGTTTGTTTCCCATTTAATCTAAGCCATACGTAAAGTTAGGAAATAATGACGTCAAAAGGTAAAAGTTGGACTTGGATCTAGCGAGCGGCTGGTGGTATCGAGTTGGAACTTTGATTGTTTGGTGTGGTGGCGGCATGGCTTTTAAAGAATTCGGGCATCGCTGATAGTCTTGTGTCTTCGACAGATATCCTGTATTACAGGATTTCATATTTCAGGGACGGCTAAACTTATCGAAATGGGACTTTGATTGTTAGGTATGGCAGGAGAATTGTTTTGTTTCTTTGATAGATATTCCATATTTCAGAAATGGCTGGTCTTATCGATGTGAGACCTGGACTGTTAGATGTTCTAGGGGAATAGTTTTTAGGGATTCGGATATTATCGATCGTTTATTGTTTGCTTTTTTTGGCGGGTATCGTGTATTTCAGAAACGTCTGGTAGCATCAAAATAAGACTCCGGTTGTCAGGCGCGGTAAGAGAATGACTTTCAGACGATTCGGGCTGCATCGATCGTCTTTTGTTTCTTTGACAGATATTCCATATTCCAGGAACAGTTGATGTCATCGAGGTGTGATTTAAACTGGTAGGTGTGCTAAAGCATTCGCTTTCAGAGTATTCGGAAGTCATCGAGCACCTTTTGTTTTTCTGACAGATATTTTGTATTTCAGGAACGTTAGGCGTGGTGGGGGAACGACTTTTAAACGATCCGGACACATCCGATGCCCTTTTGTTTTCTTGACAAATATTCTGCATCTTTGTAACGGCTGATAGTATCGGACTTTGTCACGTTTATGGGGCAAATAACTTTTAAATTATTGGGGAGCATCGATTGTCTTTTGTTTTTTACTGTCTTTCCTGTATTTCAAAAATGGCTGGTCGTATGAACTCGGAACTTGAATTGTTAGGTGTGGTAGAGGAGTGCCTTTTAAACGATCTGCACACCATCGATCGTCTTTTTTTTTGAAAGGCTTATCACATCACAGAAACGACTGCTCTTAGCGAGTTGGGACTTGGACTGTTAGGAGTGGTATAAAAATGGCTTTCGGACAATTTGGACGTCATCCATCATCTTTTGTGTTTTTGTTTTGGTAGGTGTATGGCATCTCAGGAACGGTAATTGGTCTTATCGAGTTGAGATTTGACTAGGGGCCAGCGTAGCCTGAGCCGTTACGACATTTGGCTCCTCCAAGAAGGTTAATGGTGCTGGTGACCTTTAAACAATCCCGTCATAGTCGATCGCCTTTTGTTTTTTTGACAGATATCCTGTATCTCGGGAACGACTGGTGCTATCGCAATAGAACTTTGATTATTAGGTGTGGTATAGGCACGCCTGTTAAACGATCCGGGATCCAGCAATTCGCTTTTGTTTTTTTTTTTAAAGACGGATATTGTGTATTTCGGCAATGGCTAGTGCTATCGCTATTAAACCCCGCTTGCTGAATGTGGTAGGGAAACGACCTTTAAACGATTCGGGCACAACCGATAGTCTTTTGTTTTTTTTTGACAGATATCCTGTATTTCGGGAACGACTGGTGCTATCGCAATGAAACGTTGATTATTAGATGTGGTAGGGGGACGACTTTTAAACGATCCGGGACCTAGCGATTACCTTTTGTTTTTAAGACAGATATTGAAGATTTGAAAACCTGTCAGAATTCTCTAAATAAAAAAGAAAAGATTAAAAGAATTAAATTTTAAGACACCCACCAGCTTAAAAAATTAGAAATAAAACCGAAGAAGAACACAAAGCAAGTCAGCCTAACAAAATCCTTTAAAGCTGATTTAAACTCATCCACTACGCGGAACACAATCAGAACCCTTTTATATGAAAGCCACCCCAACGCAAAAACCTCAATGGAAGTTTCTAAGTGCCAATCACCGGAACATAAAGCTTTGTGGCTATGAAATAAAATGGAATATACTTAGCTTAACACTTTGTCTCTTTTTCAACGTAATTTCTTGCAGTGGTCATGTTCCTTCTATAGTTAAAGCTTGTTCCAAAGATTAGGAAATGAAAAGTGGATGGGAAGTGTTGCTAATCTTTCACGTTTTTCATGCAATACTGCAAGTTTAGACGCGCTCCTCGTTATCACGTTTTGTCACTCGACCTACGATGTGCTTTTAATAGTACGGCGCTTCTACATGAAAAGGCTAAGTACATTATAGCACAGCAACATACGTTTCTTGAATAAAGAATGTGAAAACATAAAAATTCAGAGAAGAGTTAAGAAAGTTACTCAAACCATTATAGTAAAAAAAAAAAAACTTTAAAAAAAGAACAATTAGCTAATTTTCTTGATTGTCAACAGCGCTAGATGTGACTATGATACTATTAATTAGAGCGTTACCTGTCTGTCATATTTCATTATCCTCAAAAGATGAATCCCATGCACTATTGATGCTTGGTGAAATTTTCTAGTAACCCCTAGAAACTTCTCAAGCTCCTTTTTACTGAGATGTTCCAACATTCTAGCATCAACCAGATTTGTAGCGAAGTTCTCAGAATACTGGAAATAGAAATTGCTCACTAAATTTAAAGTACAGTTTAGAAATCCTCAATTACCTGAGAAAGTCCGAGATCTGGCAACCATTCGCTAGATACCCACGTATGCCCCAATTGTGCAATGCAAGGATAACGAACTAAAGCGGGATGTCGATGTTCTTCAATTGCAAGCCGCAGCTTTTTTCGATGCATCGGATGCGTTATTCCCAATCCACACTCTAGTTCTATATCACTCAGTTCTAGGAGCACCTGACCATGTAAATCACCAATCTATAAGATTCATTCCTAATCACTTCACCTAACAATTTCGGTTTATCAAAATAAGTAGTATTGGATTTTAAGACTTTCTAATTGTTACGAATATTTCAAACGAAAGAGCTAACTAGGAAAAATTATAACATGAGGGTTGTCGCATTAAAACCCAAAATTGTTTAAATTCTAGGAACAAACAACGCAATTGTGGGTCTTAATGGTGTATCCACTTACTTTTCCACTTTTAATGTTCTCAGCGCAACGTGCACCATATTGAGGCATACCAAGAGCAACTTCTAACCACGCAAGTACCGTTGGAGCTCTCCATCTTTCCATCGGGACAGAAGAGGCTTCCCGAAGTAATCTAAGTTTTTCTGCGTAACCTTCTTCAGTTAAAGGGGACCAGCTGCGATAAGGATCATAGCTGTTGTCACCTGAAAATAATTTTCTAAATTTCCAAAAAATGAAGTTTCTAAAATAACTACGCACTTTCTTGGAGTGAACTCGCTTTATTTCTATGCCTTGAGCGTGCAAAAACCCTAGATATGCTACCCCACGTTCCTCCGCGACCACCTCCAGGTCTGTTTTGAGTATTCTTCGATCTACGTCCTATGGTGGGCGGCTCTGTATCTACTGGAGAATTCAATTGCTCAACAGATCTGAAATAATTTTATTTTAATAAATGCTGTTAATTGTAACAATCAACACTTTACCTTGATAATACCCCAGTGTCGATGGAGCGCGAAAAAGAATTTGCGTTTAAAGGTGACAACGTGGGACTGCAGTCTTTCGGTGTCGATACTGCTGTAAAATAAAAGAATGTAGACAGTTAATATTGAAATGCTACTTTATACATTGAAAGACTATTTAAAGTTTATATTTACACTGATACATGTGAGGGGGCGGTATGGAAGAAACGATTGATACAGAATCGACTTCCACATTACCGCCTTCAACGGTAATGGTCGGTGTACCATCTGTAGTCGAATCGGATAAATTGCCTCCAATCGAAGTGGTGCCGCTTTCTCGATCAGAACTGACACGTACACCAGAATCGGCGCTACAACTACCTCTATCTCCAGCCAGTAAACCCAAACCGTGATGTCCCGATAAGAGTCCTCCCGAACCTGGAGTTAATGCACCACCATTGGCAGTGTGTCTCGATAATGATATTAAAGATTCCTGATCCGATACACAGCCACTTGAAACTAATTGTCTCCGAGCCTATAAAATGAATGAAATTAGTTTGGTTATATTGGAAATAAACTTGAAAGCAATTTGTATTGGTAACAAAAGGAAAAAGGTTTTCGTATTCGGAAATGGTTGATCTAACGGTATATCATCTCATCTACTGAAGCGGGTAAAAGGGTACGTGATAACTTCCATCCTACGGAAATGCAGTCTCTAGATCAAAATCGGATAAATTGAGCGACAGCGGTTAGGGAGATCGCAAGAAACAGAGATGATCCTGATAGGGGTTAATCGAGTGATAGCGGTTAGATTCTTTTCTAACTTTGAAAACTAAAACAATTTGGTTTTCGTTATTCGGTTGAATAAAAGGCAGTTATTTAAAATATATGAAGTACTAATGAAAAATATACAGGGTGGTGTATGCTTATAGTATTATCTTCTACAATTATGTAAATATTACACAAAAAATGTTCAGAATTAAAAACCTGCATAGGATCAGACTAACAACACGACGTGAAGATGTGAGACGTGGAACGTAGTACAACAAATTTCTTTGCTAATGTCATCTTTTATTAAAGATAATTATTTACCATAACCTCAACAAAGCTACATACTCCAACATGGGAACCGGATACATTCTTGCCGGGAAATGGCCGCCGAAAGCCGTCCGTGCCGGTAAAAATTCGCCGGGAGCTGTCCGGTTCCCATGTTGGATGGATGCTCACAATCCCTCTAACATACGCTACTCGCTACCAAGGCTTCGATACGACTGGTGTAGGTGATGGCGGTAACAGTTTCGGTAAGCCAGTTAAAAATAGAAACTGTTGGTTTAGTGTATTTTAGTCACATCACTTTTACTGTTTTACTATTACTTTCGGATGTTCTTCTCAAGAACTCGGAGCTGGAACTCCGTTTGGAGTGCGTCGATTGCAGACTGTACAGTGCGATCCGATTTGGATGGGATTAAATGGGTAACTTTCTTATTAGCGCAGATAAATGAAAACGGCTTAGGTACTTGTGGTCTCTTTTTTTGTGCTTGTTCCATTACCGTTGCCAGAAATAAGCTGCCATCTTTTGTTTTTTCCCCAGAGAGAAAAAGTGAAAAATGGCCGATTTCTTCAATTTGCTATAACTTCTTTATTTTCGAAGCTAGAACAAAATAGTTTAAGCATTGTTGAGGCACTTTTTAACGTAGAATTCAATGCCGTCAGTTGTTTTTTTCTAGTCCTTTCCATAACTGCGCTGTAACTTAAAGTTCAATTTCTTGAATGGTCCACGCGGAACTGTCTGATGTAAGGTTGTACGATGACGTAGACCTCGCCTTGGAACTCTGATTGTTAGGTGCGTGGTAAGAGAACAACTTTTAGAACTGATCGTCTTTTGTTTTTTAGGCAGGTAGCTTGTATCTCGGAAACGGACTGATCTATCGAGATGGGACTTGGACTGTTAGTTGCGGTGGGGGAATGACTTTTAAACGATCCGGACACAACCAATCGTCTTTTGTTTTCTTTTTGACAGATATGCTGTATCTCAAGAACGGCTGGTGTCTTCGAGATGGGACTTTGTTAGGTGTGATAAGGGAAGAGCTTTTAAACGCTTCGGGCACAATTGATCGTCTTTTGTGTTTAGACAGATATCTTGTATTTCGGGAACAGCTGCATCTATCGAGATGGGACTTTGACTGTTAGGTATGATAAGGGAATGGTTTTTAAACAATCCGGGAACCATCGATCGTCTTTTGTTTTCTTTTTGACAGATATCTTGTATCTCAAGAACGGCTGGTGTTATCAAGATGCGATTTTGTTAGATGTGGTAAGGGAAGAACTTTTAGACGATTTGAGCACAACCTATTGTTTTTTTAGACAGATATCTTGTATTTCGGGAACTGCTGCATCTATCGAGATGAGAGTTTGATGGTTAGCTGGCTAGCAACTTGTCGCCGGCGATCTTTTTTGGCGTAGGGCTTTAACGCCCGGAAGCGTATTTTTTGTTCCAGGGAAAAGTGCAGTAACGTTTGCCCGACATGCGCAATAGTTGATTTAGGTTTATGTAAGTCGACCGTCAGTACTGTCGCGCTTGCGTGCTATGTTGCAACCGCCAAATTCTTTTCCATGGCATTCGGTTTAGCAGCGTAAGGTTGAAGAAAGACGTAACACCTCGCCTTGAAACTTTGACTATTAGGTGCGGTAGGAGTACGACTTGTACACGATCCGGGTACAAGCGATATCTCATATCTCGGGAACGGCAGATCCAATAAAGACGGGACTGTTAGGTGTGGTGGGTGAACGACTTGTGAATGATTCATGTACAATCGATCGTCTTCTGTTTTTTTTTTTGGCAGATGTCTCGTATAGCGGAAACAGCTAGTGCTATCGAGGTGGGACTTTGACTGCTAGGTGTGGTGGGAAAATGGCTCTTACACGACCTAGGCACTGTGGGTCGTCTTTTGTTTTTTTTTCTGAGTGGTATACGATATCTCAAGAACGCCTGGTCGTATAGATTTGGGATGTGGACTTCTAGGTGTAATTGTTTTCAGATGATCTCGAGTCCTGATGACTCTAGTTCTCTTAGGAAGAGCTGTGGTGGACGTTGCTTGGGGTAGAATAAAAATTTAAAAAAAAATAATAATCGTAAGGTGTCCGACGGGATTTGAACACCGGTCCTCTCAAACGCGAAGCGGCCTACCGGATTGCTCGGCCAATGCGCTCGTTAAAAATAAATAATGTATGTACACTTGGACAAATCACCACCCTGTATATTGTTATAAATTGTCTTAAGAATGAAAGCAGGGAGTTCCTTTTGTAACGTTCGCTTTTGTTAACTTTTAATTAAGGATTTTAGTTTACTTTGAATATGGCTTTTATCCATCAAAAAAAAAATTGGTTTTTGAACGTTGAGACTTTATTCAGCTTTACTTAAAAAAAGCTAATTAAAGTAAATATCGAACGATGTGTTTTTAGGTTCAAGTTTTCTTTGAATACTACGGTTACAAAATTAAGTAGGTAGGCACCCACGTAAGTGTAATGCATAAACTTGAAATTCAAATTCTTCACTTCTTTTATTAAATTTTGTTCATACCAACCGGCAAGCATATCTAGAAATATGCAATTCCACAAAATTGTTTCTGTTTCCAATACTAGAATCTTTAATAAAATATAAGGTACAATCTGTGAGTCAGATGTTTTCTTATATCTCATAAGAAAGTAAACGAATGGAAAATAGCTACGTTTTGCATTCCAACTTTACCTCCTGTAAATGCTCTTGGGCTTGCTGCAGTTGCAATTCCTTAGCATTCAACTGAGCTGCTAATGACAAACTTCTTTCAGCTTCGTCTCTCGCGTGCCTGAGCAAGCTCCAACGTTCACGTTCTCGTTCCTCCCTTTCGTTCGATAACTGCTGCAATGAAGTCTCATTTTCTCGCACCCTCTGAAAATTAAACGCTGGTATCACACTTTTTCGTTTTTCAGATATTTTACTTTAATATTTCAGCTTGTAAGCGCGGTCTGATAAAAAACATAACTGCCAAATTTGCAAATAGTAATTTCATTTTGGGCGTTGCGTGACCCATATACGAGCCCTAATAGAACCATTACCCACTTGCACCTTAATACGAAACACCCAAGCTGTTTTAGCATTAACGTTAAATTTTAGAACGCTTTTACCTTAAATGTGTAATGATCTAAAATGTCAAACGTGTCTTGAAATCTCATAAATTATGTACTAATTAAATTTTCAATACACAAACTCCCGAAAAGCCGAGCAAAACTTTTAAAAGCCCAGATAGAAGCATTTTATTAGCCTATCAAGATAGAAATGAATATAAACGGTCTCTCTTTCTTTCCACTTACTTGTTCATAATTTCTTATAAAATCCCGAAGTTCCTTTTCCTTGTCTTCTAATGTCGCGTACAATTGCTTCATCTGATTCAGTAGGTCGAATTTTTCCGCCTTTAATCGCTTCCTATCCGATTTTAATGCTGCGAGAAAATAACAGGAATTTATATTAAAATTTGAAATTTTAATTTTAAATTACGTTACCGGATATTGCCTCCCTAGCTAGCTGTAATTCCATTTCTAAAGCCTGCAATCTAGAAGGATTATTAACATCGTCGTCAGATACTTTTTGTCGTTCCGCCAAAACCGAGGAGGCGCCTGAAACTACTAAACGTCGTAATCTTGTAATTTCGGCTTGTAGACGTTCGTTTTCTAATCGCATTCGTCGTAGGGCAGATGTCGAAAATCCAGCAGGTGACGGTAGTAATGCGGGAACGTCTTCTTTTGCACCATCTGAACTTCTCGGGGACCGGGGAGATGTAGACTCTATAACTGTAATATTGTTACAGGTTAATATTTTACCTACTAGAAATGTAAAAGTTCTAAACACCCGAAATAATTAAATTATGCAGTTTTTTTTAAAAATATTTTCAATCTCGCTTAGCTTTTCTAATTACAAACAATCGAGGCTCTAAATTAATCCGATATCAGAACAAACTTTGGGTATAATTGACAGTTTACACACATAACCTACATTATTGTGATGTGATAACACTGTCAACTTGACATGACAGTGTTGCTAGGTATCTAATGCTGTTGCTATGGAATTTTGTAAATAAAAACAAGAGCTACGTTCTGGTTTTGTTTTTCGATTTTTTTTTAGAGAAAAAGTGTTTGTCAATAAATTGTGAATTTGTGTCTGATTTTTTGCATTGCTTTCTTTAAATCCTAGTCAAATTATTTTTCTACAGGATAAGTGACACCGAGAGCCAATGATTCTGTTATCGAAATGCATGGAAAAATGAATAATCGCAGTAACTGTTACTTCCCATAGTAAATAAATTATAAAGGGCACTTGATCATTCTTTATAAAATTTTATAGTTTCAAGAAATGTTTATAATTTACCACAACTTTTAGATATTCATCTTTTAAATCTTTATTTTGTAAGTAATAAAAATGCAATAAAATAAAATACATTATTGACATTTAACCAATTAACGGTTTCTGCAGTATGACACAACACATAACCTCAACAAAATTAAAAGTTTGGAAATGAGTTTAATTGCCAACATTGCTGTGCATTGTTGTCAATTAATATTTCCCAAAAGTGAAAAAAAAATTGAAATTTAAACTTTGGGAAAATTGATGTATGTCTTCTAACAAAAAAAAGCGCACGTAGCATTATTAACACTAAGCATTTGTAATCATTTAGTGCTTATTTTGTCGAGATTTTTTAATATTTGTGTAATAAAATTTGTTTGCCATATTGCCAATAGCCCATTGGATAAAACGAACTCGTGGAATTCTCAGTGTCAAAAATTCTTACTACACAACTCTCCGGCTACCTACAGAGGGCTCTCAGAGAAAAGGGAAATATTTTGAGGACGTGTTCAGTAGGCCAAATAAATCAGTATATCTAAGTCCGATTTTCAATGAAATATGGGCCCGACCCATACTGGGTTTTAGCTCTCCAAAGAAGGTTAACGAAGAGTAAAGCTCAGATTGACCCACCGCAGGTGGCCTGTTGTGCAGCGCAGGCCAACTCGAGTTTGTGTTTCCTTTAGTAGGTTAATGAATGGCGAAGGAACTAACCGGTATAAGTGTAGACGCTCGCCGCTCAGAATGACAGTTCACATCAGCGAGTAGTGCGGGACGGTCCGGGTAATACGAGTCTGCTTCCAGCAGTGTTGCTAACAATGGCGGTTTTCCGCCAAATTGGCGTTTTGCGGGATACTCATGGCGCACAAAAGTTCTTCTTGGCGCTTAAAGATTGTTTAAGTTTAAATCTATTTTGGCTTTAAAATATACTAACTATTATTACTTTTATTGCATCTCGGCAATACAAGTTCTACAGGGAATCGTAATATATGTGCAATTTGAACCGGTATTCGACGGTGGTGCCCTCTAGTAAACGAACTGAGAATATACGTGATGTTGTTTAAATAAAAAGTTTACCGAGATTTAAATTGGCGCTTAATATAGCGCTTTTTTTAATCTCAGATGGCGCTATTTGGCGCTTTGACGGAACGGAACTGGCGCTTCTATAAGATAAAATATTGGCAACACTGGCTTCCAGTGTCTTCAGAGGATAGTAGTAAGTACTTGGTAAGTCCGAAAGGTACCGAGCTTCCTAACCGTTCCGCCCTATGTGTTTACTTGTGGTCCTGTTATCGTCGCTGTCTGCAGAGCGCGAAGCGGTCGCCCTTCTCAGAACATTCTCTGGCGTCTTCGCAATGCTTCTTCTACCTCTTCTGATAAAGCAATTATAATATCTTGATTTGTATATGATGTAGATCCATCGTTTAAGGTGATATTGTTAAGTAAGTAATAAAAGGTGATTTTGTTTAAAAACTTATATTTCTCCCGAGGCCGCCAAATTAGGCGAAACCGGTAGAGAAATATGAATTTTTAAACAAAATCACCTTAAGGAAATACTTTCATTACTTACCTATAACATCTTGAGTCTGAGAGCGACACATTCGTTTGTATAACATTTGGGTGCTTTATTTTGGTGTAGGCATAGTTTCCCGGTTAAATCTGTTTCAGCTGACCTATCTCTGGACAACCGTATCTCCACAGCATCTACCCGTGAGCCTTCGTCTCACCGGACAAGGATGAGGAGGAGCAGTAAATCCCGTAACCAAATCCGACGTACGACACTGAGAAGAAAATACACCACACGATGTTACCGTCCCGTTTGCGTCAATTGTGAATCCTCCTTTCATTCAAAAGCGCCATATATTGGTTCATGATTTTCGCGTATCTCAAGACTTGGGCTGTTAGGTGTTGGGGAGATGGTTTTCAGACAATTGTCTTTTGTTTCTTGTCAGGTGTACCATATATCGACTTGAGACTTGCATTGTCGGATGTGATGGGGAAATGGCTTTTAAACCATTCTGATACAACCGATCGTCTCTTGTTCTTTCTGACGCTTTTCCTTTATTTAAGAAGTGGCTGGTCGTATCGACTTGAACATTTAGATGCGGTGGAGGAATGACTTCCAGACGATCAGAGCTGCAATGATCGTTTTTTGTTTTCTTTTTTTTAGGCTTTTCCTGTATTTCATGGACGGCTGGCCTTACCGACTTGAGACTTGGACTGTCAGATGTGATAGGGGGAACGGTTTTTAAACCATCCCACAATCATCGATCGTCTTTTATTTCTTCTGATACTTTTCTTGTGTTTAAGGAATGGCTGGTCGTATTGACTTGGGACTTAGATTGTTAAGTGTGCTGGAGAAGTGGCTTCCAGACCATAAGGGGTTCGAATGATCGTTTTTTGTTTTTTTTTTGTGTATCATATATCAGGAAGGACCGACTGTATCGACTTGGGACCTGGACTGTTAGATGCGGTGGGGGAATGACTTTTAGAAGATCTGGGCTCCAATGATCGTCTTTTGTTTCTTTTGACTCTTTTCCTGTATTTAAGAAACGGCTGGTCTTACCGATTTGAGACTTAAACTGTTAGGTGAGGTGGAGAATGACTTTCAGACGATTCAGGCTCCAATAATCGTCTGTTTGAGCTAGGACTTGTACTGTTGTGTGTGATGGAGAAACGGCTCCCAGCAAGCTCTCTTAAAAAGGTTAAGAGAGTGATCATGAAAGGTGGTCCGTGCGAGGGTGCAGTCCGAGCCGTTGTTATATTTAAGTCTCTTAAGAAGGTTAATAAAGAAAAAAGTTTGACAATGGCGAGCCGGTATGACATTCTGCTCTCTTAAGGGGATTAATCTATTGTCTTTTGTTCTTTAGACGTGTATTACCATATCTTAGGAACGGCTGATCATATCGAATTAGGACTTGGACTGTCAGGTGTGATGGAAAAATGGCGTTCAAACGATCCGAGCGCCACCGATCGGTTTTTGTTATTTTTGTTATTTCTTACGCTAGAAATGCTTTACTGTAATTTCTACTTGGTTTCTTGAACAATGCACAGACGGTAAGGAAGCCAAAGTATTTAAATGGAAAAAGAGAGAAATAGATTTAAGAATTTACTACCTATCGATACAGAAACCATCAATCCAAATTACAAATCAACATTCATTATAAATACTTTTCTGTTCTAGAAACCATTAATGCTTTAAAACAACGCCTGTGAAGGTAGTAATTATTAAAATTGACATGACATAAAGCCATAACTATTTCATTTCGTTTCACTCTAGCGAACCGTTCTAAAAACGATGAATTATGGTAGTTTTAGAACGTTTGTGAAATAACTAAATTTTAACTAGACGGTCGGTCATTCACTAAAAGTCACCCGAATATCAAATATATCATAACATCGAGCTACGGCTGCATTCCAGAGAACCGACGCTCATTGATTGCGATGGCTATTACAAGCTTGCTATTGAAATACTCCAAAGTTTGTTACATAGTCTCTAAACGTTCTACTTCTGGCTATTCAGGAATCCAGGAAGTTGATAGTATTCATTGTATAATACTTAGAAGTGTGGTCTCTGTTGTATCTTATTCGAATCCAACGATAAAATCTTAAAAACGCCGAAAGTGTAGAATGAAATAACATACGGTAGAAGGCAAAAATTTCCTTAGTTGCATTAAATTGTTACATAATGTGACGTAATACAAACATCTGATTTTGATGTTTACACCAATGTTCATCTAATAAGATAAAAAAAGTCTTCAAATTTCTCGAAATCAATTTACAACTTCTAACTGAAAGGTGAAGATAAATAATTCAATAGAAACTTTTCTTTAAGTTACAAACGATCTTATCAGGAACACATGTGATTTTCTTGTAGCAAAAAAAATTGTTTGGTCTTTCTTTTCGCTCATGTCTAATAGAAACTAGAAATCGAATAAAACTTTTTTAAAGAAAATACTTCACCAATGATAAACGTCAGAAATAAAAGTAATTCGAATCGAATTAATCAAACAAATTTAAGAATTCTACGTGTTGAAATCCATCTGAAGTTTTAAAATGGCATTAATCTCATCTTATCGAGGGCACTATCACTTTTAAGCAACTTAATGCTCCATTAATATTAATCATATCTTAATTATCGGGTTAAAAGATCATTTAGGACTTATTAATTAGCTTTATAATTACCTACCGAAATCTTGCTGACTACTACATCCCGGTTTCGGTGAATCTGGTCGCTCTAAACTTTGCGATTCGGGCGTATTACGATCCTTAATCGGCGTGGTGCTCTCTTCCACGGTCATTACTGTTTCTTTATTATTAACATCACACTCTTTACCGGTAGAAACGCCTTCTTCACCTTCTGGCTTTAAAGGAACAGGAACCGATTTGCACTTTTTAATATTCTCCTTTTTATTTTTAGCCTCTTCAGTACCGGAATCTATGGAATTCGTATTGGACAATGATTTGCTCCTTTTCGATTCTATTGTTGAATTCTGCTTAAGGTTCGTGCTATTATTGTCCTTTTTACATTCGTTTTCGGTTGGTTTTTCTTCCGTTAACGATGGAGCTTCGGAGACACAATCGGAAAGTTGACAACCCAATGTTGCTGACGAAGAATCTTTTATGTATTCCGAATGTTTCGTTTCTACAATTTCACGGGCTGGAGTTGGGGTTGAGGAAGGGTACTCGGGGTCTATCCGAGCTGTGAGATTAGCAGAGTGTTCCTCTACCATTCTGCGAAGCTTTTCCTGTAGAACAAAAAATAAAATTAGAACATATGCACATATAAATTTATTTATCAAAATTAATTAAAACTTCTTTGCACAACAGATAAATTTGCTATTAACTAGAGGTACCACCAAGATAATTGATCTAGTTTCAAGGGAATAACTAGAAAGTTTCCTATATTTATAAGAAAAACTTTAAAGTGAGTTTTGAAGTAGTAAAGAAAAAAAAACTTTTAATTTAGAAATACAGTAGAAAACAGACAAAATGTTTCGGTTTCTTAGATTTATTACACGAAAAAATCCCAGGGAAACAATAAACTTCGAAGCACACCAATTTGTTATAGAATGTAGAGATGACCAAAAATATCAATAAAGATTTTTCCGCAAAATACGTATTTTACGGGAAATTTTATTTTCATGTTATCGTGGTATGTTTAAGACCTCATAAATAGAAGTTAGTAATGTAAACCAGCGTAACCTAGTGGCAAGGTCCGCGATTAAAAGCTTTTTAATGTAAGAAATGCAGGTTCAAATCTCGTAGGCGAAATAATTTTTTTTTAATCTTTAAATTAAAGAACGGTGTTTTAGAATTTAAAAGCAGGTAATTGCAAAAACCTTAAATAAATTAGATTTTTATTCAATCTTAAAAAACAGAAATAGTATAATTATACGTATGCCTTAGTCTATTTCATAAAATTATCTGTCAAATTGATAGTTAGCATTAGAAACAATTAGAAATCATCAGTTTATAGGTTACGTGTTGGCATGCGTTGCGTCTAAGCTATGTCCTACTAGGAACTGAAATTTTAATGATCGCTTGGTATAAAGTGACACTGGACGGAAAGAAATCACTAAAAACTTTCCACAAGTGTGCCAACTTCGCTCGAATGAACGGCCGCGGGGACATATTAAATCGAACATTTAAATGGAACGACATTGGTTCAAGCGGTTTTCTTTGGTGACCACCGATCGGAATCCCTTTTGCTTGCAAGATTGTAGTATGACTCCAAACAGTGGCTGTCAAACAGTTAACAGGCTTAATCTTTATCAACATTCTTGATAGCTCGAGATACGTATCTTTTATTCAGATCGGGTGTAATTAGACAGGGATACAAAATATTTGAGATGACAGTTCCAAGTTAAAAGATGGCCCTGAATTCAGGTCGGGCATATTGTAAAAGAAAAAAAGAATAATATTTAGGAGAACAAACCACAAAAGACTATAGGTGGTGCAGATATTGTCTGAAGGTTATTACTACATCAATCCTACCACCAACGGTATACCCTTGTTCAGTCTTTGACCCCAGTACACCTAGTACATTTTTAAGAAAAATGCCATTAACCTTCTTACGACATGTGAACTCGTCTTCTAATAACCCTACTAAAACAGGTACAATACGATGACAACGGCCTACGGCCTGTATTAACCTCCTTCGCCTTTTATTAATCCTCTTAATAGTACTAAAAGTAATAACGGCTCAGGCTACCCCCTCGCACAGGCCACCTTTGGCGGCCTCTAATCGAGCTTCACCCTCCATTTACCTTCTTAAGAGAGCAAAATGTCACCATAGCTCGGGTTACGATGCGACGTCGCATGAACTAACCTACCATGACGACAGAAAACCATTCCTACACCACACCTCACTGTCCAAATCCCCACTTGATAGGACCAGCTATTCATAAAAACAAAAAACGATTAGTGGTGTCTGAATCGTCTGAAAGTCATTCTCCCGCTACACCCAACAGTGAAAGATACAATCTGATATGACTAGTCGTTTCTAAAATATATAATATCTGTCAAAATAAAAGACAATCGCTGGTGCCCGAGTCGTTCAGAAGCCATTCCTCCACTACAGCTAACAATTAAAGTCTTAACTCGATAAGACCAGCCGTTTCCGAAATATAGGATATCTGTTCTCTCCCCAAAAAAAACAAAAGACGATTGGTGGCGCCCGGATCGTTTGAGAGTCATTCCCACACCTCACCTGACCATCAAAGTCCCATCTCAATAGAACCAACCGTTCGTGAGATGCAGGATATCTGTCCAAAAAACAAAACACAATCTGTGGTGCCCGAATCGTTTAAAAGCCACTCCTCCACTACAACTGACAATCAAAGTCCCAACTAGATACGCACATACGGTGCACTTTGCATCAAAAGACGATCAGTGGCGTCCAAATTGTTTAAAAGCCATTTCTCCACTACAGCTGACAATTAAAAGTCCCAACCCGATAGGACAAGCTGTCTGTCAAAAAATAAAAGACGATGGGTTGTGCCCGAACCGTTTAAAAGTCGTTCTCCTACCACACAATCAAAGTTCCATGTCGATAGCACCAGCCGTTTCCGAGATACAAGCTATCTGCCAAAACAAAACAAAGTCGTTTTTTTACCACACCTAAAAATCAAACTTCCATTGAGATAGCACCAGCCGTTTCCGAGATACGGGATGTCTGTTTAAAAAAAACAAAAGACGATGGGTTGTGCCGGGATTGTTTAAACGTCAATCCCCTACCACACCTAACGATCAAAGGAGAAAAGAATATTTGCCAAAAAAAAAACAAGAGACGATCGGTGGCGCCCGGATTGTTTGAAAGTCATTCTACCACCTTAGCTGACAATCAAAGTCCCATTTCAATAGGGCCAGCTGTTCCTCAGATACAGGATATCTGTCAAAGAAACAAACGGCAATCGGTGGCGCCCAGATCGTTTCAAAGCCATTCCTCCGCTGCAGATAACAAATAAAGTATCAACTCGATCCGACCAGCCGATCCCAAGATATAGGGTCTCTATCGAATAAACAAAAGACGAACGGTGGCTCCCGGATCGTTTAGAAGCCATTCCTCCACAATAGCTACTGTTAAAAAAATATATATAAAACACGGTCGGTGGCAGCTCAGCCGTTTGAAAAAATCAAAATTTTATCTCAGTAAGAGCAGCGGTTCCTGGGTACAGGACATTTGTCAAAACAAACAAACGGCAATCGGATTCCCACACCAATTCTACCACCAACGGTGTGTGTCTAACCTTCTTACGTCTTCCAATAACCCTCGTAAAAGAGACACAGTACAATGACGACTGAGGCTGCAGACTGTATTAAACTTTTTAAGGGAGCTGACTGTCGTAACGGTTCAGGCTACACCTTTGCATGGACTACCTTTAGTGGCCCTTGGACAGGCTTCGCCCTTCACTGGCCTTCTTAAAAGAGATACATGTCACTATGGCTCGGTCTTCGCCCTCGAACGAATTCCTTCAGTGGTTTATCATTAGGCTTTTTGCCGTCCATTAAGGATTTACAACTCGGGTACGCCTTCGCACGGACCATCTTTAGTAGCCCCTAACTGAGCTTCGTCCTTCATTGGCCTTCTTAAGAAAGCTACGAGGGCGGTTCAATAAGTACCCGTGTTAGAAATGAAGACACATTTTTTTTCAAACATTTTTTTTTTATTTTTCAACATAGTCTCCTTTAAGAAATATACACTTCTTCCAACGTTTCTGCCATTTTTTAACCCCTCCAAAAAATAGGACTTGTCGAACTCTCCAAAATACGCCTCTATCTCGGCGATGACTTCCTCGTTTGAGCTAAATTTTTTTCCCCCGAGCCATTTCTTCATGTTAGGAAACAAGAAAAAGTCGCAGGGAGCCAGATCGGGTGAATACGGGGGGTGCGGCAGCAATTCATAACGCAATTCATGCAGTTTGGCGGCGACAACTCCGGATGAATGTGCTGGTGCGTTATCGTGGTGAAACAGCACCTTCATTTTCGCCAAATGCGGCCGTGTCTCCTTCAATTTTTTGTCGAAGGTGTCTAATAACTCACTGTAGTATTATCCAGTGATCGTTCTTCCTTTTTCTAAAAAATCCATGAGGATGACGCCGTTCGCATCCCAAAAAATCGTCGCCATGACCTCTCCGGCCGATGGAACCATCTTCGCCTTGTTTGGAGCAGATTCACCGGGAGAAATCCATTGTTTTGATTGTTGCTTAGTTTCTGGTGTGTAATGATGAATCCAGGTTTCATCAACCGGGACAACTCGACGCAAAAAGTCCTTCGGCTTTCGCTTAAATTGCTTCAAACACTGCTTCGAAGTTAACAGCCGCATCCGCTTGTTGTCCACCGTTAACAATTGCGGCACCCATCGCGCCGACAATTTTTTCATCGCCAACTTATCGTATAAAATATTAATTGCCGTTCCGGTCGACACACCTACGGCCTCTGCTACTTCACGTACTTTCGTTTGTCGATCAGCGAGAATCATGTCGTGGACTTTTTGAATGATTTCCTGGGCAACCACGTCTGCCGGGCGTCCTGGTCGCTCCTCATCAAAAACGG